>ML675629.1:18345473-18483090 GCA_007922155.1 Mesoclemmys tuberculata | reverse complement strand
TGTGTGTGTGTGTGTGTGTGTGTGTGTGTGTGTGTGTGTGTGTGTGTAATAAAGTTTCCACATCATTTATATCTCCCAGACTAATGCTGATCTCCTTTTACTTGTAACTTTCTGTTGTCAATGCATCCACATCAACTCATCGCCCTTCTGTATAATAGTGGATGTTTTTCAAGGAATGGATGCTTAGCTGCTTATCACCCAGTGACAAGGAAGAAAATATCCAAACACAACAGCTGAAAGGGCCATCCTGGGATAAATGTACTATGAACATGAAACTATTATTTCACTCTATATGGTTAAAATCAGTCCAGCTAATAGCAGTTCCCCTACACTGAACATAATTAAGTCACTGTTCCCTCGTGCACCCCACATTCTGTTTATTGTATCCAGCTGTAGTCTCTCATCTGATACTTAGATTATAAACTCATTTTCCCCTCTCTAAAGGACCTCATTATATTTATATATGTCTTTGAACTTAGCACATTTAGGATAGAATGAGATGAAGCAGGTTCAAAGTTGCTGCTGATGTAGGACTCAGTCCAGAATAGAAATTAGAGCTGGTCGGAGTCAAATCATGTTTGAGTCGCAGAGAGAGTGTTAATATCAGCAGCCCAACCAAATGTTATTGGAAGGTTGGCAGGAAAGAATCTTTGTTCAGACTCCTCAATCCTTCCCCATGTTCACTGAATTTCAAGTTTCCTCTTCCCATGTTGAGAAATACATGAGACATTTTGGGCACAGTGGCAACACCTCTAAAAATTAGTCTGATCACTCTGAATCACGAATGTTCTTCTGGAATGTTGTATTTCTACAGTATGGTCCTGATCCTGTAGCTGGCTGTCCAGTGGACTGCTTTGCCACACCGAGCCCCAGGGAAGTCGGACTCAAATGGGGCTCCATGCAGGTGCACTGGGGCTTAGTAGCCCATATTAGTTGTGAACCTAACCTGTGAGAAAGTGGATAGAAGGTTAAAAATGGTTAAATTGTTTGTAACAGGCCGAGTTGGTCATCTGTTGCCTTTTCCCATCAGCATTTATTATTCTGGACCATTTTATAGGGTTTTTGGTCCCCAGCTCTACTGATTTTTCCGAGATTTTAGGTAGAAATCTAAAGAGACTCAGATTTTAAGGCCAGAGGGGATCACCATGATCCTCTAAGCTGACCTCCTGCACATTGCAGGCCACAGAACCTCACCCACCACTCCTGGCATAGACCCCTAACCTCAAGCTGAGTTACTGAAGTCCTCAAATTATGACTTAAAAACTTCAAGTTACAGAGAATCCACCAATTATGTTAGTCTAAACCTGCAAGTGACCCGTGCCTCATGCTACAGAAGAAGGCAAAAAAAAACAAAAACAACCCAGGATTTCTGCCAATCTGACCAAGGGGAAAATTCCTTTTCGACTTCAAATATGGCTATCAGTTAAGGGTATATTCCTTTGTCAAGCGTTCCCCTGGATGGCATTGACTGACACCATCTGGGAACAGGGGCATTATCTTGAATTTTCTGCTTGGTGTCCTCTTCTGGATCCCATTTTAGACCTGTTGTCTGCACCCCATCCCTGTTTTTCATTCTCTGTCCCTTGGAATCAGTTGTGTTCTTGGCCACACCTGAGAAGGCGGGCTTTCCTTTGTTTTGGTGCACTCTGGCCCCAACCCAGGATTCAAATAGGCTGAATCAAGATACGTTTTATCAAACACATGAATTCTGAGTCAAAGCCTTAGAAGTAAAGCTCAAGTACCTAGTGCAGTGTATGTAATGGTCAGGTTATTGTAGCAGTAAACTCGTGGCGTTTTCTTGCAGTCTTCTTTTACTGAATGGAAGAGGTTTATCTGGGATCATGGCCCTATTAAATGTTGAGAAGTCTCTATGCAACTTTGTTCTCTATATTAATTAAGCAGCTATAATGAAATTAACAATCCACAGGGAGTTCAACACATTAAAAATGCCCTCAACTCAATTATTAATCCCCCCCAAGGCACTTCATTCATAATTGCTCAGGGTTACTCTATCACAGAGGTTATGTAGCAGCAGGGAATAAAGAATCAACCATGGGGCCCATGGACAACCACCTTATTAAGGCCCAACTTAAAGAAAAGTTTAAAAAAAAATCTTCCCATGAGCTGTCAGCTCTTGTAATTTAACTTTGCCAAAATGCAGATTTGGGAATGGATTTTTCTGGGAGGAAAAAGTAAGTCTATCTACTTTTCTGTGCAAAAAGCATGTATTAAAAACTGAAATGGATAAGGAAAATGTATATGTTAGCAATAAATCTAACATAATTGAGCCCCTCTTATATTAACCCCTCTTATCTGAACATTTCTATTACCCACAGAAGCATGTAATCTAAATTAGGATATCACTTACCTGGAAAAACTCCCACTTTTATTGACACTTCCATTTACCAGAATAAATTCCATGACCTCAGCTTCATTTGGATAAATGTGGTTTTTACTGTAATAGCACAACCATAACTGAAGGCCACCAATAGAAATGGCCCAAAAACCCAGGAAAATAATTTTTTTTAATTGTTCCATTTTGCAGGATTTCAAATGGTTCCATTTTTTGGTTTTCATGAAATTTGTCAATATTTTTACTAACATTTTATTAAAATGTCTTATTTAAGAAAAACAGCGTATTCTTTGCTTTTAAAAAATGGATTTCCATTTTCTATAATGTCTTCAAAACAATTTTGATAAAAATTTGTCTAAAATATAGATTGAAATTATGGCAAGTTTCACAACAAAATGGAAAAATTCTATGTCAACAATAATGTGGTTTGTGTAAAAGGCCATTTTTAATTAAAATATTTTTGTGTGGAAAAATTTCCATCAGCTCCAGCTAAGAGCATAAGACCCCTTGCCATGAGTTTTGTTCTTGCTTATTTGAGCACAATAAGAAGGATTTAACCTGGTCAAAGTTGTTAAAAATACTGAAGTTACTTGGTGTCCATTTTTTAGCTTTGATCTGGAAGGTAGTTGAGGAAAAAAACAAAACATACTGGAATACTTAGACAATTTTTTTTGTAGTACATTTTTGTTGGCTGTTTGTTTGCTGCCCAAACTTATCTGATTTAAAAACAATTTTGAGATCTGCCTTTTAAGTGGGAATCATGGCAGTAGGGTTCAATGTAAATGTATGCCTTGTTTATGTGTTGTACCTTATTGATCCATCAAGATTAACCTGAAGTTCCTTGTTCTGGCAGACATGCATTTTGATACACTTCCGAAAATGGCTCTGTGGTTCTTTGGCTAAAATGCCAAACATTGTCGTTATTATTGTCATTCATTATTTGTGATGTAACAGGACCTTGGAACCCCAGTTATTGTCCAAGACCCTATTGCATGGAGCTGGTTGGGAATTTATTTTACAAGTCTTGCCAATTCATCAAAACTGAAACTTTGTGAAACAGGGACAAATTTCCCAACTTGAAAAAAGTTGAATTTTTTTTAAATTGTAAAAAAAAAAAAAAAAAAAAAAAAGACAATTGGTTTTGACGTTTAAAAAAAAGAAATATTCCCATTTTCTAGTTTGACACAGCTTTTCATTGCAATGTGTATGTTAACTACCCTGAAAAAAATGTTTTAAAAACTCTAAGTCTAAAGAAGACATTTCAAAATTATTGAATCAGAATGTTTCAATTAATCCAAAACAAACCCAACAACAAATTTTGTTCATGAATATTTTTGAGATGTGGGCTTTTTGTCGTGATTCAAGACAGGGAAAAATTTCAAAGTCTTAAAAATATTCATGAGACAAGAAAACCATTTGCAACACAGCTGTACCGTTGTGCTTGGTGCTGTACATAGACCAAACAAAAAGATAGTCCCTACCCCGAAAGATCTTACAGTCTAAACATTTTAGCCACTTTATAATCCTTTCTAATGTGTCATTCAACTCTATAATGCACAGGTACTTCCTTCATCATCATCTGTGTAAATTACTGTTGGACTGGTTTCTGTGAAGGTAAGGCACAAGGTAAGCCATCTATCGCTTACCCTGGTTGGCAAGGAATTAAGAGACCTGCACAGGTCTTGCAAGTTTATTTGCATGAATGTTTGTTTCTATGACTGAAAATCAGGAAGCAGAACTTGTAGTAAAATTTTACTATAATTGCAGTTTTCCCATTAAAAATTCCCTAGTAATGTTCATTGTGCAACAAAATAAAGATCTTTTTGTGGAGATTCTATACCCGCTGTTACAAGGGGTCTCGAGGTTCCATTTTCGTGTTACAGGACTATGACTGAGACCCAAAATGCTGTTCAAACATGGTGACTTTGTTCAAACTAACCTTTCTTTGGTCTGAAAAATGGAAGCCTGCTGGGAGCTGTCTGATTCACTCTCACAGGGGTGTTTGCAGCGGTGAGCAAGCAGGGGCCTCATCCCCCTCAGTCAGCAGGGACACAGAGCTCCTCTGGAGCTGGGGTGAGGAAAGCGAGCTCCTCCTGCTGTCCATGGCCAAGGCAGGAGATGAAGCTCTGCTGGGACACGGAGGGAGGAGAGGTGAGAGCCAGCTTCTCCAGCTGCAGGGGGCACAGAAAGTGCCCTACCCAAAACTGGCCAAATCGTTATTCCCATGCATGCCCCTGCTCTAACACTCTCTGGGGAATTCCCCACTGACAAATCACAGGAGTAAACCAGTAAAACTAAATTTCTTATGCAGATTTCTTAAAACAATTCAATTTTTCCATTACATGTCAATAATGTCTCGGTACGTGAGTGCTGATGGCTTTAGAGGGCCCATCACCCACCTCTGTACTTTTGACCACTGTTACCAGCAGTCGTAAGAGAGCTTTCTGCAACAATCTGCCTAAATGTGAAGGAGTAAGCAATCTTGTTTAAGAAATGTACTGCAGTTACCACTTCCCATTCTAGCTGAAGAATATTATAGTGTACCACCACACAGCCACAAATTTGTTGAGGCCTTTGTTGGAGCCAGTATCGTTAAACAGTCTCTGGAGGGCAGCCTGTATGTCTTCATTTGCTTTCCTGTCTAGGAGAGAGAAACATTTTGGTAGATCTTTTGTGTGCCATTGTGCCACTGTCTCCACCCTGACTCTGTAGAAGTTCCAGGGGTTGTGCTGCATAGAAAAAAAATGGAAATAATTTCCTAAGCATTAACAAGCATACAGTATATTAAGGAAGTTGTAATCTGTGGGTTCTACACAGTTGCCCAGTGCTGCCGCTGCATATGGGATTTTGGGGAGTCCTGCATTGTTCACGTATCTCCAATTGTCTACGATAAAAATAAATATAAAAATAAAAACCTACTGTATACACTGTCTCAGAGAAACAGCACCCTGACTCTTTGAGAGCCTTCCAAAGGAAAGATATTGTAAGGAAGCTTACATACGCTTCACACTGCCAGCCTAGCTTAATATTTTAATGTCATTCAATAACTCTTCTGGTGTTTGCATGAAAACCTTGACACTGCTGGTGTGTCGTTTTTAATGGAGAATTTAAAAACACGTTCCCTAACCCTAACGTATTGCTGAATTATATTTTACACATCTACCTCTTACAAAAAAAACATAACATAGTACTAAAGTATTTACAGCCATCTCTGCCCAATGGTTTAAAGAATTCTCTGCCAAAACATCAAATTGTAAAAAAGCTGGGAATCTAACAAGGTAGTTAAAACTGATCTATCAGTTAGAAAACATAACCACATAGCCTCAGAAAATGATTATAAACACACACACACACACATATATATTATTTAAAAAGCAAGTATAAATCTGTGTACGGTATGTACTGCAGTAGTTAGATATTCTATTTCTAACCTCTAGCCATTAAAGGCCCTCTGGTGACCTTTTCATAAAATTACATCACTTTTACTTAAAAGCATAACTAATTATTTGTACCTAAAATTCACCAACTTTTAAACAAATAATGGCTCTGTTCGGGAAAAAAACTCAAACTTGCAGCTTTGTAAAATTATGCCATCTTCTTTTAAATGACTTGGCAAACTTTGTTCATTACCAGGTGTAAAACAATTTTTTAGTGATCCAATCTATCATTTAAAATATACACCCTTTTTCATAACTGAAAACTTGCTGACGGACTTTAATTGCTCACTTACATCAATGAAAACTGCTGCTACCAAATGTGGTAGGATTATTTTTAAATGACACTATGTAAAAATGAAATTTGCCTTCTTTGTTTAAGCCATCTACACCCTGCCAGCTCTTCAGTATGGATTAAAACATCTGTGAACTATTAGAAAGTAAAAACAATTTTATATTAGCCCTTAGACTGGTATATTCAAAGGATTCTAATCCTAAAATCACAGCCTAAGTGTTTGAATAGACACACCATTTTTTTTTACAGTTGAAAATGCTCTTACTTGTGGCTTTTCATTGGATTTCTCCATTGCAACAGCAGCACTAATACTTCTTGAATCTTAGATTCATAGATTCCAAGATCAGAAGGGACTACTGTAATCACCTAGTCTGACCTCCTACACAAAACAGGGCATAGAACTTCCCAAAAGGAATTCTCAGGCCATATCTTTTTAGAAAAACATCTAATCTTGATTTTAAAATGTCCAGGGATGGAAAACCACCTTGATTGCTGGAAATTGGAACAAAGGAAGCAAAGGATTTGTCCAAAGGATTTTGTAGTCCTTTTGGCCACAACCATGCACTGGGTGCTCATCTTCAGCTGATTATCCATTATCACTGCCAATTTTTTTTTCAGAGTTGCTCTTTCTCAGGATAGAGTTCCCCCATCCCCTAAGTATGGCCTACATTCTTTGTTCCTAAATGTACACATTTAGTTGTATTTAAAACACACACTGTTTGCTTAAACCCAGCCTATCACTGCTCTATACCAGTGATCTGTCATCTTCGTTATTTAACCCTCCCCCAATTTTTTGTTATCTGCAAACTTTATCAGAGATGATTTTATAATTTTTCCACGTGAGTGATAAAAACATCATATAGGACTAAAAACTGATCTTTGTGGGATCCCACTAGAAACACACCTGCTTGATGATGATTCCTCATTTACAGTTACATTTTGAGACCTATCAGCTGACCAGTTTTTAATCCAGTAAATTTATGACGTTAATTTTATATTCTAGTTTTTAATAAAAATGTGCAATGCCAAGTCAAATGCCTTGCAGACGTCTAAGTCTGTTACGTCGACACTATTCGCTTTATCAACTCAACTTGTAATTTCATCAGAAAAAGATATCAAGTTAGTTTGAAATGATCTATTTTCCTTAAACCCGTGTTGATTGGCATTAATTATATTGCCCTTATTAGTTCTTTATTAATTGAGTCCCAGATCAGCTGCTCCATTATCTTGCCTAGGATCAATGTCAGATTGACAGGCTTATAATTACCTGGGTCATCCCATTTACCATTTTTAAACATTGGCACAGCATTAGCTTTCTTCCAGTCCTCTGTAACTTTCCCACTGTTATAAGATTCATTGGAAATCAACATTAATGGTCCAGCAAACAATTTAGCCATTTTTTTAAACTTTCAGATGTAAGTTATCTGGACCTGTTATTTAAAAATGTCTGACTTTAGTAGCTGCTTTTTAATATCCTCCAAAGATGCTAGTGGAATGCAAAGAGTGTTATCGGATCATATGACAACATAATTTGTTTTTTTCCCAAATACAAAATAGAAATATTTATTGAATGCTTCTGCTTTTCCTGCTTTATTATTGATCATTCTACTGTGTCCATCTAATAATGGAGCAATATCACTGTCAGGAGTCTTTTTGATGCAAATAGCCTTTAAAAACTCCTTTTTTATTGTCTTTAGCTCTGCTGGATGTAAGATTTCTCCTTGTGTCCCTTTTACTTCCTTTTATCAATTTTCTACAGCTCCTAGCTTCTGATTTCACCTTTCATTCTTTTGTTAATATATTTTTAACCAATATGGCCTTATTTCTTGATTATGGGATTGTCTTTTGGGGAATCTAGTGATGTATTCTTAAACAATTCCAAGTTATCATTCACATTTTTCTGATTAAATTCGTGTTGCCAGCTGACTTGTCTCATAATTGTTTTCAGTTTTGTGAAATTGTTCCTTTTAAAGCACTAAGTATACATATCACTGGTCTGGACTTTATTTTGCATATTATAAATGTGATCAAGTCCTGTTTACTTGGACCTAAACTACCATTAATTTTTTCGTTCTGTGATCAGTTTCTCTTTATCTATAACAATAAGGTCTAATACAGAATTTCCCCATGTTCAAAAAACAAAACTTTTTGACTTAGGAATTGTCATTTATAATATTTAGAAATTCCATGGATGGCAGCATGACACTGTGACATTTTCTTGGGGGGTACCCAGAGTCTGAGATACCTCACTACCCCATGCCCTGAGAGTGAGGAAGTCTTGTCTGTCAGCTCCCAACTCCATATCCCACAGTCAATACAAACATTCCCCTCTTAGCCTACACAGGCTCTGTCCCTCTGCAGGTTAGTAATAGACACACTGAAACCCCATGACCCTCTGAGCATCACCATATAGTGTCTAGTCCTTGTTCCACTGGGCACTCATAATAGTAATAGATTCACTGTTCCCAAAGAAACTGTATACACCAGCTTACCAATTTCACCTCAGATTACCACTCTGTTTAACATACAGCACTTAGATATGCCTAGACTGGACACCAGTAAAAGTAAACAAGTAAAAGCTTATTTAACAAAGTATAGAGATTCGAGAAGTAGCAAGTCAAAGTACTGGAAACAAATGGTTACATGTAAAATAAAGTCACAACACACATTCTACAGCCTAGACTTAATTAACTAGAGATTTTCCTGTTTAATAAAATTTACCCCACCAACGTTTTTGCAGTGTTTTCCAGCCAGGTTAGCTGTGACCCTCCTTTCATAAGACAGAACACGCTGACAGTTCATCACCTCGGTGAAGAATCCCAGATGTACTTCAGCGCCCCCAAAATCCATTATCTTTACTTGTAAACAGCATACCCCCCTGCTGTTTTTGTTTTTTCCTGTGTATCACCTCTCATATGAATTCCTAATCTTTTCATTTGCATCATGCTCAGTAAGACACTACACAGTGAACAGCCAGAGAGATAAGCATCTACCACCCACACCCTGAACAGACCCTGTGTATCATCTTCTGATGATCTGTCAGACCACATAACTTAATTAGTTTTCAGGTTTCAGACATAGTTTTCAGTCTAGACACACAACTCCTTAAATATTATCTGTACATACATTTTGCAATGATTATGATGGCCAGTAAGCTATTGGGTCTTAGACACCTTAGATGACAGCCTTTGCTGAACTACTATGTAGTTACCTGATCCAGGAGATCCATGTAAACTCCTATATATGTATCCCTTATTCCTTCTGCTAGTTTGCACAAGGGGTCTCTGGATCACAGAGACCTTCAGTATATGTGACTCAAATTGAAGTCTCCCAGGATCATGCAGCTTTTTCCCTACACATTATAGATAGGTGTGTAAGGAGCTCGTGATCCTGTGCTCTAGTGTGATTTGGTGATCTGTTGCAGACATCAACTAATACCCCATCTTGTGCATTATCTGTCAGGATGTTAATCCATAAGCATTCAAAGTAATTTTCCTCTGAATTATCAGTGATATGGAGCCAGGCAATGCAATTTTGGACAGAAAGTGCCACTTCCCTTCCCCTTTTCCCACTTGATCCTTTCTAAATAGGTGATAACCATTGATTTTAACCTTCTGAAAGTGTGATTCATCCCATTAGATTTCAATAATACCAACTAGATAAAATTTATGCTCACAAATGAACAATTCCAGTTCTTGTTTGTCACCCAGGCTCCTAGCACTGCCATACAGTCAATTAAATAATTAATTTTCTTCATTCCCTTGATTAATTTTGTTGTCAACATCTCAATTTTCTGCTAAATGAGTGCTTATATTGTCCCTCATTTCATCCTCTCCTTTTATTATTCATTTAACTCCCTCTTAAGTACACTAGCCAGCCTGTCCCTGAGGAGATAGGTCCCCCTTCCACTGAGGTGAAGGCCATCCAAACCTTTTTGAAACTGTTTGTTACCCCCAACCATGCTCTTATTTATACCCCAAACTTTTACTTTTTTGCCAGTAGCTGGAAATGGTAGGATTTAGATGGGTATTGATGTCAATGGAAGGGGTAGGACTTATCCTTAACTCCACCACCAATCTCTTATCCATCCAGCAATCTCAAGATGACATTTATTAGGGTCAACATATTATGCATGTCTCTAAGGCCTGAACACATCATTCTTGGAGAAATAGGTTTTGTAAGATTGGTAAGTAATAAAGACTAAAAAAGCCTATATATTGAGGTTTAATTGTAAAAAGGTTAATTCTGCCATTATAGAACTTAGAAGTAAAGATGGGGTTGTGGGCCTAAATTTGTAAAAAATTAGCATTTAAATTAGTGGATGAGTAGAAAAATTTCATGAAACTTTGTTTTGCCTTCTAGAAGTATGTGATGAACCAGCTAATGTACATTCCTTTCCTGGAGCAACATTTTACTGCTGCCGTTACTTCTGTGGGGCTAAATCCTCAAAGGAGAAGTTTTCGAAGGCATTAGTGTGGTGAGGGGTGTAGTCAATAGCAGCTGGGTGCCTAACTGTGACTTTTAAAATCCCCTGCAGTACTTAGGCCCTGATGCTGCAATAATCTCTACACCGGTGGTCTCCTCCCCCCAAACACACATGCCTCTGTCCAGAATCCTAGTGAACCCAATGGACTTGTCCAGTGCTCATTGTAGGATTCTGGCCTCATTTTTCATTCAGCCTTTTCTGACCAAATTTCCAATGACAACAGTGAGAATTCTGCCCAAATAAGGACAGAGGCTCTGAGTCAGCTAAGCAGTTAAGCATGTGCTTAAGTGCTTTGCTGAACTGAGGCCTGACTGGGTAAATGTTGCAAGATTCACTAGTTCGTGTTTGTGCATCTATTTTCTTCTTGGTGGTAACCCTACGTTTCTCCCTCTCATCTATTCATAGAAAAAAAATTATAAATTTACATTGAAAAAAATAAAGAATTACATTCAACTTATGTCCCCCTGCAAAAGGATATCCCTTCATTATGCTTCTAAAGCACTGCATAATACTCTCAAAGGGGTAATACGGCAGCCCAAACTACATTAATCATTTGGAAACGTTGGCCTGAATCTAAATACCAGGCTATTGAAGTGAAAGGCATAAATATTAGTTTTTTATATTGTTATCATAAGAGGTATATAAACTAATGAATGTCAGGACTAAAAAGGGCCCCACATCAGTGCAAAACCTAAAGCTCCATGCTCTTTGGGCCAGATTTATACAAGAAAACAGTTCCTTAATGAACTTTAATCCTATTAACAGAATTGTCAGATTAGGTTTGTCATTGAAAAGATGTTTTCATCCATGAGAGGCCTGATTTGTTGACAACTTTTGCCTTTCCACAGTAGTCAGCGTATCACCTATGTCCAAAGTGAAATTTGTCTTTAGTGTATGTTTTTAACACACTGAATTGGCTTCATCTTAATTGATTTTTCACCCAACACTGAAGTTGGTCTCGCCAGCTCTCACTCATTTGGAGTGTTTCTTACCCACACACATGGTCCCACTGAAGTACTGAGTTTGTAGGATTAGGCCTCAAAAAGAAAGTGAAAATAGAAGATACTTCATGAGTTCCATTTAAAATGCTCATCTTTTGGGGGAAAGTTCCTGTTAGCCTTAGGTTATGACCTCCAAAATTAGGTACTACGTAGTGTCATTTGAAACATCAGCACTATGGGACTGTTTGGCTAATCTGAGTAGCTGATATAAATATGCAGCTAATTAGAGATATTTTGTTATTAGCCAAGGAGATTCCAAAACCAACCATAAAATATCAATAAGAACATAAGAATAGCCATACTGGGTGAGACCAACTGTCCATCTAGCCCAATATCTTGTCTTCTAACAGTGGCCAATGCTAGGTGCTTCAGAGGGAATGAAGAGAACAGGTATTATCAAGTGATCTGTTGACCATTCCCAGCTTCTGGCAAACAAATGCTCGGGACACTTCAGAGCATGGTTTTGCATCTTTCCCCATCCTGACTAACAACCATTGATGGACCTATCCTCTGTGAACTTATCTAGTTCTTTTTAAAATTCTATTATAGTCTTGGCCTTCATAATATCTTCTGGCAAAGAGTTCCACAAGTTAACTGTGCATTGCGTGAAGAAATACTTCCTTTTGTTCCTTTTAAATCTGCTGCTTATTAATTTCATTTGGTGACCCTTAGTTCTTGTGTTATGAGAAGGAGTAAATAACATTGCCTTATTCACTTTCTCCACACAGTTGTGATTTTATAGACCGCTATCTTATCCCCCTTTAATCATCTATTTTCCAAGCTGAAAAGTCCCACTCTCATTAACCTTTCCTCATTTTAGTTGCCCTTTTCTGTTCCTTTTCCAATTCTGATATATCTTTTTTGAGATGAGACGACCAGATCTGCACACAGTATTCAAGATGTGGCTGCACCATGGATTTATAGAGACACAATATGATATTTTCTATCTTATTATCTATCCCTTTCCTAATGATTCTCAACATTCTGTTAGCTTTTTTGACTGCTGCTGCACATTGAGCAAATGTTTTCAGAGAACTATCCACAATGATTCCACGATTTCTTTCTTGAATGGTAACAGCTAGTTTGGACCCCATCATTTTATATGTATAGTTGGGATTATGTTTTCCAATGTGCATTACTTGGATTTAGCAACATTGAATTTCATTTGCCATTTTGTTACCCAGTCACCCAGTTTTGTGAGATCCCTTTGTAACTCTTTGCAGTCTGCTTTGGACTTAACTATCTTGAGTAGTTTTGTATCATCTGCAAATTTTGCCACCTCACTACTTACCCTTTTTTCCATTCATTTATGAATATGTTGCACAGTACTGGTTCCACTGCAGATCCCTGAGGGACACCACTATTTATCTCTCTCCATTCTGAAAACTGATTATTTACTCCTAACCTTTGTTTTCTATTTTTTACTGATCCAGGAAAGGACCTTTCCTCTTATCCCATGACAACTTACTTTGCTTAAGAGCCTTTAGTGAGGAACCTTTTCAAAAGCTTTCTGAAAATCTAAGTATATTATATCCACTGGATCATGTTTGTCCACATGCTTGTTGACCCCCTCAAAGAATTCTAGTAGATTGGTGAGGTATGATTTCCTTATACAAAAAACAAATTGACTCTTCCCAAACAAATCATATTAATCTATTTTTCTATTAATCTATGTTTCTGATAATTCTGTTATTTAATATAGTTTCAACTAATTTCTCTGGTACTGAAGTTAATTGACAGGATTGCTTCTGGAGCCGTTTTTAAAAATTGGCTCTCATTAGCTATCCTCCAGTCATCTGGTACAGAAGCTGATTTAAATGATAGCTTACATACCACAGTTCGTAGTTCAGCAATTTCATATTTGAGTTCCTTCAGAACTCTTGGGTGGATACCATCTGGTCCTAGTGACTTATTACTGTTTAATATATCTTTGTTCGAAATCCTCCCCTAATGACACCTCAACCTGGGACAGTTCCTTAGATTTGTCACCTAAAAACAATGGCTCAAGTTTGGAAAACTCCCTCACATCCTCAGCCATGAAGACTGATGCAAAGACTTTAGTTACTTTCTCTGCAATGGCCGTATCTTCTTTGAGTGCTCCTTTATCATCCAGTAGCACCACTAGTTGTTTAGCATCTTTCTGCATCTGATGTATTTAAAAAAAAAATCCCTGTTAATTTTTGAGTCTTTGGCTAATTTCTCAAAATCTTTTTTTGGTCTTCCTAATTATATTTTTGCACCGTTTGCCAGAGTTTATGCTCCATATATTTTTCTCAATAGGAATTAACTTCCACTTTTTAAAGGATGCCTTTTTGCAACTAACTGCTTATTTTACTTTGTTTAGCTACGGTTAACACTTTTTTGGTCCTCTTACTAAGTTTTTTAATTTGGGGTATATTTTTATATTAAGCTTTTATTATGGTGTCTTTTAAAAGTTTCCATGCAAGGATTTCACTTTTAGCACTGTCCTTTTTAATTTCTGTTTAACTAACATCCTCATTTTTGTATAGTTCCCCTTTCTGAAATTAAATGCTACCATGGTGGGCTGCCCTTCTCAGGGATGTTAAAGTTTATTATGTTATCACTATTACCAAGCAGTTCAGCTGTATTCACCTCTTGGACCAGATCCTGTTCTCCGTTTAGGACTAAATTAAGGATTGCCTCTCCACTTGTGGGTTCCAGGACTAGCTGTTCCAAGAAGCAGTCATTTAAGGTGTCAAGAAACTTTATCTCTGCATCCCATCCTGAGATGACGTACTTAGTCACTATGGGGATAGTTAAAATCCCCCATTATTGAGTTTTTTATTTTTATAGCCTCTCTAATCTTCCTGAGCATTTCAGTCCCCGTCACCATCCTGGTCAGGTGGTTGGAAGTATGTCTCTATTGCTATAGTCTTATTATTCAAACTGGAATTACTGTCCATAGAGATTCTATGGTACAGTTTGGTTCATTTAAGATGTTTACTTCATTTGACTCTACTCTTTCTTTCACGTATAGTGCCACTCCCACACCAGTATATCCTATTTTGTCCTTCTGATATATTTTGTAGCCTAGTATTACTACGTTCCATTGATTATTCTCATTCCACCAAGTTCCTGTGATATCTATTATGTCAATATCCTCATTAAGCGTGAGGCACTCAAGTTCATAATAATAAGAAATTATTTTAAAGATCAATAAAGAGAGCAAAATTAGGTCTATTATTATTTCTTTATGACTCCATGAATGACTGAAGAACTGTGAGGACTATGTTAATAGAGAAAGCATGCAAGGTGAAACCTTGATAACGTGCGAGGGGAAGTGATTCTTATTTGGACTGTTTAAAACATTGTTGTCCGATACCTACCTAACTCAATGACTGAATAAGAGTTTGAAGAAAAGTTCTTGTGGTAAAGATTCTATAGCTTCCCCCTTCAATTAAAGGATGGGAAAGTTCCAGATTTATATGTCTGGCTCCTCTAAGACAGACTTTCAGCAAAACAAAGAGGATTTGGATTTGGCATTCCTAATATTTATAAGGTAAAACAACAAAATGTAAGCATTTACTGTGATGAGATCCCAGTCCTGACTGGGGAGTTCTGGATGCTAAGATACAAATATTTGATAATGATGGTGCACTTTAGGACTGCATATGCCAAGTGGCCAAAAACATGGAGGAAATTGCCCCTCTTTGCAGAGGAAAAGAACGCATGAGGGGAATAATCAGTAGTCAGTAAAGCCTTCTCTGTGAGACCTGGGAAGAGCACAGCTATCTGCCTTAAACATCACATTTGGGGGAGCTAATTCTCACTACCTTGCCTCAGTTTTATGCTGGTGTAATAGTGGAATAGCAGTGTTGATTCAATATTTTGTCTGGTAACCTTCTTACACCTAGAGAATGGTTGCTGTGCGCTGCCTACTATCACTTGTCTAGAAAAATGGATTAAAAATTCAAAACCATTGGTGAAACTAAAGTTGTAATTTTAAATTATACCAGTTCTTCTAATACATTTTTGTATGCGACCTATCCCTGAATTTGACATCTGAGCAGTACCTGAGAGATCATCTCTGTGTTGTGTTCCAGTATTTTATTTATAGCTATTAGGTAGGCAAAGGTGGTGTTACATTATTATTTTTTCATTAAGGCGGAGCCAGGGATAGAATCCAGCACTCCTGAGTCCTGTGCTAGAGCAAGAGCTCTCCATAGTTCTGCTTCGGTTGGACTTCTGTATCAGATAGGGTTTGTTTTGTTTGTTTGCTTGCTTGCTTTTTAAATGTAGGCCTCGACTATATTTTTCTTTACACCAGTGTAAATCAAACTAACACTATTATTTTTCTGTGTCATACTCGTGCCGAGTGGCCCTGAGATCCCATTGTATGGGGCTGTACTGTGCAAGCCCTGAAGGGTTCTCAGTCTATTTACAACAACCTATTGGTGGTTCTCAACCTATTTACTATTGAGGCCTGCAAATGCAGCCCGCAAATTATATGCATGTGCGGCCCAGAATGTGTCACGTGGGCCACATCCAATACTACCTGTATGGCTCTGAGAACGTCGTATGGGCCGCAGCTTGAGAACCACTGGAGATGAGAGAGAGTGGAAAAGGATAATGGCAATGAGACAACCTGCCCAAAATTAGTGGCAGAGTTGGAAGTAGAGCCCGAGGGGCCTGAGTCCCAGTTTAGTGCCTTTTCCACTGGCATCTCTAGCACTACCAAAGGCGAAAGGCTTCATGAAGTCTGGATTTACACTGTTGTAATTGGGATCAAAATCTGGTTTATAGTCAACATCATCATCATTCCCCTCTCATCCATCAGTGCAAGGTAAACCCTGTCCCTTTACTTCCTTCCGGCTAATCTCCGGGCAAAAAAAACAGGGGACACTCTCTTTCTCTCTTTTAGCAGTCCGTTTCTCTCCACTTAGTAATAAAAATCAGAATGTGCCCTGTTCTACATCTCTCCCCAGGGGTATAATCTGCCCTCCTAAAAGTCAGCTGGTTTATTTTCATCTTGGACAACGCTGCTTCTTGGCTCCCACTTGTCTTGTGCTCTTCAATGCCCAATAATAAGACCGTGGGGCCACATTTTCAGAGGTGGCCTCTGATTTTCTGTGTTTACCCCTTGCACATTAAAGCCCAGACTGTCACCCTCAAATCTCACTACCCATTGTGCCCATGTCATTTGGAGTTGGCTAGAAAATCTGCTTTCTTGTTGCCTTACCAAAAAATAAAGGAGGGTGAGGGGAAGGATGACATCTCTCTAGCTGACCACAGATGGTGTATAGCTTATTTCAAAATCGTGTATGAGATGGTAGTGAGGAACCAGCTGGAAAAATCATAAGAAAAATTAGGCGATCTGGGAAAAATGTCTTAATGAAATGGTCAAGGGAGAGGGAAAGAGTTGTGGGACTGTCATTTTCTTGAGTTTTGTCATGATCATTTTAGAAGTGCAACTCAAATGTCTCGCCAGCTTTTATGTAAGTCTTTGCAGAATATCATTCTAGTCACCATCTGGACGGCAGCTGAAATGTACAGTATAATCTAAATTTTCACTGTCCATGGACATTGCTTTGGCAAATTCCTGGTTGCAGAGTATGAAGAGTCTCTCAGCCATTGCCATTCTGAAGGGAAAAGTATCCAGATGTCATTAAGCATCGTCCATATAACATGCTCTTTATAAAATGATGCACTTTCATTCTTTTTTTTTTTTTTAAAAAGGTTTTGAAAAGGAATACAGTCCCCTCTTACAATGCATCAGGAACAAAAGAAACATGTCATTAATTGTATGCAGCCTCATAACCCCTAAATACCTTTTGGGGGGTTTTGGAACCAGGATATCATTAAGACTCAGTTTATTGAAGCGCATTGTTCTGAAATTGAGCGATTTGTTAAATGTTACACAGCATACTACATAATCTCCTTCTGCCTCATAAATATTGTCGAAGCACAAAAAGAAACTTTCCTAAGCAGGAGATTGTTGAACACTGAGTCTTCAGAGAAGTGTCTATACAGGTCGTATACGGGATTCAAACACATACTGGACTCCCTTACAGGGCCAAATCCTTTCCCCACAGGCCGTGACTTCGTAGAACAGAAATAGCTCCACCGTAGAAAGAGAGCAGTAAGATTTGGGACCCCCCTGCAGGCTCCACACACCAGCTGTGCACCATTGAGCTCTGCATGGTGGGGGGTGAAGTCTTCCTCCCTTGCATAGGTGTTTGTGAGGAGAAAGGCATAGTGGAGCCTTAATTCTGCCAGGCACTTCCCCACAGAAGGGGGAGTGCACTGTCCACAGAATACCTGCAATCCTGAGACTACAGTAGTGCCGTAGTGCCTCGGGATGCAAGATTGCTTCCCTTCAATGCACCATGGAAATCCCAGCACAAACCCGGGGCCCTAATGCAGTCAGAGTTTGCATGCAATTTTCACTAGAGGTGCAGACTCACTCTAACTGGGATTGCCATCTGCCCATTGCAAAGCACTGAAACCATTCTGACCTTTGTTCAGTTTCACTGTATCCAAGTATTGCTGCACATCAGGCAGAGGCAAATTACATGACAGAATGATAAATCTCAGTGTAGTCTGCTGCTTAATGATATTGAGGAGCTAGTTTGGCTCTCCTATGGATTAGTCTGTGATCTTTCATCCCTTTGGCTTTGATTTTAAATAGAGTTGATCAGACTGAATGGTTAGAGTAGATGGTTGCTAATTACACTGATGTATAAGGTCCATAATCAGGGTTCTGACTTAGAGCAGATGCTGCTTTAAAGGAACTAAGCTAAGGCAAAATGGTGGCTAACATATTTTCAGAAGTGCAAGTCCTCAAGCAAATGTTAAAAAGCACTTGCAGAGTCACAAAGAAAGTAGTGTGAGATTCACCAGTAGACTATAGGCCTTCAAGCAACACTATGCTTTCCTCAATGCAAATATTTGTGTCTGTGCTTAGCCTTTCTTCAACAATGAAAACGATATTTAAATCTGTCTATTTTAGGATTTTATACTGGCACTTATTCTTACAGTCTTAGTGCTTTCCGTGTAAAATCATTAACAATAGTTGGTGGCAGGGATTGGTGGGGTTTTGTATAAATGGATTACAAAGAATTTTTTTTCAGCAGCCTCTGAAATAAATTCGTTATTAAGGCCAGGACTTTCAAAACAGGGTGCTAAAGTTAGCCACCGAACTCTGTTTGCAGGCACCTCAATTATAGAAGTGATTTTTAAAGGTGTTGGGCACCCGATAGCTCCCACTGGAAATCTTGGTCTGATTTTCTCATAAAGCAAATCCCTTCCTATTTCCACTAGGCTAACGAAAATCCGTAGAATCCAGATATCTAAACTAAATTTCCATTAAGTAATCAAAGTAGCAAAATTGGAACTGGAACTCTGAGAAGCTGCCTTGGAAGGAAGAAACATATGAGGCTTATATTCTTCTTAGTTTGCCATTGTTAGACCGTTCCATACTGGAATGCTTAACAAGCTTAACAGACACTGGGCCAAATGCAGATTTGGTGTAAGCAGTTGCAATTCCACTGACTTCAATGGAATTGTACTTGTTTACATCACATCTGAATTTGGCCCGCTATAGCCAGAGATTGGTTGAATTAAAACAATTGCCTTCTGGATCCAGACTTCAAATACTTCAGCAGTCCAGGATCTTCAGTCCTGTGGTTTTGGTTCAACCTCATTGTCGACTATGATTGAGATAGGCAGAGCGAGTAGTTTATGCATATGTGCATGTATGGATTTGATGTACAGCAATTCATTATGTACTAGTAATAATATCTTTATTGCCACAGTTTTAAAGGTTGGAAAAATCTATGGCTGACTGGTTAATGTGAGTTTGTCTAATTTGTAGGGTAACTTTTGTTCTCTGAAGTCTCCCCTCATCCATCTATATTACTGTTGGGAGAACCTCATGAAGAGAGAGACCTTTTGTAGCAAAGGTTTACTTATTTAATACATTTTTCACTCTATAAAGTATATTTATTATATTGTTGCTGTCTGCCACAGATCAACTGCTAGCAAATCATAATCATTTATTTCTTGCAAGCACCCATGGGATGGCATGCTGATTTTATTTGCATCATATTTAAATCTGGTCTTGCCCAGGCTATTTTAACTGCATATGAAAAAAATTGATTCAAGATAAACAAAGCTATCAAGTATATTGTCACACTGAAAACTGCAACAGTAAATAATGATTAAGCAGTTGGGTAAGCTAATCTGACCTCCTTTGCTATAGAACCAAGACTGCACATCCACTACACCATTATTCCATTAATTCTTACACTGATTCATTCATATAGTCATTCAGATACAGGAATCCTCTTGCTCTCTGAACCACCACCTGCTGACAGCATCATTGCTTATTCAGATAGGGCCTTAGCCACTGTCATGCTTCATTTTGGAGATACAATGAGACATTAATGCTTATCTTTGATGTGTGAACTGTGTCAAAATATCCTGCTCTTATGAACACTGGGTCCATCAGAATTCACCATAAAATTTGAACAAAATGGCCATTGTTTGAAAAATTGACATAGTCCCATTGGCAGGGCTTTTCAGCAGGCAAGCAGGAAACAAGCGTGTATAGCACTTGCTGCATTTCAGTCTTTTTAATTGCTTAACTAGTTCCTTCCTTGTCTCTCGCTTGCATTCTCAGACTCATGACCAACTTCCATCCTCTCTTTTATTGTCTAAGTCCTCGTGTTACCCCACTTAACAACACTACAAAATGCTCTGATTATGCACAATACAGCCCCTCATGTTCAGCATGTCTCAGACAGATGCTGCCTGGAGACCTACATATAGTGTCTGATTTTGTTTTATATGTTTGGTTTAAGGATGATGGAGAAGAATTTGTTCAGTTCACGTGTTCTATACAGCATCTAATACTACAGTCATCTCTGTAGTATCTGAGTGCCTTTTGTGAGGAGTCTTTGGTAGAAAAGGTTTCACTCTTAAGGCTTGTTTACCCTTGGAGTTGTTCCTGGTTAACTTTATATATGAACATTCTTATTCCAGCACAAGAGTGCCTGGTTTCTGTTTAGCAAATTCATAAACTCCACATGTAGACAACCGCTAAAGTTCCTTATTGGCCACCCGATCCCTTTTAAAGTTAATTTATAAATGACTGGGTCTTTCAGAATTGAGCACTGCCTAAATATTATTTACGCTAATACTCCTTCACACCACTCTGGCAATGAGAAGTGGGTATAAAGGTAATCTGCTCCCACCTTAAGATCCCTTACATTGCTAGAGAGAAGTAAAGGGCTCTTAGCGTAAAAGTGAACAGGGCCAAATTCCAAATCCTCCTAAACCAAATAACAAATGTTGCCTGCAGGTAGCACTACCTTCTTTATAGGCTGCAAAATAGTTTCCATTCTATTGCACTGGTTTCGTATGCATCTATCTTCCAAAGCTTTTGCCATTTGGGGTGAAATGATATATACCTTTGTGGTGACTTTTTGTACAGTTTGAACAGAATCTCTGACCTGTTTTGGGGTGAATAGAATATTTTAAAAAAGCAACGAAGCTCTTCCCATTTTCAATACATTCTAACCACAAGGGAAGAAAAGGGATTTAAAAATACGCTGTGAACCTAACAAGATATATGTACTGAACATCACCTCAATCACGAGCTTGTGTGCTTATATACTTTCTCCCAGCTCTCTTGTATTTTGGCTACTTAGATTGTAAACCCTTCAAGACCTGTCTTCTGACATATTTGTAGCATACTTTTGGCTGCTATATAAATTATTGGTGGGAATTAGTAGGGGTTATGTAATAGTGGTAGATAGCTGAGTCTTAACAGGAGAGTCATGATCATGACCCACAGACCTGTTGCTTCCATTGTATTTCAACAGAACAAAAAACCCTTGTCAAGTATGAGAATTTGCCCTCTAAACCACCATTTAATACAAAAGGTGGTGAATTAATGAAGTAGTTGAAATAAAATCAGGGACGGTTACCTGCCGTTATCTGAACGCAAAGTTATGTAACTAATCTCTGTTTTCCTGGTGGTGTCAGGAAATAAATCAGGGGAAGACAAAGCACCTCCATCTGATAAATGATTGGTACTCACAATAGTGCTCCTGCTAAAAAACCCTTGTTGTTATTGAGTGCTGTGCCTAAGGTAGCCTACTTGAAAATGCCAAGGTCAGGGCAGGTTGCAAAAGGGGAGCAATTCTTCCAAACTGGTGATTAACACTGAAGTTAGATTCCCCGACCAGTCACAAACAGTGCTTCTGATTCCCCACACTGGTTATCAAGAAGCTACAAGAAATACACAGCCCCCTTTATTGCATTTCAGTCTCTGGTCTGGCTCCCAATCAGCCATGACGTCCAGTAAAGTGAGAAGTTATTTAAAAAAACTCCGTTCACTTTACCAAAATGTTCTCTTGATCCACAAAGCATCAGCCACATTACAAGATCAATATTGGTTTGGATCTTACCTAAAATACCATGCTGCCAGCCAATCCTTTAGTAACTAAAAATAAAGGTTCATTGTAAAAGAAAAAGAAACAAAATGAGGGGGATAAAATTATCAAAGCAATTATATACATACAAATGACTTCAAAGTCTATGTATATCAGATTCTTAGCAGAACAGTGGAATTTGCAGGCTTGTACAGTTCCTCTGGATTACATCCAGTACCTGGATAGGTCTCAGTTCTTTGTTTCACAGCCTCATATGTAGGGGAGTTGATCCAGAGGTAGGAAACAGGAATGAAAACAAGATGGAGATGATGAAGCAGCCTTTTATGGTTTCTGCCATGTGGTCTGTTTCAAACACAAGCCCATGGCACATGTGCATGGAAAAGCACTTGGAGTCCCCTGTTCATAGGCATGTGCCTACATGTCCTGATAACTCTTCATAGATGTATTCCCTGGCTTTCCTCCCTGGGTTCGTTGCATAGCTGATGGCCCTTGATTGGCCTTCAATCAGTCTGAACAGTGCAGAGGTTAATCAGTTGGGGGGTGTTACCCAGTTAGCACAGCACAAGATTTTGGATACAGATATATCACACACATCCATAATTTACAATATAAAGATGATACATACACATAAACAATATTATCATACTTAGCAAATTATAACCTTTCCAATGGTACCTCACATGGCCTCTTTCATACGAATTATTGTAATTTTGCAATATTGATATCAATATTATTCTAAATGGTCACCCCTGCTCCAGATAGTGTCACAAGTACAAAACACACAAAAAGTAGCAATAGTTTTTAAAGCACCACAGAGATAGTTACCCAAAGTCTGAGGCGGTGTTGTGTGACAGCAACAGGTCTCCGATGGCCAGTTTTCCTCCTAGCAGTTGGGGAAGTTGATGTCAGTGTCTCCTTGCTCATAGAAAATTCAAACTTCTCCAAAATGCACACTCTTAATTCACCTTTTATAGGTAGCTCAAAGCAAAGCAGAACGCAGTGTAACTTCTAATAGGCTAACAATTTGCTTAGCAGCAGCAATAAAACCCCTCAAAACTTCTACTTATCAGCAAATTAACTTCCAGCTACAAACTTACAAACACAGGCACCCAGACCAAGATCAGCTATCCTTGTTAGTAGCACTGCAGCTGTGCAGATATATTTTATCTGTCTGCCTAAGCCAAGGCCAAATTCTTCTTGGCTACGCGGTGTTATCACTTCCAGCTTTCAGTGGCTGAGTACAAAAGGTGGCTGTGGTTATGTCAAGTCCAGGTTATGTTATCCAGTTCTCTTATAACAGGACCCTTAGCCTGGTATTATAAATAGAACACTGTTTGTTTGACTCTAGGCACAATATATGCAATTTAGTAGCTCAGATGCACACTTTTTTCAAAAATTGCTAATTATTTTACTTCTCTAACTGTATCAAAATTGTGGTCTGGCAAGCATACTCCCCATATTCTGACATAGTAAAAAAGTGACTGTGGTAACTGCCAATATAGTTTACAGCTTGGAAAGAAACAGATCAGAAGAAGTGACTTACTGAGTTTCTAATTTGGGAGGTAGGGATCTGGCAGCCTAGCATAACATTACAATGGCCAAACTCTAAAGGGTAATTCCCATCCTCAGCACAACCACTACCACCATTCCTTTGCTGGGAGGGCCTTTCCAACAGACCAAGGGGAAAAAAAAATTCTGGCTCTCATTTGGCTGCTCAAACTGACACATTGGCTTGGTTTTCAGGATCTAACAGATATTCTGTAAGCCTTCCAACAAAAAACAGCAGCAAATCCCAGCATGCAAATTAAAGGGACCTGATCTTCAGAGGGCAGGTGCTAGCTGCTTTCTGAAAATCAGGCCTCTTTATGGTCTCTCAGGCTTGGCACCCAAATTCACTTGTTTTGTCTAAAAATCTTGCCTGATGTGCGTATGAGTTTGCTTCAATTCCCACCAAGTCAATGGAATGACTCCCATTGATGTCAATGGGTGATCAGTCAGGTTCTATATTAGCAAAGGCAGAGCACTGTCCATAATGGAACGTACTATATTTTTCTTTTCTTTTTTCTTTTGCCTCAGAGTGAAATGGATGAGAACCAGATACAGATGGCTGGAGATGATGTGGATTTGCCAGAAGACCTTCAGAAAATGGTGGCAGAAGATCAAGTAGAAGAAGAAGACAAGGAGTCTATCCTTGGACAGTTACAGAATATTCAGAACATGGATATAGACACTATTAAAGAAAAAGCTCAAGCCACTTTCACTGAAATAAAGCAAGCAGCTGAACAGAAATGTTGTGTCATGTAAAAGAGAAATCTGGGCTTCTGAGTTTTTGTGAACCATGTGAATTTAATATTGTATCATGGGAGCTGCTGCACGGTACAAGCATGACTGATGGAATGCCATGTAGTTCCAAAGCAGCATGAGTACATATGAGGGAGAGACTTTTAAACCTCCAGATATTAATCAATGTAGGGGATATACCCGCTTAAATAGAACTAAACTAAAGCTGGTCAGTATTTTTCAAACAAAAAGGTTTTGCATGGAAAAATGGCATTTTCAAAAACATTTTCAGGAAAAATTGTCAAATGATATTTTTGCAAAAAGTGCCACCTTTTTTCCAAAACTTTTATTGAAGACATCAAAAACATATTAGAATGGCTTTCAATATTTTAACCAGAAATTGGGTTTTTAGTAAATGAAAAATTTCTATAACCACTTTGATATTGTTTTCAGAAAAAAATAATTGTGAAAAAATATTTAAATGAAGTTTGGATCAGTTTCAAACACTTCAGAACAAAAATAATGTTGAAATTTTGACACATTTTGCAAAATTAGGTTTTCATTTTTTGACTAGCCCTACTCTAAACATAAACAGAAATCCTGAAATGTATAACAATGTATCTTAGGACAAATGCTTGATCCATTTAGCACTGGCAGTAGATGCTGCACAATCACTCAGGCCTGAGTGAACATAGTGATTTTGTAGCAAGTCAAAGATAGGTGGCTAGCACTATAGCCATGAATATGAACAATACAAACTTGCTCAAATTACTTTAACTGCTCCTCAGTCATGAACTACAACATAAACCTGCTATTACAGTAGTGGGTCTCCCCTGGACTGCTGTTTGTGCCAAATGGTGTGGGTTTGTGATGTTGACTGCCTATCAAGCATAGGCTAAATTGAGATCACCAAATTCATTTAATTTAATTCTTATTCTATAGGTGAAAGATGCTATAGAAATGCAAAGATTTATTGTTATCAGATCCCAGGTCTCCAAAGTGACAGGTAAGTATTTTTAATGCATGGTGTCACCTTATACTCCCACAATCACCTTTCTCGTGTATCTTATACTATATACACATGTGGTGTGTTAGCAATGAATCTGATTGAAGTCTGGGATTTGCACAACTTGAATAGTAGCTTTATTTCATTTCTTTTTCTCCCAGTATTTCACATGCTTTTCTGTAATTCTGTTAGTTATTAGCCACTCTAGAAGATATTTTACTTGTCATGAAATGTGCATGTGCTACCTATAAATCTCACAACAAAGAAACAGTAAGATAAGGAAAGAAGCACCAGTGCAATTGTTAGGCACTTGGGTATTAATCCTTATTTATCTGCAGTTTTTAAGGTATTTACCAGTTGATTAAATCCTAAATTCCTTACTCAAGATAAGATTCTGATCAGTGACAACAGTGTCAATTCTGAATAATTCCACTGACTTGCTTCTGGCTAAACCTGTAGGTTTTAGTCACAACTCAGACAAAACTTTCATTAATGTCAGCCAGAGATTTGCCTGAATAAAGCCTGAGTAAATGCTAAGAGCCTGATTTCTCCTTTCAACTACCCTGATATAAAACAGGAGTGACCCTATCATAAATAAGAGGAAAATTCAGTCCTAAATAAGGATTTGGGGGATTTGGTCCTGTAATCAGGTGACCATTAAAATATGATTAATCCTAATTTGAATTGGTATAGCCAGTTTCCATCTGAGACAAGCTTGGCCCAGCCCCTCCTGGTTTAGTTAGAGGGAGACATAATTTTGGTATGAACTTGCTAGAACCTGTGGACCTAGATTAATTAGCTGCCCAGTTCTCTCCAGTGTCTGGCAGATATGAGGTATTTTTTCCCTCTAAAATAGCCTGTTGTAAGAGACATTAACTAGGGACTAGAAGATGACTCTTGTCCATAGCTATTGTAAAAACATAGTCTTGCGGTTAAGGCAAAGGACTGGGACTCAGAGATCTGGTTCAGTGCCTGGCTCTTTCGCAGACTTCCTGTGTGCCTTTGGGCAAATATTTAATCTTTCTGTGCTGGAGTTCTTCCCCTGTACTTTAGGGATAACAACACTTCTCTGTAGTGAGAATACACTCATTAATGGTCATGAGGTACTCAATGCTATGGTGATGAGGGCTGTGTAAGTGCTTGGGCAGATAGACCATGAGTGAAGTTGACAAGTATTCTATGATGTGTGTACTTGGATTAACACTCTTTGAGAGGTTTATGTGTCTCTTTCTCTCCTCTTCTCCCTTCCCCCATCCCTCAAGTAAAGAATTAATTTAGGATGAACAAATGCATTGATCTATGGTCACCTTTTCATTGTGATCACACAGGCCAAACCTGGTCCCACTTATCTTCCTCGAAATGGCCAAAGGAAGCTTTCAAGTGGACTTTAGATATGAGATCCATTAGGAGTTCAACACCCCCTGGTCTTTAATCACTTCTTCCCAACAGTTCCACCTTTAATATTGGACTAGGGGGTTTATTTGCATTAAAACTGGCCTCTGTGGGATCAGCTCCCTTAGTGGCCTAGGTCAGTGGCTCTCGACCTTCCCAGACCATGGTACCCCTTTCAGGAGTGTGATTTGTCTTGCACATCCCACAAGTTTCACCGAACTTAAAAACCACTTGCTTGCAAAATCAGACCTAAAAATACAAAAATGTCAGAGCACACAACTACTGAAAAATGGCTTATTTATTTTTACCATAGAATTATAAAATAAATCAATTGGAATATAAATTTTGTACTTACATTTCAGTGCATAGTACATAGAGCAGGATAAACAAGTCAGTGCCTGTAAGAAATTTTAGTTTCTACTGACTTCGCTAGTGCTTTTTATGTAGCTGTTGTAAAACTAGGCAACTGGATGAGTCAATGTACCCGCCAGAAGCATGTACCCCTGGTTGAGAACCACTGCCCTAGGGGAGGGAATGCCTTGTATCATTCAGTATCTAAAATATGGTCAGTTAAGGGGCTTTGTTGAGAAGCTCCAAAGAAATTCCTGTTTGACTGTCTTCAGAAAGAAGGTCTGGTTGCTTTGACATAGGACCTTCAGAGGGTGGGTATAATGTGGAAATAGCCTGGCATTCTCAGAGTCCAATAGTGGATACAGAGAAACAACTGCCTCCCTACGATTGAACATTTAAAGGGACTCTGTCAACTTAAACCAGGTCTTGTAAACACATTTCTTTTCCTATTTACTAAACGTACACTAGGTACTACAAGTGAAAGATCCTTTAAAATCTAGAGTACCTGTCTTTGCTGATGCTTTTTCTTGTTGCATATCTCCTGGCTTGGATAATAAATATCAAAGAAACCAGTTTCTCTTTCAGGGTTTGGTGCTGCAATGGTTGGATTGCAATGTTTATTGATTTAAACGCAGTGGGTTTGATTGGAATTTAAAAGCATTGTAGAGACATTTCTGTTGGTCCTAGCCATTGGTTTTATAAAGCTTTGCTTTCACCATATGTATATTTTGCTCAATTTAAGTGGACAACATCCCCTTTGAATATAAAGTTCTTCTCCTTTTATTCCAGCTGCCTACTTGAATAAATGTAATAAAAATGTATTTCACTAGCTTTGTGAACAACAATGTACATTTCATTAACCAGAAAACATTCACATGCTCAGCTGCTGACAGTTTACTCATCCTGTGTATGTAAGAAAGAGGAATTAAGACCTCAATAGAGAATTGATCTTGCACCATTCAAGTCAATGGGAGTTCTTTCATTTGAATGGGAGCAGGATCAATTCCTACGGATGGGTTGATTCCCTAAATGTAGTATATTTCCCCGCTGCTCCCCTCAAGTCTTGTTAGCAGTGTCAAGGTTTCGACTTGAGTGTTGCTTCACTGCTTGCATTTAACCTGCAAGCTTTCCAGTATGGTGCTGAAGTAGTACCTAAGAAGGTACTTTAGCACAGGAAAAAATAGACTGGAGAAATTCATCCAAAATTTTTACAAGTCTATCATCTCATCAAGGGCTAGAATACTGTCCCCCATTTACAGTGCAATGCCACTTGCCATATATTGCTCTTAATCCCTGAGTGCTTCAAATGTTCATTATATAGAATATCAAGAGCCATTTTTTATTCATTGAATATACACAAATATTATATATTTGAATAGCTTTTATTTATTTTCTCCCACAATGATTGCTTGTAATTTTAAATTGGTTACTTTTCCCTGTGTGTGGGAAAATGTAGGCAATCTTATTAAAAATGTATTATTTGTTTCCCACCACTTCTGAAAATATGCTCTTATTAATTAAGGTTATCTGGAGATTTTACAAAAAAATACAGCACTAATTACGTATTTAGTGCATCAATCCTGGCTGTTGAGCAGTTAGGAAAGATTTGAATGTCATGGATGGGTTTATGGGGGGCTGAAAGATATTGTGTCCAGTCTATTTTTGTTAGCATTATGTACATTGTTTCTATGGTTGCTTTGACCAAAGGTAGATAGCAGCAGCAAAAATGCACACAGATGTAGCCACACTTTCAGACGCTCCCATAAAAGTAATCAAAGTTCAAGATTCCAGCCAGACAACTGCTTTCACACCAACTGTCCCTCATCTCTGTGTCTCAATCCCTCTCCAAACATAAAAAAAGCCCCTTTAAGGTTATCGGTTAGTCAAAAACTCCCAACCAGATGTCAATCAAATACAAACTCACACCATGGCAGCATCAATCTGATGTTGCCTGGTTATCAGAAAGGACACTTTATTTTAATTTAATATAGGTGAAAGGAACTTCTACCTTTGAGACCCTGAACTAAGAATTATATAAGTTCCCCATAAACCTCAGGTCCTAAGTTTTAAAAGATGATCTCTGCTTTTAAGTCCTTTTTGCTTTTCTGTGATGTTTAAGAAAGATCTAAAAGGCTTTTTTTAGGAATAAATAAAAAGCTGCTGGGACACAGTTTCCCTACTTGCTTTTTTCCATTAAAACATCAGGTCCTCTCTAGTATGGAAGACTTTATGATGACATTTTGTGAGCCCAGAGATTAAAAGTTGGGCAACTAAAGCCCTCATTGATTGTGGGACACCCGCAACTGACTATAGGACTCTAAACAGGTGCAGGACTGTGTCTACATGTAGCTAATTGCAGGATCTGAGCCTGAGAGAAGATGAGAGTTGAATCAGGGTGTTGGTCTTGTCTACGTGCAAAAGTTATACTGCTTTAACCATGCTGATAGAATTAAAGTGGTACAGCACCCCATGAGTGGATGCAGCCAGAATGGAGTAAATGAGAATCCAGCCCACTATTTGAGGTAGTCTATGACCTTTAAGGACCAAATCCTGCTTCCTTGGGCTTTGTCTACCTGTCAAACACCATATTAGAGAACTTGGTTATGATGATCAATTGTATCCCTTAGTCCACTTATGAACGTAGGCCCTGATCCTCCAAGGAGAACCACGCCAACTGGCTCCTGCATCACATGGAGCCTCACTGACCCCAGGGGTGCATTTGCCTGGTTCTCTTTACAAAATAGGGGCCATGGGATGCCACACAACTCCCAGTGACCCCAGTGGGACTCTTTAGTGGGAGCTGCATCCAATTTGCAGTGCAGAAAGCATCGTCTTCATCTTTCCAAGGTCTCCTTGCTGAGGGGAGCCTCCCCACACCTGGGAGCTTCCCCACAGAAGGGCGGAGTCAGCTGCTGCCACAGCACTGCTGCCTCCTCACAGGGCCTCAAGTGCAGGACAGTTCCCCTGCACAAACGGGGGAGGGGGAGTAGGCAGGGACCAGGCGGCCCCTCTGTGGGCGTGGGAACAGAGAAGATGTACCTCGTCGCCTGCTCTTCCTCCTGGAGCTTACCCAGAAAATCAAATACAGCTTCAGTCAAAGGAGCTACACTGCCAGGAACCAAGGACCGGGTGTGGAGGTATCTGCTGTGTGTCTGTCACCACCTGTGGATCCCTGGGGCTCTTCCAAGGTGGGAGGAGCACCCTGTAGCTAAACTTCACTGGCCTCTCTACCATTGCTACCCCTTGGAGCAACTGGGCTGGAGCTCTGCAAAGGGGACCTTGGAGATACCCTCCCAGTGTTACCCTACCACTGAAAGGGGCCATTCACCCTCGGACTGTGAGGCAATTTTGTTATAACTGGCTCCCTCCTGTGATTCTATTCACAGCATAAACAGAGCGTCACACACTTGAGCAGTTGGAGATCTCCTATCAGTAAGGCATGCAGGATTTGGCCCTAGATGACTTTTTTTTTTAAAAGATGTACTATGTGAATTTTAGATATATAGACTGCAGAGATGGGTGATACGTAAAGCCCTCTATACCTACCACATTATTATTTCATTATATCTATTGCTATTGCAACAGCGAGCACTTCTAAGCTTCGGTCAGGGTTGAAGAGCCCATTGTGCCAGGCACCCTCATACTGTAACCTTTGATTTAGATATTCTCATTCATATGTTTATATGCAAAATTTAAAAATAATATAAACCCAAGCTTTGGTCCTTGATTTGGTTGCACGTAATTTATTTAATTCAGTCTAAAAACCTCAAGTCACTCAATGAGTGATTGAATTCAAAATATTATATGATAAAACTAAAGCAAGCATGCCTAAAAATTGCAGTATAACAGCCTAACTCTACATATATACTCACATTGATCCAACCCTTGATGTTATTTCACCTTAGCAATCTCTTGATGAAGGAATGGAGGATGAGGTCCTTTCTTTAAGCTGTGTCTAAAGCTGTATGAAGCTCTCTATAAATTGGGACTACCCTATTTATAAATTACAGTAAGCTAATTAATAATAATTTTACCTTTTAAACATCTGTTCCCCCACTACCGTAATTAATTTTATGTATCCCCAGACCCAAATATGTTCTTCTTTATTGTCTATCGATATAAACGTCATTCAAATTATCATTTGTATCAGTGCAAGTTCTGCAATTCCCAACTTTCCAAAACACCCAACAATTCCCCTACAGCATTTGCTAAAATCAGTTAATGCAAAAACATGTTTACTACAGGACCCAAGGTTATGCCTTGAGTCATTTGCTCCTGCTAACAAACTTAACTTTAGCTAATGTGAAGCCTATACTTAAGCCCAAAGGCCTGCTCCCTACTTGCATTTCAACACATTTTCAGTTAACATAAGCAAACACTACCCTCAAAGCCTACAACACACATGGTCCATCATGAAAAGATAGTCTTTGCCCCAAAGAACTTCAGAATTACATAAACTATTTCTTTTGTCAGAGCTGTTGTGTTTGAACTGATGGTCCTTTTCCAGTACAGCCAGTGTAATAATTATATAATTTATACATAAAAAAACTAAAGCATCAGAAAAATATTTTATTTTAAATATATATATAATTTTTTTCCTGAAGAATTGTTTATGTGGAACCTGAACCAGCTCCCAGTGAAATTAATACCAAAAATTCTACTCGTTTCAAAGGACAGAAATGAGCCCTTTTCCTTAGCACCCCATTACCCTCAATAAATTTTAAAAACACAGTATAAACACGTTATATACCAGTAAATACACACATATGTATATAGAATTCTCTGTAGCTTTGGGGGATTGTAAATTTGGTATATTTAAGTGGTAGTTGTAATGCAATAATGTCTTCAATTGATTTTTTCCAACTGTGCACTATACTTGTGATTAAGAGGTGGGAACTCTTATAGTGATAGCTGCCTGGAGCATTTTGATTTATCCTCAAATTCTTTTTAATCCTTACAGATGGATTCATTCATTTAATGCCAAAGTTGTGCAACATTTGCATGTGGAAACCAAGGTGTTTGAAAATGGGCTCAAGCGTGTGGGTGTATATAAGGGTGTGGTTGTAAAAAGAAATAAGAGCAGGTTGAGCCCACTCAAACTATTTCCATCAAATTAGCCCTATTTATGATGCAAATTTGGCCCCGGTCATGCATAGTTTGACAGATATCTCAGTATGGGCCTAATTTGTGTTTCCTATGTAATATCAAAGGTGGGGGGGTGGCAGCAATGGACTTGTGCCCTTTTTAAAGAAGCTTGATTTGGTTTTTGGTTTTTTCAAAATAAAAACACATCTGCTTATTTTTTAAATTCTGAAGGCGATTCTTGTCTGGCCTAGAAAGCTCTATGAAGACTACATAACTAGCAAGATTATAACATCTCAGTGAAAGCTGATTAAGATCCCAAATTCTCACCCCCATCTTTCGCTGTACTACTACAAGTGGTCTTCCTGAGGTCAATAGACTATTCATGGTAGTAAAATTAATCATATGCATAAGTGGGGCAGGATCATGGCCTAAATGTGATTTTTTTTCTTACTTTCTTTGGCTAGAAAGTTTCCTTTCACTCTTAGAAAAAACCAGAACCCTAGGTTTTTGCTTTTTCATCTTCTTTGACATATTTACATTCTATTCGCAGCTACAGGCCAACAGATTCCTGAGTGTTGAATCAAACCATTTAGTTTTAATTCAAAATCACCTTATTAATAAAGGGGTCCCTGTGATCATGGGATCATAAACATTAGCGATTAGAAAGATCTGTAGGTCCATGTAACTAAGCTCACCCTCATCTAACATAGGATAGTTCCAGATGGTATATTTTCTAGGTCTTTAAACCTACTATGATACAATTGGAGCTGCTCTGTAATAATTTATGAATACTGTACATAGACATGGTTATATGTAGACTAGGTATATATTGGTTTAATTTAATGGGGGACTGTCAGAAAAGGAAAGATTGGTTCAAGGTAAGTCACTTCTCAGTAAACACTTGAGGGCTGTTAAGGGAAAATGTCAGAGCCATTGGATCTAAGGATTCTGACTTGATCTCCTGCTGAGCTTACGGGCTGTTTTTATTCAGAAGGGCCAAAATCCAAGAATGCAGAAGAATAAAAGAACTCCAGCTGTTTAAAAGAAGAGTCTCGTTCAATGGACGGAGCAGCTGTTCTGGGAAACTGGACTGAGACACAGGATGGAACTTAGTGGGGTGGCAGAAGTTAGGCCTGCCTAGGTTACCCTGAAGGGATGGTAAGCTTCAGGTAAGATAGACACGTCTGACCATTTAGATTTTAAACCCTTTTCCTCTAAATGCTTTGATCCTATTGCAAAACAAAACGTTCGTAGTTTAAGCAGGCTCTCTAGCCACTGGATTCACACCTGGTCAAAAAATTCTGATGGGAAGAACTTCAGGTGCCACACCCAGTCAGACCTGGGGGGTAAGAATGGTGGATCTATACAGGATTGTAATCCAGGGTCTTGTCTAAGACTGGAGAAGTTGTGAAATTCCATCCCAGGGGTGGTGAAGACATGAAGCTAGGCACTTGGACGATGCATTCAGAGAGACCAGAGGTACAGCTAGCCCTGTAACTGTCACCCCCATCTTGTTGTATCTCTTGGCGATGATTGATTTGAGAGTGAACTGCAAAGGATTCTTAACTGGATTTGTCATAATATAGTTCTCCCCTGGCCCATGTACAAACATGGGGCCCTCCTCCTTCCCCCAAAGAGTTTGGGCTTTTTTAAAAAATTCTTTTTCATCTTAGAAAATATCAGAAATGTCAAGTTTGGTCTTCCCTGCTGTTTCTCAGTGACTTCTGGGACATCTCAAAGGTGTGTATTGTGAGTGCTCACATCCTAACTGAAGGGGTAAGAATAAGGTGTCGTTATTAAAGCTTTTCTCCAAAGAGTTCTTTAGGCATCAGAGTTGAATATTTTCTCAACTTTTCCCAGTCTGCTTGGAAATACCTTCTCCCCCCACTTGCTTGAATTTGCCTCTTATGATATCATCATTTAACCAGTCACTACAGAGTTTTCCAGAGTTTAATTACTTATGTAACAAACAAACAAAATAAACAGATTTATGTTAAACTAAAAAGTTTGTCTGCTTTTCTACATCATAAAGAAACAAAAAAGGATCACAAGCACCATTTCAACTGACCTATAACCCTGATACTACCTCCAAACCTTTGTATACTTTTGCAGATTAAAATACCTAACTAAAAATATCACAGTAAACAAATCTAAAGCATTTGACCTTTGAATTAAAACGTGACAGGAACATTCTGAAAATCTTATTGAAAGCATCTGGTCGTTTCAAGCAGCTAATTCGTTAGTAGATCTAGGATCAGCCTTTTCACAGTTTAAAGGCTACAATCAGAGTGGCCAAACAAGTGATTAAAGCGATTCCATAAAAATTAAGGATTGATTGAAGTAAATAGATGTGAAGAGTAGTTACAGAAGTCGCTACTGGAAAAGCCTTTTTTGCTGTACCCGGTGTCCCCATTATTATGCATGTCTTTTTTAATATGTGTGTGAGCTGTGCAGCCTTCATGCTTGGTGGGGCAATTATACAAGAACTTCAAAGCAAGTGGGTGCTGTCACAAAGCTGGGCTGATATTAACAAGAGTGGAGTGAACTAAAATGCCTTTTGAAAGGAATCAGATTATTTTATGCACCATTTTCAAAGGCAAGCCAAGGATTTAAAGCCAAAACACACTGAAACGTGGGTGACTAATATTCGGTGTCTGGGTCCATGGGGCTTGATTTTCCCGGGAAGCAGGGGCACGCCTCCCCCCCCCCCCCAGTAATCGGGAGGGGCACAGAACTTCTCCAGAGCTTCTCACGAGCTTGGTACGGGCGGAGGCCGGGAAGCCAGGGAGATTCCCGGGGCTGCGGGGGTGGGGACACAAAACGTGTGCGCCTCCAACTCCTTTACACGCCAGTGCTCGAATCTGTACGTGTTCAACTTCTTTGGGAATCCACTCAATTATGTGGGACGAGTTGCAAAATTGCACGTGCAAGAGCTGGAACTTGGCTGAAAGATACATGGTGCCGGATGCTAAAAACAGTTCCCGAAATTTGGGGCCTGAAAGGCACACGCATTGCACTTCCCGGGGAACCCGATGTCCATTCGGCCTTAGGCTTGCACACATCTCAAAGCAGCATCTAGAAGCTCCTGAAAAGCAACGGGATTGGGCTTGAACCGTAAATCCTTCCTGTCAGCTGACCTACTGGCTGTCACTTAAAAAAGATGACCCTTTGCTCTGCTAGTTAAAGGGCTCGCCTTTTCAGACACTCGCTTGCCACTTTCCTCCAAGCATTTACAAATCTAGACAAGCAAATACGGTGGGGAAGAGTTACGGGGCAATTGACAGGGTTAATTTGTTTGATGCACTAGTCAAATACTGCAAAATGATTTGCCCCAATATTGCAAAGGTTAATTGCGTACACTAGTTCCATTGCCTCCAATGAGCGAGCGTGAAACGGGTGCAAGTCTTCGCAGAATCAGTCGTCAGTTGTCTCAGAGGAACCTGGCAGTTTATCACCTGTAAAAACTGACTCAAATCCTTCGCTGTAATAACACCTGCCTCTTCAATAGCACCCTTCATCCGTAGATGTCAGCTTGCCCTACAGAGGAGAGAAGCATCAATAACAGCCCCGTTTTACAGAGGGGGAAACTGAGGCAAAGAAGTGAAGTGACTTGGCCAAGGTCCCTCAGCAGCCGCGCTATGAGCAGAACTGATTTGACACCCACAAGAAGCTCAGCCATAAACAGATGCACACTTCCCAGCGGATGCCACCCCACCGGTGGCAAAATTGAAAAGCTGCACAGCTCTGTTCAAAGCCTGTCTTGATGCGGCTGATGCTCCCATTCATGGAGCTGCGTCGGGGCTAGAGCGAAAAACGAGAGAGACTCCTCAGTGTAGACCAAGCTCTACACCTTTCTGCCGCTTCACCTTCGCACCGCAGGTCGCTGAGGTAGCCCTTGGCGTGTGGGCCTCAGTGTGCTCCTCTTTACTGAAACTCATCCTCTTCCACGGGGGTTTTAAGGCTGATAGACGTGAGGGACACAGGTACCTGCGATTTTCTTCAGCGCATGAGGACTATGGTTTCATACCGGTGTTGTGGCAATGCCCAGAAGCCTCCGCCGGTAGCACCGCTTGCCCAAAGAGCTGGCAGAGCACAAGTGAACGGCTATGCTATGTTCGTTCGCGAAACGCCACAAGGTGCTTGGCGCTGCACCAGGCGCCAAACGAGAGCGTCCCTGCCTCAAAGAGCTTCCCATCTGGTCAGGGCTTTGCTTTGGCCCGTTAGCGTTCGCACGGTGTTCCGTTGCTGTGGGCTTACAGTTTAATGCTGATTAACTCTCTCTCACCCGGAGTGTTGTGGGAGGCTGGGGCTTTTAGAAATAAAGCTTGAGCTTTTTCCGAGGAGTTTAGGGGATTTTAAGTCCGCTGCCGACCCCAGCCAAAGTTATTGTCGTCCTGATTCGTTATTAATACAGCTGGGCATCAGCGGTGTTCTTACAGCCTTGCGTTTACACGGCACCCTCCAGCCGGAGCTCTGAGCCCACTTCTACAAACCTCGATGAACTCCCACTGCCTGTTGGGAGCTAGATATTATAGCCCCCGTTTTACAGGTGTGGACAGGGGAGCGGGGGCAAACCCAAACATCTTCGTAAGCAGACCCTCATTGCGAGTGCCTTCGAGGGGGAGCCCGCTGTGGGTCTGAGTAATTGCGGGTCCCGTGAGGTCTCACACTCGGACCTGGCACCCCCAAAACCGCCTCGCGAAGCGGTGGCCACTTTTGCAAGAGTTCCCCCCAGTGGCTGTCCCGCCAGGTCCTTAAACCAGCCCGAAGCAATGCCAGAACAGCAGCCAGGGCCCTGCTGTGCTGGGCGCCTATTCCAAGCCCAACAATTAGTAAATGAGGAGCTTTGGCAAAGGACTTTCGCTAACCGTTCTCTCCCCCGAGCCTCTTCCCGCAGGCGGGGGGGGGGTCTCTCTGAGAAGAGAGCAGCTTAGCAGGGGTCTGTCACATGGGGGCTGGTGCACGGACTCCACCTGGGATTTGCATTCTTACAGCTAATAGGATCGCTACAGCTCAGGGCCGTCATCCCATCAAGATAAACGTCTCTGGTGCCCACTTTTAAGCAATCCGAATTCAATTAGGCTAATTGGAAAACAAGTAAAGAAGGATTGCATTAATATAGCTTTGTTGCGTGAAACTCACAGCTCCACCCTCGCACGAGAAATCCGGGAGTGCCAAGGGCCCAGGCCTGTGGTGTTTGACCTCACGCACCTGGATGATTCGCCGCAGAGAGAAGTGACACGCGGTGATTTATTCCTCGGCGCTGATATTGGGTTTAAACCAAAATCGGGCTGAATAGCGCCGGACACTGAACAGCCATAGAGCTAATGTCAGCCTTTTATACTGCCCTTGTGTTAAACCCCAGGGGATACCTGACCTTTTCAGCGGCCATTGTTAATGGTGCATGTGTGTTTCAGCTCCCCGCTCTGAACAACTATAATCCGCTTTCCAAGCGGATGGGAACAAAAAAATGTTTTTCTCGGGAAAGAAACAGAGGCCTAAGGAAAGCAGTAATAAGGGAAGACGCCAGTTCCCCGGTGACTTTGGTTTCAAAAAGAGTTTCTTAAGAGGCAAATCTGAACGGTAACAAGGAAACCTCCTATAGATTTGATAAGGGGCAGCTGGAGGCCACAGACAGACTATGGACATTGCAACAGGGCACAATGTGTGGCGCGGGCGCCGCTGAACCAAACTGTAACCCTGTACACCGCGGAAACCACTTCGCCCCTAGTTCCAGCCCCTGTCAGGCCAACAGGCCACGGGCTCTCCGCTTAGACCTCGCTGCCCACCCAGGGAGCCCTAGGTACCCTTCAAGGCAGCGTTCCCAGCGCGTTGTTTCGTCCCCCTCGATTGGGACGCGTGTGAACCTCTTTGTTCCCGGTGTAAATGTGGGGGCGGGGCGGGGAAAGGCAACGGTTTGAGCTAGAAGAAGAAGGACGGGGAAAGGGGAGCAGGACCCCGCGAGTCTGCTTTCGGCCTGCCGTATAAGGGAGCAGTGCCTGCCTATTACTGGCGGGTGCGAGGGTGGGGCTAGTCCCGGCTGTTCGGCTGCGCCACGCGTGCGTTTGTCGCCTTTATTTTCATGACCTGCAACAGGACTAGTGCCAACGCGCGTGACCCGTTGTGATGGTCCCAAGCCGCTTCTGCGCGGGGCTAGGCGGCGGGGACTGGCTCGCACAGACCAGGCCTAGCCCAGCCCCTCGATTCGGGGGCCAGAGCGTTTCCCCTCTTAAGCCATTGCCCGCTTTGGCGTGTCCCAGTCGAAAGCGTCTCTGCTAAGCGCCAGGCTCGGGGAGGGGCAGTTTCTGCGATGGCCACTAGCGAGAGGGGACGCAGAGCTGGGCAGGGGTTTGCCTCGCGGCTAGTGCGTGAGGAGCAAAGCAAGAAGTTCAAGGAATTACCCTGCCTCCTTTTGCTAAACTAATGGTGCAAGCGTTAGTCTGGGGGGTAAAGCGAGACACACGTGTTCCACGCTCTGTACAGGACCCGCTCGCTCCCTGCTTTGAGGGCAGCTGGCAGCTGAACCTCCCAGGTTATGCATCGTGTTCTCAGCAGTCCCCCCCGCGTGTGTGTCCTGTAGGTATTTAAATAGATTATGGAACTTGGGGTTAAAAAAATTAGGGGCTCCCCAGGAAAGCCCCTCAGCTATCGCATGGGACATCCGCCTCCGGCGTTGCCTAATACTGGAGGACGCCTGTCCTCTGGGGTTTGGAGCCCTGGGCCCCTCCTGCTCCATCCCCACTTTGCCATTGCTGCAGCCCTGACAGACGCGGGCCGGACTGCAGTGGGTAGGTGTGCTACCCGGCTGCCCTGGCCCCTCTGTGCCCTTATGTCCTGGGCGGGCGTTTGCAATTCCACCTGCGCCTTCTGAGGGCGGCCGGCCAGAGGGATCCTACAGCGCGCCCCGTGTTTCTGGGGAGGCGGGCGCACTTGGGGCGGGTGGGAGTGCCATAGACATCCAGCCCCGAATGAGGGGCATTGCACAGCCCAGTCATCCTCCCTAATCGAGTTCTTGGGACATGCACACGTAGATTAACCCGTCCCAATGGGCCCCGGCTGCTTGCTTTGAGCACCTCCAGTGCCCCCCCAAGGGGAGCGACCAGCTCTTTCTAGGCGCACAAAAGCTAGCCTCACCTTTTCTTGTCCCTTCTCGGCCTCTTCCCTCCTTGCCCGGGGCGGCCGAGCCTTCTCTGCCTCCCCCAGCACACAGGAGCTCACCTGGAGCGGCGCGGGAGAGGCGGGCGGGTCTACACGGCATTCTCTAGGGAGAAACAAGGGCCATCAGCCCCTTGGCGGGGCGGGCACCCCTGGGACAAACGCGGCCAAGCCCTGGTGCGCAGCGAGTCCCCTGCGTGGCTGCGCCCGGAGGAAGTTTGCATACAATGCGCTCGCAGGCCGGGGCAACAGCCAAGGGGAAATTAACTAGCTTCCTCTCCTCCCCGGTGGGCAGGAACAAACGCCTCCCGCCTGTCCTGTGCGGTGGGCACGTGTTGGCCACAGCAGCGACGTCTGGCCCTTGCCTTACTCTCCCACACAGCCAAGGTCCATGCGACTCGTCCAGCGGGTCCCCTGGCCGCAGTGGGCTGTTGGGGGTTATTTGCCATTTTTTTCAGTCTCTCGTCTTTGCTTTAGGGTCCGTTCAGTGGCTCCCGGTCTGCTTCTCCCGTGCAAACCCGCGCCAGCTCTACGCATTAGGCGCCGCTGAGCCGGGCTTCGGCCCCGAGGGCGAGCCGCGGGGGGCCAGTCGTGTCAGACCCCGAGTGCTGCACAGTGTCGTCTTTGACCTGCTCTGCTTGCGCTCGGGTTACTGGAGACGCGATGCGGACAGCGCGGCAGAGCGGGGTGATCGCCACACATACCCCTCGTCAGCTCCGATTTGACACCTAATGATGCTTTTGGTTTTTAATGACATTGGCCGGATTTGGAGAGCAAACCGCCAGTTCCCGGCCAAGAGCTCTGCCTTGGCCCGGCTTGTGCGTGGCTACCCTCAATGCAATTAAAGGGGCCCGATGAGCCGAGTCACACTGCAGAAAGTCAATGGCCGCATGTGCGTGCGAGGCTCAAAGGAGCCCAGGGCGGCTGTCTCGGCTCTCGGCGGGATGAAAAGGGCGGCTGTGCTCTGGCTGCCGGCCCGCACCCAAGGGTGTCTCTCCAGCGCCCCGCACAGTTGCTGAAGGAGTGAGTCGGTCTCTGGAGGTGCAGCTGGGGCCCACGCAGAATGGGTTTGCGAAAGAAGGAGGTTCGCCCCCCCCGGAGGAAGACACCCTTCTCTCTGCACTCCGGGCCCCGAATATACTCTCCAGGACACCCCTAGGGGCGGCGGAAGCCTGGCTACCAAGGGTCCCCTTCCCTGCTCGCGCCCGCACTGCGGCCGAGGCGTGGAGTCAGCCCCGCTCGGTTTATTCACGCCACGAGTCCCTGGGCTTCACTGATCCCCCGACGGGCACGGCAGCGGGACAACGTGGCAGAGGGAAACCAACGCGAGGGAGCCGATGCTGGGAGGCTTCCCGAGGCCAGCGCCCCTGTTCGTGCCAACCGGACTGAAGAGGGGGGGCAAAGGTTTAACTCAAGATGTGTGGGGCTGGGGTGGGTCGGTGCCGCTTGTCTCTAGGGCCCCACTAGTGCGTTAGTGCAATGCGTCATTTGTGCCAGGGCTTAGCAGTTCACAGCAGGGGCACCGCTGGGCTCGCCCTCAGGTACCCAAGAGAAATAATTGCTGGAGTCCGCGCCTCTTTCGTTACAAATTAAACCGGTTTGGTGCCGGTCCCATTTGGGTTTTCAGTTCCCTTCGTTCCCCGGCGCGGCAAGGGCGGCTTTCCTGGGAGCAAAGCGTGTCTCAGCCTTTTTTGCCTTTCCTTTTCGTTCACTTCTCCCTTGACCACGCACCCTGGAAAATCTACCCACGACGCCGCAGGAGAATGGATGGCGAGAACAGATGTTTTTCCTTTAAATAGAGGACTAGGAAAACGATTAGCATGTTGGATGCTTTGCAAATTTAGCAAAAGACAATTCCCTCCCCAAAACAGAGAGCCCGGCTTGGAAGCGTTTTCCCGAGGACAGTAAATAAGAAATATTCAAATATGGAGCCCAATCTTATGATTAGATCCGAAAGGGCAACCCACAACGCAACAGGATCCGAATCTAGGAAGAAGCCCTGGTTTCTTTTTAAATATTCAATGATTATTTAAAAAGTGGGGGGGGACAATACATAAGGGACTCCTTCCCAAATTAATGATTAAACTAAGGGCAGCCGAGTTGTTTGAAGCCGTACGAGGGCAACACAACAGTTTAGATTTCGAGGGAAAAGGGCCTATGTCCCTGCATGGGATAGGGCTGTGTAGCTGCGTGTTTACCTGTGCTTTGTGATTGGCTTGGATCAACTGAAGCCACCTTTTAAAAAGACCAACCGGGTTGCTAACGTGGCCTTCCCCAAATTCGGGTTGGATCCAAACCCTGCCCCGCGCACCAAGGATTTCCTCCTAACAGGGGATCATTGTCCCTCTTTCAAGCCTCTGGCTCATTCCGGCTTCGGAAGCGCCCGACCTGCCAGGCTGGGCTGTGAATTCCTAGGGCGGCCTCTGCTCGTTGGCAGCGTGGGGCTCGGGGAGGAGCCGACCGGCCTCATTCACCCAGGTGGCCGCGGTCCCCCCCGGAGGACAAAGCCCCCGTCTGTAGCGGCCAGGCGGTGGCGGAGCGCGCAGCGGGCGCAGCTGACAGGCGCCCGGAGAAGGGCGCTTTAAAACCCTGCCGCGCTCTTCGCCGGCGCCACTCGGCGCGGAGAGGTCAGCGGGGACTGGCCGAGCCTCGGCTCCTCGCGGGCAAGCAGCCAGGCCCCTAGGAGCCGGCCACAGGCGCTGACACCCAGCCCCGCTTCAGGGCCCCGTCCGCAGCCTGCCCGGGCTCCACAGCAGGGGCGCGGGAGGGGGCGGCGCGTTTCTCTCCCTCCCCCGCGCAGGGACCCCGCGTTGGGTCCCAGGGGGCATCGCCTTGGAGTCTTCCCCTGGCCCAGCCCCGCGCGCAGGGACAGCCGGGCGCCCGCATGGCCCGAGCCGGCAGCGAGTGAGCCAGGAGGCCGCGGGACCGGCCGGGGGTCTCCATGCACCTGCCCGGCTCCCCTCCGACCATGACCGACGGCAGCTTCTCTCTCGCGGCCCACCTGGGCAGGAGCCCCGGCGGCGCCGCCTCCCGCCTGCACAGCATCGAGGCCATCCTGGGCTTCCCCAAGGAGGACGGGCTGCTGGGCGCCCTGCAGCCCGCGGGCAGCCCGCGGGCCCTGAAGGAGGCGGACAAGCGGAGCCCCCGCACCTGCTTCCCCCAAGCGCCCGGGGAGCCGCTGGCGGAGCAGGAGAGCGGGCCCGAGGCGTACGCAGGTGAGCCGGGGCGCGGGGCCGGGTGGGGATGGGGGGGACCGGGCCGGGAGCGCAGCGCCTTGACGGTCTCTCTCCCGCTGCCCCAGAGCCCGGCGGCCCCCAGCCCCCGCGGGAGCGGCTGAGCCCGCAGCTGCCCGACGCCAAGCTGCCGGACGAGGAGCAGCCGAAGAAAAAGCACCGGCGGAACCGCACCACCTTCACCACCTACCAGCTGCACGAGCTGGAGCGCGCCTTCGAGAAGTCGCACTACCCGGACGTGTACAGCCGCGAGGAGCTGGCCGGCAAGGTCAACCTGCCCGAAGTGCGCGTCCAGGTACGGCCGCCCCTCCGAGGGCCGGGCTCCCCGCGCCCTGGGTCCGCAGCGCGCTCCCCAGCCCCGCTCCGCCTTGCGCGCCCGGGCCTTGCGCGCCACGCGATTTTCCCCCGCGCGCATTTCTGCGGCGGAGCGCGCAGGGGGTTCACATCGCTCCCTGGACGGACGCGTCTCCCCGAATCCCCCTTTCGGAGCGAGCCACGGAAACCTTCTCCCCACCCCGCCCCGGTCGCTCTGCCGCCCGCCCTGTTACCTTCATTCCCGCCGCGCCGGAGTTTTCATTTGGCTTCAGTGGAGGCTGAATTCTCTCTAATCCCCGGCTCGTTAAAATGTTTGGAAAGCCTTTCCCGTTTCCTAGTCGGCTGGGAGAAATCCGGAGTGGTTCCAAACTGTGGGCCGAAAGGACCAGTGGAGCTGGTTTCAGCCCAGCGAGCGGGAATGACTCCGGATTGGGGTGCGGGGAATTGTTCGATTTGGGAGTGTAAGACAAAATTGCCGGGGAGCGTGTTCTTTTTAAAGAGATCGAGCTTGAGTTCAGCCGGGGAGCAGAGGCCTGGATCCGTCTGGAAAGGTTTCAGCTCACACCCTAGCGGCCACCTCGCAAGAGCCCCGCTCGCCATTAGCGCGGATCGCAAACCCCACTGAGGGCAGGGGAAAGGCTCCCATTAACCTCAGCGGGCTTCGGATCGGGCCCGGACACTCACTGCGTGAAACACAAGGCTGATTTTCAGTCCGGAAACCGGATGCAATGTTTTTGGGCCGTGATTCTTAGTGCCTCGGAGAAGTTATTAGGGATCCCCCCCACAAAGCTCTGGCTGCTGATTATTTTCTGCGCTAAGGCAATAGTATTGCGCTAAAGCCCTCCGCACACACTAACTCCAGAAACCACTCGAATTTCCACCCCCAGATAGAGAAAAGGGGAAGCAATGAGAGATCTGTGCGTGTTTGATATCCCAGGCGCTTCCATGTCTTGCTTTCTGCAGCCACGTCCGTCTCCTCGAAGGAGACTTCGGCTATATTCTTCGGGCTGCAGAAAGTTCCTCCCCACTCCAGAAACCCGCATATTTCCCCCCAGATAGATCGCGACGCTCCGCGAAAAGCAATCGTGCGCCTCCTTCGTCTCCCGGGCATCTTTGGGCGCTCTTTGGCCTTCGGGTGAAGTTCAAACCTACCCCTTTCCCCGCAAGCGAATCTGAAAAGAGCTGGGTTTAAAAGACACGATTTCAGAGCGAAGCGTGGGGGGCGGGTGTTGTGGGGTTTGTCTGAATAAGGCTCCGCTGGAGTTAATTCAATATCCCAGCGTCGTGTGAGTTTCGCTTGCCGGTGTCTTAGCCCGGCAGCTGGGGCCCTGCTCCGGGAAGCGAAGGAGGTGCACGGATCGTTGCTGTCTTAGCATTTGGTTATTTGCCGGCGATCCTGCAATTGACGGGAGGAACGTGAGACTCCCCCCCCGCCCCCCTTCTGGATGCTAATCCCCAACTGTGTTTGTAGGTGTGGTTCCAGAACAGGAGAGCCAAATGGAGAAGGCAAGAGAAACTGGAAGTCTCGTCAATGAAGCTGCAGGACTCTCCGATTCTCTCCTTCAGCCGCTCCCCCCAGCCCTCCGTCATGGGCACAATCGGCAGCAATTTACCGCTGGAGTCGTGGCTCACCCCGCCGATGGCTAGCAGCGCCTCTCTGCAGACTCTGCCCGGCTTCGTGGCTTCCCCCCAAAGCACCCCTCCGCCTTTTCTGAACTCGCCGCCACCCCTGAGCCACCCCTTACAGCCACTGGGGACGCTGGGGCCACCGCCGCCCTACCAGTGCGGGACCAATTTTGTGGACAAATTCCCTTTGGAAGAGGCAGATCCTAGGAACACCAGCATAGCTGCGTTACGGATGAAAGCGAAGGAGCACATTCAGTCCTTTGGGAAACCGTGGCAGACAATCTGAACGGACGCGCAGCCAAGCCGAATAGTGCACGGCTGCTACCCTTTGGAAGCGGGCTCACCCCGAGGAAAGGAGCCACAGCTAAGAGCTCTGTCCCCTGCGATGGGCATGTACAGAAGACCGGCCTCCTAGCACAAGTTGCTCTCCTCCCAGATTTGGAACTAAGCACTACAGACATGCGTTTCTGATGTAGGCCCCCTTAGCCTCCCGCCCCTGGAGTTGCTTTGTTTGTATTTTGTGTCCCTTTTATAACCCAGTGCAGATTAGGCTTTGGTTCTGGTTTAAAGCTCTAATAATTTGGTATCACTTATGGGCTGGACACTTCGTTATGTTAAAAAAACTAAAGTAGGGGCAGAGAAATGTGTAGAGCTAGCGGTTTTTGTACCATTAAAGAAGGACGCTTGTAAGACCACGCATTGTACTTCTTGATCTCTACCCCACACGGGCAGGAACTAGGGCGTCTTTTTCGCTCCTTTCATTGTGAGTGCATAGTCTAAATGTAGGGTCTCGGTAAACCAGCGGGGCGGGCACAGGTGTGCGCGATGCTACTGGATGGAAGGGGCAATCGGGGGGTCCCGGTCTAGATCAGGGCATCCCGACACGGAGAACTCCGGTATGCAACGGGTCTTGTCCTTTTTACCAATAAAGAGGAAAGCAGAGAGCGGTGTGACCCAGATGGCGCACAGTTAGGTGCGCTCCTGATCCGTTTCCAGCGCAGAGCGAGCCGCCTGGGGCTGCCACCCAGACAACTACATCGCTATGCAGGTAGTTGCGTGACTGGAAATGCGGCATGTGACCCAAAGACAACCCGAGCTTTTCCGAGCTGCTCCAGTTCTGCTGCGGAGGAGGGGTACAACGTAAGTTGTCCCCAGCCTGTTGTCACTGCTTTCCAGGCTGGCCACCCTTCCCCAGCCTGAGCTTAACTCCGCCGCTACCTAGGCCGTGGCACTCCGAAATAATTTACACCAAAAAAGCGCCCTACCCTTGCAAGGCTCCATTCTGCAAGTTGCTGAACGGGCTGGTCACGATTCCACAAAGCTACCGCCTGCTTATAACGTGAAGTCGGAGACTAGCCCCATTGCTTTCAATGTGGCTGCTCACGCGCTTAAATTGAGGCACATGAGTAAGTGGGGTTATTTTGCCTAGCACCTTGCAGCCTCCAGCCCTACCTGAGGGCTTGGTTGTGTTTTTATACCAAGGGCACTACTTCCATGTCGCTGGGTCAAAGTAAACTGCTCGTGCAAACAGCTTGCAAAATGGGACTCGTAGCAGTGGAGCTCCTCTGGTGGAGGCAGTTCGAGAAGGCAATCCGGCTCAATGAGTTCAGCCCTCCAAGCCAGGGACCTAAATCCGGAAGGATCCTTTCCTAATCCACCGCAGAAGAGCTAGTCCTTATGACATTCAGCACGGTGAAGCTGGGGCTTCGTTTTCCGATCACAGGGGAGGGGAATTTGGGGTTCAAATGGGGGGCATTCTGGTGAATTTTGAGTTAAGAAATAGCACAAGCTTGAGCATAAGTTTCTCTGGCGCAATCAGAAAAAATACCACCCAGCCCCTAAGGATCCTCTTAGCTACCTGCTCAATAGTAGGATCCAGCATTAAAGGAGAGCGCTCCCTGGAACAAAGCTATCTCCACATACGTGTCAGAAACTCTGAGACAAGCATGCAGAAAGCGGTCCCCGCAGCCAGTGTAGTTTCTATAGGTACTATAGAACTATAGTACTATAGTACTTCCAAAACAATGGTTAGCTGTGAACTTTCCCATGGAGAAGGACCCAGCTGTCCTGCACAATGTCACACCGAAATAAGGATGTCTAAGCTGAGCCATGATTCGGCATTAAACCATTTCTTTCTTAAAGCCGGAGGACGAAAGGTGTGTCACAGCTGAATGAGGAGCGCCTCATGTTCGAACAGGAACCAACAAACTAAAACATGAAAATCAATTCAGCCGTCTGTCTGTCTGTCTAGCGCTTTTGTTAAACTACTTCCAGTTTTAATGTGTTAGTTAAATGTTAAATCCGCAGCCCTCTTTTACTTCTCCAGTTTGATTTGCAGTCAGAGTGACTACACCGATGTTATGTGCCGAAGTTAAAAATGTAGCGTTGTTGGCATTTTGAAAAGCCGTGAAAACATTGGTGCTCGCACCCCCCCCCACCCACACCCACACACACACACTCACTCCTTTCTCCCCTTTTAGAATTCTTTCCTGGGGGAGGAATTCCATGACTTTTGGATCAGGCCCTGTCCATGTGATTCACTCTCGGAAAACAAACTAACCAACCAACCTATATTTCAATTCGGGGGCGGACATGTAATCAGTCGGATCTCTTCTGGAAGAGGGGCCAGAACTCCCCACAGGCTCCCCCGCGCCCTGCTCGCACAGGCGGAGCACAGGACTGGAGCCAGGAATTCCCAGGCGCTGGCTCCAGCTGTCACACACGCTGACTTTGGACAAACCGTTTAGCTTCGCCCCATCACTACATGGGCCCTAACCCTGGCCTACCAACCTCACAGTGTGTGTGTGGGGGGGTGAGGCTTAATTCGTAACTGTTTGCACTAAGGTTGGAAGCTGTAACCTGCTGTAACTATTCGGCTGGTATGAGGCACCCAACGGGTGAGTAACTCATGCCACTCCTCTGTCAGCCTCTCGGCTGGGGCACCCTTTCCAGATGCTCCGGAGGACAGAAGACTGTACCCGTATGGCAGGGACCTGCTTTGGCTGGCAAAGCCGCTGGGGAGCCCCGGTTGGGGGGGCTTAGAGCTCTTCTGTGACCCTCCAAGAGCTGGCGCCTAAAATCAGAAGGGAGCTGGGCGGCGGGCGAGGCTAAGGTAGCAGCCCCCACGGAGAAGCCATAGGAGAGGAACCGCAGGAGGGACTCGGGGGAGGAAAGGCTGGGGAGAGGCGCAGCTCGCTGGAGAATAAAGGGCCAGAGGCGCAACCGGGACCATGTGAAAAGCGCTTGGCACAGGCCCCCCCCATCCGGCACTTTCTAGCCAGGGAACAGCCTCTCCTCTGCATGGCCTTCGGGGGGGGGTTAGCTCCAGGGCCCCGGCCTTGCAAAGAGCCTGACGTTTCTGCAAGAAGGCCGGCCTCCCCTCCCCGCGCCGGCTCATTGCTGCTCCGGCTCGTTCCGTTTGCTAGCAGCCGCCCCCAGACCCCTCCCAGCCGCGTGGGAACCGCGGCCCGACCCTTCTTCCCACGCGCCCCGCAGCAGGCGAAGGGCAGGGAAGCGCTACCCAAAGCGGCCGGCGCTGGGGGCCCCAGTTGGTTTTATCCCGGGGCCAGGCGCAAAGGGAGCGAGGCCACGCGAAAGCAAAGCGCGGTGCAGCGAGCCGCAGCGCTCAGCCCGTTCGGGGCGCGGGGCGGGTGACTGTTCACCCGAGGCGCTGCTTGGCTTCAAGCACCAAAAGCAGGTGAAGTCCAATGTCCGCCTCGCCAGCGCACGGCCCCCGACGTCTCCCCGCCGCAGGCCGGCTGGGGCGAGCGGGGATTGCAGGAGCAGCCGAGCCCTCCCCGGGGGGAAGCTTGAGGCGCAAAGCGAGGGGGACCCAGCGGCAATTAAAATCACACATCTGCACCCAGCCCCTGGCCATTGTCCGAGCTGCAGAAATTAAAACCACAGCGGTTTTAATGTGCCATTATCTCTGTTACCACATTTAATGGGGCTGAGAACCTTTTAAATAAAACACCCCTGCTTTTCGCTGGGCACCGGGTGCTTTACACACTCTGGAAATTGTGGCAATTAACGTTTCTCATTAGGGGAAAGAGAAGGCCTCACAAGCCCCCGCATTGTGTCCTGGGGACGGTTCAATAAAGACTGGGAGACCTCCTCTTTCAACATTTCCCACTCATTGTGGCCGGACAAAGACTGGCTTCTAATTATATTTTCACAATCTGTGCGTATCTTTAAGGGTCCTGTCAGAGACAAGCATGTCATCTTTGTTCAGCTTCACTTCAGGGAGCTTTTTAACCTCAGACAGCAATTTCTAAACATCCCTTACCAACAACGTGTCCCCTTTGCAAACCTGAGAGCTTCTTTTGCAACTAATAATGGGAATCACTGTATTTTGAAAACAACCCCCCCTTCTTTTCCTTCTCCAGAGTAGAAGGGCACACACTACCTCGGGGACTTGAAAACAAGCGGAGAGGTGGAAGGTAGAGACATTGGAAGCCAATTCACTTCCTCAAATGGTCTCTGATCACTTTGAGGATTGCACCTTCCAGCAAAATATACATCCATTTCCCCCACCCACACAGAATTCTACAACATTTATACATATTGGGCCTAATTCTTTCAGTGACTTCAAGAGGCTATAGACTAGAGCCATTATGTTTTAATGCCATTCTCAGTCGCACTGGTGTAAAGCTGCAGTAACTCCAGTCATGTCAATAGGATTATACCATCTTCACAGAGATGTAACTGAGGGCAATTTGCCCCTTGGCCTGCAGTAACGACAGCACTTCGTTTTCTGGACATGCAAAGTAGTTTGTAAGTTTCTAATAAACAAACCACTGGCTACCGATTGCCAAGGAAAGGCAGCTGATTATAGCTTCAATTGTGCACGTTTAAGTCCGGATTCTACAAATTCATAGTTACCTTTACAAAAGCAGGGATTGTTTTCCTCTGCAATAGGGAAACATATTTTTCTTTTGGCTGGCAGGTTAGTATATATGCTGTATCCACGTCCTTAGAAATGCAATGAGACCTTTAAATGTATTTGTAAAGTGCCCAGCATTCTTTAGGTGCTAACAATAAAGACAAAACAATGACAACAACGCTAATGAATGGCTACTACCACTTCATACATCTCTAACGGTGGTCATCAGCATCTGGCAACAAGTGAACAAAGGGTCTGATTCTGGCAACACTTGAGTAACTATTTGTATTGGGCCCTAAATTTGATTGTTGCCTGACTACTGTTATGCCTGTTCTTGCTAATGATTAATACGTAACGTGCTGAAATTTTAATGCTAAATCACACACACACACACACACACACACACACACACACACACACACACACACACACACACTCCCCATTAAAAAAAAAATCTAGCGCTATTAAGCTCCGAGCCAAAGGCATCTTGTATGGAAGATAATGAAAAGGCTTTAATGAGTGTTGGATCAGGCCTTTAATATGTGGTAGTGGTGGGCTTTGGGCAACATTATTGTTGTCTTTTTGTTGTTCTTATTAGAACCCAAATGTGCTGCCCACTAGTATGTAACAGTGCCTAACACTAAACAGATATACAAACACACATGTCTAACACAACACACACACACACACACACACACACTGTAACAAAGAGCTTGTACAATTATATATTTATGTGTGTGAGCGCGCACGAGTGGAAGTGCGTGCGAGGGGGGGGGTGTACACATGTGTAGACAGTGTATGTGACTCTAGCAGACCAGGTGCCAGCTCATGCCACAGTCCCCATGTCTCCACTGAACAAATACATAGCTGAATCCAGTCTGGCTCGCCTGTGGATTAGTGTTGCTAAAATAGGTAGAATTATAAGACCGCGTTTAGACTTTCTGGAATGCTTGTCAATTGCTGCAGACATCAATCTCATGCGTACCATCTGTAGCCTATATTATAAGGTAATATTTGAGTGTTTACATTATAAGTCCCTGTCACTGTGTAAATCATCAGACAGGAGAGAGACATAAACTAGTGTGAAATACTGTTCTCCAACACAAGGTGTTATTTCCTGCCTAAAAAGGAAGGCCCATAGTCACCAGATGAATTAGAGTGAAATATTAAAGAGAACAAAAGACTTTGCTGTTTAGTCTTCCTGTCCCTGTTCCCCACCAGATGAGTCTTGCAAGTAAATTCCTCCTATCAGTTCAATTTGCAGGACAAGGAGGGTGGTGGGGGAGGGAAAGAATAAAAACCCCTAACAAGCAGGAATAATATCTTTATGCTACTTGGATTGGGGGGGGGGGGCAAAGTTTACCAGTATAGGCAAACCCCCACTGCTTAACCTGGGTTAGCCCTAAAGGCCCATGCAGAGCTCGCTTATTATAGAAGGTTTCTTACTTTTTGAAACTTAAGACTGAAACTCATTTGTGTGTGTATTTAGTTACCTTCTTTAGCCTTGTAAGTAATCAATCCTCTTGTTTCCTTTTCATATATAGTAAATCTTCATCTAGTTTATTATAGGAATGGCTACAAGCAGTGTCTTTGGTGTGAGATCTAAAGTGCCGTTGAGCTGGGAAAAGGGACTGGTCCTTCAGGACTGGGAATAACCTGAATATTGCTGTGGTCCTTGGTGTAAGGGTATCCCAAAGGTAGGTTCCCTGAGTGACAAGACAGATCGGAGTACCCCAGGGGACTCTCTGTGATGCCAGCTTAAAGCTGTTAGAGTGCCTAAAGAGTTTACACTTGGTCAGTGGTTGGTGGAAGTTAAGTATAGATCTCAGTCAATCTGGGGCTTGCACCCTGAGTCTTACCTATCTACCCTGAGGTTGGTACACATGCTCTTGAGCCACTGCTGGACAGCTTGATAGTGTGCAGTCATGTCTTCAAATAGTGCATACCTTCACACAAGCTGGCTACACACATTCTCTCGCGCTCTGCCTGTCGCACACACAATTTTACAACTATTTGCATGTGGATAGATCGTGGGCAATCATGTCCATAAAAGAAAACACTATGTTCCTCTATTGCTGAAAATAATGAAGATAAGCAGGCAAATAGACTCATTTAAGAAAAAGACTTCGTGAAAGTGAAGTGACAGGTCTAGGCAAGCTGCAGATGCACACGGCCAGACATTTTTGTAAGCCGGGTAGTTTTTTATGTCCATAAAGTTTCTCTCAACATGTTCTGTTCCAAGGTAAGAGCCCCCTTGTTCCGTTCCTCCTCCTTAATTGGGTGCTGAGTCTAATAATCCTGCCTCAGCTTGTTAACTGTACAATAGCAGCCAGAGTTAATGACCCATTAGTGATTAATTCCTTAACCAGCATCTAATTGCTCACTGTAAAACCTTTTCTTAAAACTGGATTAAATCATCTAGATCCTTAACCACTTCTTTCCTCTAACATAGCTAAGGCTCTTATCTTGGCCCTTCCTGAATTACCAATTTCCTTTTTTACTTAAACTGTATTGGAAGGACAGTAATTTGAATGTTTACTTCTAACTTCACTGCTAAACCTCAAGCTCTAAAAGGGAAAAAATGAAGAGAGAGAAATCTTTAAGATGACCATGTCGCTCCTTTCTTTCCCTTCAGCATGCCCAGAGTTAGGGCCACGTCTTTCAGAGCCCTTAGTCGAGTGAGTAGTGCGATGGCACTCGGCGGGCCCCCTTCTGCATACAGAGCTCTGTGAGAAGTGGGGACCGTTGACAAGGCGGAGACAACTTGTGGGGTTACTCATGAAGGTCTGGAGGCTCTGGCCGTTGACGCTGTAAATAATCACTGAGGTTTTCTAAGGAATAGGGCCAGCCTTTGCTCGATGCCCTGAGCATAGGACAGTTAATAGCTGCTCTGCCCCGTGGAGAGCCCAGGAGGACTCGTGACCCTTCTCTTTCCTTGCTCATGGGGCAAAGTCATCGGTGCCACAGCTTTAGGCACAGATGACTTCTGCTCTCTCCTCATGCACTGCCAGAGGAACTCTGCTATTCCATGCTGAGGCTTTGCCCCCTCCCCTCTCTGCCGACCTGCTCTTGGGTAAGTGAGGTGGAGAGTCAGAGTCCTACAGAGCCTGTTGTCTCTCCTACATTAACCAAGCAGACCATGCAGGAGTGTGTGTGTGTGTATGGTACATCCCCTTGCTTCCCCGCACAGCAGCCTTGGACTGGGCCGCATCTGGCCTTCAGTGTTGCACACAGATACGGGTGATGAAAGCCAGCATCTGCTTAGTGTGCAGCCAACTGCTTGACTCCACGTGTCATTGGGTATTAAAAATGTCCAAGAGACCAAATAACCAAGCTTAGCCAAGTTTATTGTCTAAGACAAAGCCATACAATAGAGAGTACCTCAGTCCTTCTGGGAAGCTTGTTCTCCCAGGGTTCACCTTACTTGGTAGGTTTGCTTCAAAATATGTCCCCCGAACCATTTATATTTATAACATGGTTGCTTACAAGTTAGAAAGCACTTTTACATCATCTAAGATCTCATCACCGGTTTTTACCAGCTCCTTAACTTGTTGTTCTGTACCTCTCCTTATCTCTGTTTTGGATACTCCATGTAAACCAGTTGCCTGTGAAGATTCCTTCACTATGACATAGAATTAATGTTTTTCAGCTTTGATGGGCTTTATTAATGGGGATACTCCAGAGAGAAGTAAAGAGGCGATGACAGAAGTTGATAAAGAACATGTAGGAACAGAAGAGAAGTCAAATGAAAGAGTTCCATTCAGTAGCGTCACATGAAGGCAGACAGCTAAACATTGACAAGTGTTTACATACTAATATAGAAGTCTAAATAAAAAGATGAGTTAACTTGAATGCCTGCTATTAAATGAGGATATATATAATAGGCATCACAGAAACTTGGTGAAACTATGACAATCAAGAGGACATGGTCATACCAGGGTACAAAATATATAGGCATGAACAGAACAGGTAATCAAGTTATCCATCCCCTGTCCCCCATTCCCAGCTTCTGGCAAACAGAGGCTAGGAACACTTCAGAGCATAAGCTTCTTCTATTTCATTAAATAGCTCTATGATTGAACTATCTGAGGTGATGGATGCATATTTTCACAATACAAGAAAAATAATGCAAAAATTATAAAAGAACAAGAGGCAAAAGAAAAAACTATTTCTTTTTATAGACAAATATGAAAAAGAGACTAAAACTAGACCCCGTAGGTCTTATGCAGTTAAAACTCACATTAATAGCAACATTGGTCTTGGCTGAGAACAGAGTGCTGGATAGGACGTTCTCTTAGCAAATCTAAGTCCAGTGCACTGTATGCTATTCAAGTTTGAAGTAATGAAACGGCTTCATTAATGAAGGTGCTAAGACAATCAGTTTTATTGTACTGGCATTTTTTTTCTACTTCTAAAGCAACACATTTTGTGGTCCTCTACTGATGTCAGAGAGGGTTTTACCATGTTAAAGACTGTGGAATTTGGCTCAAAGTGAGTCCTAGACAGAGAATTAGAGATTAAAGATGGAAAAATTTGATTAGGTCATCACAAGCTAAAGTTGGAGTCTTTCCTCAGATAAAAGAGTAATAGGAGCCAATTGGATTTTTGATTCAGTAAAACTGAGCTGGGAATTTAAGGATTTAACCACTGACACATGAGTACCCATTACAAATCTATGTATGGCCCCAGGGAAAATAATAGACTGAATGAATTGGTAATACGTAGTACGAATATAGGCCGAGCATGGAGCAATTCAAACAATTTAAAATAGAGTCAATTCAGAATTAAAGACAGAAGCTGTTACTCACCTGCAAGCCAAAGGAAGATGACCAACCACCAGAAAATTAACCTTAACACCCTTCTTCCTTACAGACATCATCCCATGTTGTGTCCCACCGTCTCCTGAAAAAGGATCATGTTTATTAAGTTAGTCCCTAAGGACTAACCATGAATGGGTCCCCTTGGGCTTAGTGCTGCACAAAAACAGAATAGTAAACAGTCTCTGTCCCAAAGAGTTTCCCCGTCTAAACAGACCAGCTCAACACAGGACTGGGGAATGGGGCAGAACACGCATACAGTGTGAACACTCTGATAGCAGCACACGGCATATTAGTGCCACAGGTTTTGTTTTTTTGAGTGGGGGGAGATTAGGAAGGGGTCAACTAAATGAAAAGGAAAGAGAAAGGAGAAGAGACACTGAAGGGAAGGGGAGTGAGGAGACAGGGCAGGAGTGAAGCAGGTAAGAAGAGGCAGGTGTGGAGTTAAGCTGTGGTGAGGAGGTTGAGGGAATGGGAGGAAAAAGCTTTGCTTGAGCCAGGCCTGTAGGAATGAACCATGGGAGTCCTGCGTATATATTAGGATATTAATTAGACATTATTTCAGTTTAATTCTACCCTGTGAATAAACCAGCATTGGACTGATACAAAAGAAATGAAAGATGGTACTGTATTAGAGCTGCATAACATGATATTGATAAAGGATTCAAGGTCTATTACATATCAAAGACATATTTGATTTTGGATAATAGTTTGCCATCTAATGCATATGATACACTATTTACTTGACAAGAAAAGATTAATAGCATACAAATCTCAAAAACTTGTCTTATGCTATAAAATCTCTTTGGTGATATTTCTAACCGTAAAGTTTTTCTTTAATTCAGACCCTGAGAATAAAGAATATGCAAGATAAAAAGCTTCTAGTCAGACAGGTTTGAAAAAGATCCAGTTTAAGACCAAATCTTGTTGATCTTGCTCACATGAGTTGTCCAGTTGAGATAAACAGGGCTGCTGGTATGAGTGGATAGAACAGGACTTGGCCAATAGATAGTAAGTTGATCAGAGCAGTTAACACATCTTATCTTCATTTGTGTTGTGCAAATATACAGCACAATATTACAATAAGATACTAATAACGAATCAGTAGAAGTTATAATAAAATATTTAAATCATTTTTGTTCGCTACAGGATTTTTTTTGCAATCAGAACTTCTCAAAAAAAAAGTCAGAAACTCTCAGAGACTGTGGTGAAAGATACATTGCAAATTCCTAAAAGATACTTGTACTCCCTTATCAGATCTCCTTATACCCATTCTCTGCTAATGAGTGCTAGGTTAGGGATGAGAATTCAGTAAAACTCCCCCAGGAAGGAGTCAGTGGCTTTAAGATTGGGAAAAGGGTAGGGAATTTACTGGATTTTTAACCAGAACTCCTATGTATCAAAATATAATCTAATTTATTTGGCAGATGAAAATCAGTCACATTTCAATACAAAAAAAGCAAAAAAAAAAAGCAGACAATTGACATATCCTTCCCAATCCCAAGAATATAGCCTGTCTTCTATAAATTAGGTTGCAATCAAGGGCCTGATAATGGCATGGGATTGAACTCCTTACTGCTTTTCATTTTGCCCAGCGGCTTCTGTTCATCATCATTAAATAGCAACTTTTTCTTTTAAAAGCAAGCAAGAGAAAATCAAATCTACACAACAGCTTGAAGCCCCTTGCAAGGATCCATATTTTAGCAGAGAGTGCCACCTGCTGGAATCCAAGAGAACATCATCAGAACCACTTTATAGGTTACGGCCCAAGTAAAGTAATAGATTCCTAGAGTTTAAGGCCAGAAGGGGCCATTAGCTAATTTAGTCTGACATTTTGAATATCACAGGCCATTAAATTCCACCCAATTACCTCAACAGTGAGTCCAATAACTTGTATTTGGCTAAAACATGTCTTCCAGAAAGCTGTCTGGGCTTGATTGAAGATAAAGGGATGGAGAACCCACCAATACCCTGGGAAGTTCCAATGATTAATCACCCCCCACTGTTCAAATCGTCACCTCTTAATTTTCATTTTGGTAAACTAAACAGACAGAGCTTTTTACCTCTCTCACTGTAAGACATTTTCTCCAGCACTGAAATTAGTTCTGTAGCTGTTTTCTGCACCCTCTCCAATTTTTCAACATCCTTTTAAAAATGTGGACACCAAAACTGAATGTAGTATTCTAGTATCAGTCTCGATAATATAGACAGAAGTAATAATCACCTCCAGCCCCCTAAACACTATTCCCTGTTTCTACATCCAATAATCCCCACCCCCCATATTATGGTAGTTCTTAGAGGCCCTCACTGTACAAAGTAATCCCTGCCCCCAAATTTTTCATTCTCCAGTCTGTAACAAAGGATCAAGCCCTATATTATATTATAATGTCTTGTCCAAAAAGGTAAGCAGGCAGGGCTGTCATGGGTGCTCTCAAAACAGTGTGGGGTAGCAGTCGGAGGTCTGCCAAAGTAGTATTCAGCAGGATTGCTGAACAATATGAAAACATGAACAAAAGTCTGTACTAATGTGAGTTGCAGTTAATTAGTACCGTTTGAAAGAAGACTCCAGAAGTCACATCAAATAGGGAGTTCAAGGGTTCGCATTGTGTATAGACAGGCATTTTTGAGATAGTTGGAGGAAATCCTCCCCCACCCATCCAGCTAAACTCTTATTCCCTTAGTGTATAGTAGTATCAAGTGCACAGGCATCAAGTGGGCCTATGGATCATAAAAATGTTACAGAAAATTCCCACATTCATCGCATCTTTTCCTTGTTAGACTCTGGCTGCTAATTGTCCCCATTGGCTCCAGAGTGACGAATGCAGTATACACGTCTATACCCCACACTTCTCCACAGCACTGGATTATTTCAGTTGCTCCCTTTGGTTACCCTATGGCCAAAGCATACTCTTAGAAAAAGCCCATTGCAGCAACTCAAAGGGGACCTCTTTTTGTAAGAGGCATGGTATTTGAGTCAGAGATATCATTGATGTACATCACCTTCACAGAAGCCAATTTGGGATGGTTGGGACACTGAGCTTTTTGGCAGGGTGCGAAGATGTTGGGGCCAGCAGTCTCTGCAACATTCCCATATTTTTGCTGGTTTGCTTTTTGTCAATGCTGTTTCCCTGGTAGCACAGCCTTCTGGAGATAACGCCCACCTATTGTTATATGGTTTCATTGTGAGACCAAGACTGTCACAAGCTGAAGAGAAGTAGGCTGTACTCCATTGCATGTCAGGCTCAGATGTGGCATTCAGGGAACAGTCATCAGCAAACACAAGATCACAGAAAGTCACTTCCTGGACCTACGTCTTCACCTGTAGTCTCTTCAGTTTGAAAAGCTTGCCCTCAGTATAGTAGTTGTCAATCCCAGTGTCACAGTTGTGAAAGGCATCTGTAAGCATGGCAGAAAACATCATACTGAAGATGAAATCATAGAGGAGATGAGCAGGCCATGTCACCAGAATGTCAGATGAGCGATTACCAAAGAAGATTTTTTATGGTGAACTAAAGGAGGGAACACGCTCTCAGGGAGGCAAGAAGAAAGGTTATAAAGACCCCCTCAAGTTATCTTTGAGGCGTTTCACCATTGACTCAGAGTTTTGGGAAGATCTCGCTCAGGATTGTTCTGTCTGGTGAAATCCCATCCATACAGGAACCACAGTCTATGAGCAGAGGAGAACTACTGAAGCAGAGCAGAAGCGCCAACAGCCAGCAGGTTTGCTGTTAACCAAGCAACCTGTAGGCTGGAGGTTCCATCCAGCAGGGGCATTGCAGCCCTTCCTTGGGCCCAGGTTCAAAGGAAGGCCCCAGCGCCATGCTATGGGGGTAGTGAGCAGTTTGGCAAGTCGTCTGTGGTCCCCGACCCTCAGATGGGAAAGGGCTGGAAAGAGAGTAACCAGGGCCCTTAGTCCACCAGTCTCTGGCCCCGGGCTGTATAAACAACCATTTTGTGTCCTGCATGGCTGCAGGCCCAGCAGAGATAAGCACTTCGAGGGTGGCTAGGAGAGGGGGAAGCAGGCCCACTCGACTCCACTGCATCCCAGCCCAGGGCCCTACCAGCAGCAGCAGGTTCTGCCACTGGGTCAGCAGGGCTCCAGCCACAATGTGCTGACATTGGTCCAAAGGCATGCTCAGCCAGACACAAGTCAGCTGCCCCTGGGCTAGTTCCTCCCACCCTGAACCTGGAGCCAGGGGTCATCCTCATATTCCTCAGGATAGGTGGCTAGCAGGAGTCCCACCAGTCCCTCACAGTCAGCTCATGGTGGGTCCAGGAACTCCTTGGGGCCATCGGTGGATGGCAGCTCCTCCAGATCACAGGTCCTCCAGCCCACAGGGCTCAGGCAGGTCCTAGGCAACAGGCAGCTCCTCCAGGTCATGGCTGGCCTCAGGGGGTCCTTCCCAGTCATCAGTGGCTCTTCCCAGTCATTAGGGCCTGGTAGCCCTGGCAGGCCCTCAGTACTCCAGACAGTGGAGAGCTCACACTGCCCTGCAGCAGGGCCTGGGTAATAACCAAGCCCCATGGAAGGCACATCCTTCTCCAGCAACAAACCCTCTCTGAGTGAGCGAGGAGGCTGGCCTTTTATACTTCCCTTTCCTGTCTTGGCCCCGCCCCTCTGCTCCCAGAGTCTGAGGCCTACAGTACCCAGATCCATCCAGCAGGGGTATCATAGGCCTGCCTCACACTCAGGCTCTGAGAAAGGCCACAGCGCCGTGCTACACAACCCATAGCAGCATCTTTTGTTCAGTGTGACACAGGCAGTTCAAAGCTCAAATTGGCCTGATCAGCCACTCACGTGTTCACAGAAATCAAACCCATCAGTGATGTCATGGTCGTCTTCAAACTCGAAGGATGACCAATAACAGATGTTTACACTGATCTCTCATTTGGTTTTCTGTCTGTGCCTTCCCCAACCTCAGCACAATGGGGAACCTACATAAGATAAGGTCAGCGTCCTTCATCTCCAGCTATCCTACATGGCAAAATCTCCAAAAGTCTGATATGGTGGGACTGATGACTTTAAAAATCTATGAATATTTCCAGAACCAAAATGTTTTCAGCAGATTGATTTCCAAGGAGGCAATAATATAGCCATTAATAGTGAACTGCAAGGGCTGGGCCATGCTAGTCTTCTGCTAGTGTGACTAGCAAGTAATCAGCTCAAGCTTCTGGTAGGTTTTCTATTTGTGGAGGTTCCTGAAAAGGGAGAAATATGTATTTTTTTCTCTTCATTCTTTGGGCCAGATTCTCAGCTGGTGTAACTGAGACCCCCATCTTCCTTGACATAACCCAGTCCACCAGCACCACAAAGCCACTTTCTCTGCTGAACCACTCATCCACCAAACTGTAGGTCTTGCAGAACTGCAAGGCCATCTCTGTTATGACAGCATCAGGTGGCTGCATCTCTATGGTGTTTTGCTGTGATCCCATAAGCTCCTACACATTAAGAAAGCTGGGGGCCAGCTCTTGGGGAGGAGACCCCACCACAAATAAAAATACTGTTTGAAGGGGTGCTGGTGTGTTGGGATTGTGGTGCTGTCCTTTGGATGCAACAAAAATTGAGCTCCTGACCACAATTAAATACCCCATTGCCCTGTTATCAAGACCTTAGTGTCCTGACCACGTGCCAACCTGAAGTCTCCTTTCAGTTAGCTGTTGGTCTTCTTTGTTTCCTATCCTAAACTGTTGTGAGGTGTTTCTGTGAGCTATTAAACAGCTGCTCCAGCCCACGCCAGCGATGGCTGCATTTCAGTGGTGGGTAAAGCAACCACTATAGAGCCCGTCTCTGCCCCCAGAGGTTGAGAATGAGACTTATTCAGATGAATGTTTGCCCAGCATTTTGAGATCCTTAGCTAGAAAGTTGTGTAGTGCACAAAATGTGGCTAATGATACTTACGTACTGTCCTTATGTGCATGTTTGTAGACTAGTTACTGTTTCTGCACTGTTTGGAAAATGTAAGCTACTCTACAAACACTCTGCAGTCTCACTGTTACTGTAAAGCTGTTGCTGCTTTTATTGAAATAGGCCTCATTTACAGCGTCCAATGGATTTGTGTTCTCCAACAGCAGCAATGGAAGTTGTGTGTGCATCAGACACCAGATGGGAACTTTCGACTGACCGAAGACGAGAACAAATCCCATCTGTAAGTAAATCAGCATTCAGCTTGGTCGTAACACTTGAGTCTCAATGGTCTCTCTACTATACCAGGGCCCTATTGTGCAAGTTACTGAACACTCCTGACAACTTGCCATGCATGTGCAATTCCCACCAACCTGAGTGTGGGTTAGTGGTGCTGGGCATCTTGCAAGGTTAGGCCCTTAAGATACACCAGGTTGTTTTTTATTTAGCACAGTCTTAATCAGTTATAAAAATTCTCTAGACTACAACCCTCTGAAAGGAGAATTGCAATGCCATTTGGAATCATGTGTTTAATATAGGCTGGCTGGCATATAAATCATATTAATAATGTATATAATCCACACTATATATGTGCATTAAGCATTAATACCCTTAAGCATAAATATTGTCATAGTGATTTAACCTAAAACTGACTTATACCATAACCATCCCTGTTCCCTTATGCCAGGTATCCCATAGCTCCTTGTGTTTGCTGAAGTAAGCATTTGGCATAAGCAAATAGTAAACTTGTCAAAATCAAGCTACATTAGTTCTACATCTTAGTACAAGCTAAGGCAGTGCCTTCACGGACTCGTACCTGGAATGTTAGTATCTGAAAGAAAGCTAAATAAGGAATAGAACAGTGAGTTAAGGAATGGGGACAAACTGATGGTTTGGATTTTAGTGATGTGTAACTTGTAAAATCATATAAATAATACCAGCTGAAATGTGTTACTTGGGGAGCACATTGTCTGCGGAAGTTGAATGTAACATCGCTGCACACGTCTGCTCTTTGCAGATTGCTAGTGTATAGATCCTTTTTTGCTGTACCACACTAATAAACCTGACTGACACTGGTTATTTGGTCTCTTCAGTATATTTTATAGTGAACCAAAGTGTGGTCAAGTAATTTACTATACTATATTTACTATAATATATCAGCACAAGCATGATGGTTTCAGCATTTAGTTAGCAGACAGATGACCTGTACAAGAAGATATTTTCCCTTCATTTGACACTAGCTCTTCATGGGTGCCAGGGATGAAAAATGTGTTTATTTTAGGATTAATTTGAGTGGAGGGATAATCAAAAAGCATGCAAAACTTAACACTGAAGCACTAGACATGCATTTCCATTAGTAGTCATGGTTATGCCCATTCTATGTGCTAATATCAGTCCCTCTGACTGTCTGTAAGTCTTACTGAAAGTACCTCCATTTCTGGTCAAAGCTATTTGTAGCTAACTCTTTGGAGAGAGGTGTTTCTGTCTCGCACAAGTGATTATCCCACAGCCATGGGGAATTTTTCAAAGTGAAGTGCAGTAATTGATGGCCTCAACTCCCCACTCAAGGAAGGGGATGGTTTAATTTGAAACAAACATCCAGCTGGGAATTATTTTTGTCATATGGCTATTTTAGTGTCTCATTATGAGGTGTTAAATATCACACTGTCTAGCCTGATTATGTCTTTTCATATATCAAACCCATTGTTTAGTCATTTGTATAGAGAAATTATTTGCACTCTTTTTGGGCTGTTCTACTGTGGGAACATATAGTTGTGGTTTCACTTTGCGGGTGGAACTCCCAGTGTTTAACTCCCCCATTGTGCAAGGACCTCCATCTTCTCCTGAGCAGATTGCTTTGCTTGGCTAAAGTGCACAAGAAGCACAGTGCAGCTGAGGGAAGACATGTTCAGGCCCAGCAAGTGTTTTAGGGCCACGTCACTGGCTTACTCAGCTGTGCATGTGGTACGAAATGCTCCTCCTTCATGCTGAATTAGGACGCCTGATCTCCCACCCTTATTTATGTGTGACATGCCCACATTCCACTCCGGAGACCTTCTGGCGATGTGTCATGCAGGGGAATAGAGGGACCATCTGGTGAGTTTACCCCACTGCCTCCTGGGGCCACCTAAGCAGCAGAAATATGTCACTAGGGCCTGGTCTACACTGCTGACTTAATATCTTCTGTTTAGCGTACCTGTCGACACAGCACTATACTTTTTGGGGAGGTGGTTTTATTAGGTTGACTTTTGAATTGATTGAATGTGTCTTTACTGTCGTGCAGGCAAACTGGTAAAATCGATCTGATGGTGGCAAATTTGCCACCGTCAGTGTAGACATAGCTTATGTTTGGGCCTTCCACACCCCCATCAAGCAGTCTGGATCTTGGTTCATTGAAAATATACCCCTTAGAGTCAATGAAACGCATGGGCCAGGTTCTGAGTTGTGTAAATCAGTGTAGCTCCATGGGATTTAATGAAGCCATATCAATTTATACAGCTGAGGATCTTGCCCAACATGTAATAAATCGCCCAGTTGTTTATTTGTTACTATCCATGACCCAGTCAGTCAACATTTTGTAACTCAGATAAAAGCAAGGCCTTTGTTATTATTATTTATTGTGAACTTTGAAATGTCATGTAGTTTTAACCTAAAGATGAACTGGCTAGACAGAGAAGTCAGATAACTGGAAGACCCTTCCCGGACAACTATGTACAGCAAAGCAGTTTAAAGAAAAAAATGCCGCTTGGAGAGAAAAAAAGGAAAAGAGTTTAGTCAATGTGGGAACATACAAGAATACGAGTGTTTAGGTATTTTACACAAAAGTAATCTTGTTTACACAAGGGAAACCGTGTTTGTTATCTGTTACAACTGAGTGCTTGTGAAACAGTCTCTTAAGGATATTATTCTGTTCCTTCAAGTTTGGAAGATCTTCACTTCAGCTTGGCGTGCTTTTTTTCATATTCATAACTTGAATCAGATAATCCATCATCTAATAAAGAGAAGTAGATAATATTTACAGAACCGACTTGTCAAAAGTCACATGCTTATTCAAGAAACCTAATGTATAACTTCTCTGCACCTAATCCACACAACAAATACATTCCCAAGACTTTCCCCCAAAGGACATTTGTCTTTGTTAGGTTGCTAAATGACAACCAAAGGCTCAGAAAAAGTTATTCAAAATTATCTTCTTCATAGTCCTATTTATAAAACATCAAATTAATGTTGGAAAGCGAGTTCATAGAAATATTTTATAAACGTATTTTGGATTGCACTTGACAACTTGCAAGAGCAAAACCTTAGAACAGGCAAAGCAGCTGCTTCAGATTTCTACAGCTGATCCAGATTAGTTTTAATATTAATTATGCATCAGAGGAGGAAGGGTTGGTGTTGATTTGCTTATTGTTAAATTAACTGAGGCAGAAGACTGTGACAATAAAACCAAAACTAAAAAACAAAACCTTGGGGGAACATTAAGTAAGGCTGAATTGTTAGAACACGACATTCAAAATAATAAAAGTGAAGAACTGGCATTTTAGACTCCCCCATCAGAAGGGCAAAACATGAGGAGGCGTAGGCAACAACAGGAATAGAGAAGAATTGTGCCAAGAATATAATATTAGCGATGGGAGGTTTCAGCTATACAGCCAGAAAATGAAAATGAATAAATCAAGAAGTAGACTCCTAATTCTTAAATACCAGCCAGAAGTGAAACCAGAGGGACTTTCTGCTTATTGTTTTTAAGCTCTAGATGTCTTCTAATTTGGATTTTTAAAATGTAACATTTTAATATATACCTGGAACAATCAAATTACAGCACGGTGACTATGTGTATATTATGACTAAATGCCTTTAATAATCCTGTAAACCTAATCCGCATGCTACACACATTAACCTAAAGTATAATCCCAGCAGGACCCCCTCCTGCACTTCCCTTATGGAATAAACCTATAGAATGTAATGGGATGAAACCAGTAAAGTTCTGTAGAAATTACTCTACGACCTATATAAATCACTCGCTAGTTACAAATACTTGGTGTCCACTCAAGATGGGGCCTATCTCCATTTGGCCTCTTCACTTATTTGTATGTTGTACCCATTCTCCCACCCCGTGTCTTTTGGATGGTGAGTTTTTCAGGGCGGAGATTGCATCTTCTTTCATATTTGAAAAAAACCCTTGCATACTGTGGACACTAATTAAAATAAATAAAAAATATAGGAAAAAACCTAAGTAAATTCCACTTGGAAACATCCCTGACAAAAGTACATCTAGCACTATGGTCTTATATTCTGCAGCTCTCTCATTCCTAGCACAAAACATACAAAGTATGTTGCTTGTTATGTTTTTGGTTCATACATCATGAAGAGTTATTAGTAAGAATCTTCCCAGCACACTAAGACGTGCTTATGTGTACATTTAATTAATAGATGGCAGCCTACGGTGATGCACCCTTGCAATGTTTACACCTGCACAGACACATATGCAATCTACCATAATTGCAGCCTTGAGCATGCAATGGTCCCAGAATAATAGGTATACGTTCCTTCAGCCTGCATGTATAGTCTGCAGTGCTGCCTTCTTTGGAACATTCACATTTCGTTGTCCAACCCCTGTATCTGAACTCAGCACCAAATATAAGCTACCGTGACAGATTAAACGTGTCTTTATCTTTCCAGACAGTTGTTTTCCACTGGAAATTCAAATACAGTAAGACTTGGGATTTATTTCATGCCGCCTACAGGCCCCATCCTTCGTCTTTTGGAGTCGCAGGTAACAGCATTATTATAATAATAATAAATCAAACCTATCTGAGCATCTTCCACCTAGCCATGCACAACACATTCATCATTGTAGTGTCTAAGCACCTTCATAAAGATGTTCTACAGCACCACATTAAAAAGAAGGGTTTGACTAGACAAAGTCTGAGTAGCTAAGAATGTACTATAAACTAAAGACTCTTGAGAGATAAAATATGCATTCAAAAGGGTCCTGGATATCTCTGGTAATTGCAGCTCTTATGCATCAGATATCATCAGCTGCCAAACCAGTGTGCCAGTATTACACTAGTCTCTGTTTTATTATTAAGGATAATGATTGTTCTTTAAACAATATCATAAATGTTCATGGCATTTGAAGCACGTAAGAGTCCCCCGGGCCTCTGTGTCTGAAAAAGCCAATCTTAAAAATGGGTATGGTTTGACTTGAAGGGCCTGACCGATCACTTAGTGGAGTCAGTGGAAAAACTTCCACTGACTCCAGCAAGCATTGGCTCAGGGCCTAAATAGATTGCTTATGACAAAAACAGAATATCTTTGCATACTACCAATGAAAAATGCAAGGCAAAAAGCTCCTTCCTTCCCTAACCACTGGGCTGTCAGATATTCTAATTGGGGGGGACCCTCAATCTCTCCTGCTGAAGCTATTCCACTTTGGATTAAATAAATGGTATCAGTGTTACAGGGGGGAGTAAGAGAGAGCAAGAATGATTCCCTAGCCTGGTGATTACAGCACTCACCCAGGACGTAGGAGACCCAGTCCCCGTATTCTAATAAAGCTTTCATTATTTATACGCATTAGAAGAGACAGAGGGAGCTCCCCATATCAGAATATCCCATAACCCAGTGGTTCTCAAAGTTTTTGTATTTGCGACCCCTTTCACACAGCAAGCCCCTGAATGCCACCCCCTGGGCAGCCAGGGTTCACAGCCCCACCATGAATGGGGCTGACAGCCCCAGCCCTGCCACTTGGGGGCTGACAGTTCCTGGTCATGACCCCCCAGTTTGAGAACCCCTATGCATAACCCAATGATTAGAGCATTCACCAAAGAGGAGGTAGATCCCTGCTCAAATCCCTTCTCTGGCTCAGGGGGAAGGGGGATTTGAGCTGGGGGTTTCCCACCCCAGTGGGGGGTTGATCCTGGGATTTAGATGCCTAAAGTCCCTTTCTGAGTCCCAAATTCCTATTTTGTGATCAAATGAAATTTGTTTTGAGTGGAAGCAGTTTACCAAGGTTAGGTCATCACATCAGGGGACAGAAACAATATGAAGTGACACAAATGACCATTCATGTAGCTCAAATATTGAAAGGGGAATACTAAGAATTCAAAGAAATCAGCTAGCTAATGATGGCCAGATTGGGTAGTAGTTGGGGATATCTAGTTTGTTTGTGTTTTTTAAAGATACAAAGGATTCAAAACCATTGAGTCTGATCATCACTCACCTGTGTAACCATCATGTGATCTTATATCACCACGGTTAATCTTACCCAGGTTTTCATCTTACATTGTGAACTCTTCAGTGCAGAGACTACATCTGGTTGTGTGTTTGTACAAAGTTTGGCAATGACTAGGGCACTTGTATAATACAAATAAATCACAATACTTGAAAAAATATTCACAGCAAATAGCTTGAATCCAACCCATAGACTGAAATTTACAAAATATTTGCTGAGCTGTTCTAAATAAATACATTCATAAAAGGTATGATCTATTCAGTGACCATTTGCAATAAGGGATAAATTCACTGAATTAGTTGTTCATTACAAATTGTTCGACCAACTATCCCAGAGTTAGAAAGAGCTAATTTGTTTTTTCTTTAAATTAGATTTACTGTACCTTGTTGTTTTAAACTTACATCTTTAAAGTTGCTGTCATCCTCTGTCTCCCAACTGTTCTTGGTGTACCATGGAAGCTCTTCCCTTAGGATCTGATCACTTCTGTTTTCATTCTCTTCTAACAGCCTTAGCAAATTCTTCAATGTTTCTTCCCATTGCAGGTAATCTCCCAGCTGCTTGACATTTTCAGGTAATGCTGAAAATGGGATCTTGTTTTCTTCTTCATAAACATAGGGAACATCTCCAGTGCTCTTTTTCCCCATTAAATGTCCTATAAGAACAAGCAGAATATAATTAAATTAACCAAAAATTAATTACCGGGTAAGTGTGGGCGTTCAAAGCCACATTCTGATTAGCCAGTGGAGCCTTTTGGATGATGTCACACCAACTGCCACTGGCATTCACCGCTGGGACTTTCTCAGAGTCACACACACAACAATCCCTATGCTGACTTTATTAAGTGGGTCAGGGAAATGCTGATGAAGCGAGGACAGAGAGAAAAAGGCACCTGCTAGGAGGGTAAAGAGAGGCAGTTGAGAGCAGGGGTGAGCATGAGGAGGTGAAGTTGAGAGATTTAACTTCTCTCCCACACACCCAAGTTGCCAGTTCAGCAGCAGTATGTGGCTCTTCCTACCTTTTTAAACTGTTTTTTATGGCAAAGAGCTAAATTGAATGAGCTTCTGTATTCCAGGTTGTGATTTTAAGAAAGTGAAATTGACTGTGGGCCGGGAACTAAGACTGAAAGGGCAAACAGGCCTCTGGGGGTCAGAAGCAGTGGGAATGGGAGGGTGAAGTCCAGATACTCTGGGGAACCTTAAAAAGAGAGAGGGATAGAAAATAGTAATCAAACAACAGATACATTCAAAAATAAATAGGGAAAAAAGTATTCATAGCATTTTCCCCATTATTTTCTCTTTTCAGTTTGCTAGAAACTCCATTTCAGAGTGTGATGATATATTGCATAAATCCCCACAAAGCTGTTGATTGGCTCATGGGTTTTTTAATTAAATCTGGGCCCCGATTCAGCAAAAGCACTTAAACATGTGCTCAATTTAATCATGTGTCTAAATCCCATTGGATGAAAACACTTGGGCTATCTCTACACTTAACAGCTGCGCTGCTATAGCGTTTCAGTGTAGCCCCTCCGTACAGTGACTGGAGGGGTTCTCCCATTGCTGTAGTTAATCCACCTCCCTGAGAGGTAATAGCTAGGTAGGGGGAAAAATTCTTCCCTCGACCTAGCACTGTATATACTGAGAGTTAGGTTGGCTTAACTACACCACTCAGGAGTGTGGATTTTTCACACTCCTAAACTACTTAGCTGGGTCCACTTAACTTTATGGTATAGGCTTGGCCTTAAGATCGTGTTTAAAGTTAAGCACATATTTAGTGCTTTTCTGAACAGGGATGATTTCAAAAACATGCTGGTTCAAGTGTTTTGCTGAATCAGGGCCGCAATGAGCCATGCTCTAATAGCAATAAACCACACCAGATGTAATAGTACGCTTCAAACATTGTTTAATTGAACCTCACATAACTCCTATGAGATTCGCAGATTCAAAGGCCGGAGGGGATCACGGTGATCTGACATCAGGCCATAGAATTTATCCAATTCATCTAGTCTGACCTGACAGACCACAGAACTTTCCCAAGATTCAGAGGCACTGCCAAGGTCACCAGGCACAGTGGGAGATGTGGAAATGGAAGCCAGAAATCATGATTTTCTGTCTTCTACTGTATTTAATGTCGCTCCCTCTAAATGGACCTGATCTTCAGGATACTCAACACTTTCAGCTCCTTTTAAACTCAATAGCAGATGAAGTATCTTGCAGGCTTGTGCCCTTTATTCTAATAATATATATTAATAATACACAATACTAGTTAACACTGATACTCTAATTTTCACCCTGACACTAGTCCACAGTTATACATTCAAGTGCAGCCTTCTGTTATTGATGCCAACCAAATCCAGGCTGACAGTAACATAACACTCATGGTCTCTCCTTTAAAGCTCACTGGATAAAGAAATCCTTTTCTATTTGGAGTTTTAATCCTGTTACGATCATCTGGAGAACTCCAGTTTAGTAAAGTTGTAGGAGTAATCATCAGTTACCGTTTAGTCATTCTTTGCCAAATGAAGGCAGAGAGTTTCTCCTTCACTGAAAATTTAGCCTTTAATAAACCATCTGCAGTAATTTATCTGTAGAGGGCAAGACATGGAACTTCTCTCTGTATGCTTTCTCCTTCTGTCTCAACATACTCTATAGATTCCCAGTTACAGGACATTCTGTTTGCTTCCTTTGTGTGTTTCTTGTGGTTTGCACAATCTAAACACCTGTTAAATATATTAAATATTCACCTTGGCCCTTAGCATCAAGACTATATAGCTTTTTTCTCTCCTCTAGAAAGATGACAGCTAAATCACTGAGCAAGAGGATGAAATTCCACAGCCAGACAAACTGGTACCTTATCAATGACCCTGACAGTTTAGTATTAAATAAAGGGAGAACTAAAATTAACATAAATTGTAGTAATGAGAGTATCCTGACATGCAACCCCGTAAAGTGAAAAAATAGGAACAGAGGCGCATATTCATTGATAAAAGCTTAATGCAAACCCTACTGAAGTCCACGAGAGTGATGGCATTGATTTAGAAAGCTTTAGATCATACCCTACAACAGAACTTCCCTGTGCTTGGGGTGCCCCTTCTGCAGCATATTGTAGGACAGTTTCAGTAGTTTTGGTTTCAGTAATTCTAAAGCTTTTTCCCCCCCAACAGCGTTTCGGGCTACTTCAACGGCTCGTTAATTCTGCTCCAAAGTATACCCCGAGGGATTTCCTTGGGTGTGCTTGGGCCCCCCTTTTGCTCCCAAAGAAGTCCGTGGCAAAACCTCCATTGGCAACAATGGTGGACAGGATGTAGGGCCTGATCCCGAACCCCTGAATCAAATGAGATCACCACCATTGATTGTAATAGCTGCAGGATCAGGCCCCTCTATTCTTTAGTTTCCTGCTTTCTAACTAAATCCTGCTAGCCTTTGTCAAGAACACAAAACTAGCGGTCCGCCCCTTGTCCCGAGGAGAAAATTACAGCAGTTTACTTGCCTGTTTATAATTTAAGCCTCTATGTGGGTGCAATGTCAGAGACCGGTGCTGGCTGACCACTGAACCCACGGTGGCGTTGCAAGCTCCCCACACCGATTCTACCATGTGCTTCAATCTTAGCTTGAAGAGACTAATTCTAGAGGTGAGAAATGAGGGCTGTCTCCAAGCCCTTCCAGTTCCTGGCCTCCCTGAATGATAGGATGATTTGTGCGGTGTTAAGAGCTGCCCACCAGTAGCTGAACCAAGTCAACCAAACTCATTTCCCAGAGCCCCAGACGGCCACCAGATGATACATATCTTCCATCATCACCCAACCGTGCGCCATAGCTAAACAGCAGACACCTGCTAATTTTAGCCGTGTTCAAATGAGGCAGTTTACACTGAATACAGAGACGTGCTAGGAGCAACAACTTGCAAATGATCCCTGTAGTAAATGGAAGGAAAGCTCTTAGGAGATAATTATCACAATTTAGGGACGTGTATTAATTGGGGGCTCATAACCCCTTGCATGTCACTTCTAATGGACATTTGGAATTCGGGAAGAGTGATACGTTTCAATGACTAACTTCCCAAGTGTCCAGCGCTCCTTTCTTTTCTCCCCCCCGGACATTATCAGATTGCATGGCAAACTTTCGATTCCCTTTGAATTTTGCAAAGACACGGATGAGCAGTTCTGTGGTCGTTCTCCCTCCTTTGCGGCTAGGGTTTTTCGTTACCTTTCCACCTCCTGCCACGGCTGACGGGAAGAAGGATACAGAGATCTGCGGATGTTGGGCAGGAGAAACAGACAAGAGGAAACAATCCTGTCCACGAAAGGCAGCAATTTAGATGCACAGGGAAGCCTTTGAAACAATACCGCAAAATGGAACCAGAATACACCCGCTAGCGGAGCGAAGGGAAACCGAGGCAGCTTCGGGAGTCTAGCGGCTAGCTAGACGTTACTGTCCGCTTCCAGATTACACTACACCCCCTCCAGTGCCAGGAACACAAAGGGGCACTTGCTGCCCATGGGGATCAAGGAGGGAAGCGGGCTCTTCTGCCTGGAAGAAGGGCTCGGCGGAGCTCGCAGGCTTGCCTCTCTCACCGACAGAAGTTGGTCCGAGGGAACATACTAGCTCGCCCACCCGATTTGTTTGACTCCTTTTTATCGCACCCTCCCCCGAGTCCCTGTCCGGACCCTCACACACCGCCTGCCACGTTTCCAGTGGAAGAAGTCGCCTCTCTTGCCATCTCCACCCCGCCGCACAGCCCTGCTTGAAGGGAGTTTCACATTAGCATTAGTGCGGCCCGGTTGCGCTAGGCGCTGCACATTCAAACACAGACCAGAGAGGCGGTCCCCGCCCCACACTCGGCTCCACTCCCTGGGAGAGAAAGGCGGGGATCTGTCCGCCAGAAGCAGCCGCTGAGCCTCACCCTCCACGTCCCTTGAAAGGCTTGTGCTGCGCGGGTAAAGTCCCACTGAAGTTAGCGGGCGCCCTGCCATTGACTTCACCGGGCATCGTCTGGAGTCAACCCCCGGGCCTTAAAGCTAGCGCGGCTCTTCCCGCAGCTGTCCCGGTTTGACTTGGAGCGCAGGGGCCCGAGGGCAAACGCTCCTTTCCTTGCCGGGTGCTGGCTGCGGGGGACCGCCTTTCCCGGCGCCCAGCGGTGCCCGCCTTTGCATCTCGTCTCATTAGCACGAGGGTGTGGAAGCCTCCCCGGGAGCGGGGTGGGACCCGGCTCCCTAACCCAGGCGGCTCTGGGTCAACCCCTGCCCAGCGCGTGTGAGCGGCGCTGCCCGGGCCAGAGCGGGGCGGCGGACGGCCGCGGGGCGGACGGCGCCGGGAGGAAGGTCGGACCCGTCCCGCGGGGCCCGGGCCCGGCCGGCCACTCACTTACCCACAGCCCAGTGGCTGCCCCTGGGGTAGATCTTGGCCAGAGGCGACCCGCCCCCGGGGGACGCCAAGGGAGCCGCGGCGCCGCCGCGCGCCTGCAGCAGGAGCAGGGCGAAGAGGGCCAGCGAGAGGAGCGCGCGAGGCTGCCCGGCGAGGGCGAGGGCACAGCCCCGCATGGTGCGCGCTGCCCGGGCGGGATCCGCTGCTCGGCTCGGCGGGGCCAGGCGCTGCTGCCTCCTCGGCCGCCCGGCCGGGCTTTATAAGGAAGCGGGACGGGGCGGCGGGCGAGCTCGGGCCGCTGACGCCTCCCCCGAAGGCGGCCCTGGGAGCGCGGGGGCTGCGGAGCGCCCGCCCGCCCCTCCATCCATCCGCACGGCCGGGAGCCAGGGGCGGGGATGGGCGGCGCGCTGGAGCCTGCCCCTGCCCCGGAGCGCGGGAGGGGGCGTGAGTCGGGGCTCCCCGTCCCGACCGGCTCAAACCCCGCCGGCGGGGCTGGCCGGGTGCCAGACCCTCCCCCCAGCTCCCAGCCCAGCCCCCCGGCCCCTGGGGCCCCCCTGCATCAAACAGCCCAGCCCCGCTGCCGGGGAGCGGCTGTCGGTAGGGCTCCCCCCCAGCCCCCAACGTCCCTGCCTGCGGGGGGCGCCCCCTGGCCCCGCTTTTGGGGGGCTGGACTGCCTGGTTCGTTCCTGCAAGTCCCTGATATTGCCCAGCACCCCCCTCCGCGGCTTACAGCGGCTCCCGCTATCAGCCAGCCCTCGCGCCCCTTGCTAGCTCCCCGCGGTGGGGAGCACGTGTGGGTCCCCGCCCCCGCATTGCCCCGGGGAGCTTTGTTTCCGCTGTGGGTTGTGAGACTTGATAAGCCCTTGGCTTCGCCCCCGCCGGCACGTTCTTATCAGGGCAGGGGGCGATGAGGCGCCGGGGGGGGTCTTTCTTCCCCCAGTTCCTGCCGCTGATAACCACGGGGCTGTTCACACCAGGACAGGCTCCCTCTAATTGATGGCCCCCCGGCATTGTACCGTGCACGCCTTCTGACTCCGGGATCGGGGAGGCACCCCTCCTGCTAACGCCCACCACCTGCCCCGATTTGTCACTGCCTCGCATTATCCGGTTCCATGCTGCACTCTCATTTCTTGGTGTCCCCTCCCTCCCCCCACGCACTTGCACTGCCGCAAGCGCTTCTGACAGTATCTGTGTGGCTGCACGTGCCCTGTGGATATTGTGTCTCGGGGGTCTCTATTGTTGACTAGCGTGACTTCACACTTATCGCGTCCCTTTCACTGGGATCAAGGTTCTTTTCCAGCGGGGAACAGATGTTGGCTGCGTCGTGTCTGCACTCTCTTTGTCTTTCTGGCTCCTGTTTCACTCTGTTCTCATTGCCATTTGTGTTGTGCCCATTTTGCTGATCCTGTGCAGGTATATAACGGCTGATGTGTAGTAATGATAATCAAGGGAAGCAGAATTTCACCTTTTAACAGCTCTTCTTTTCTCTGGTTTTCTCTTGCCTGAATTTGATCTTTCTGCATTTTGGATATGTCTGAACCGTATGTCCTTAATGGACAAATTAATACAAAGTGCACAGCTAGATAAGTAATTTTTAAAAAAAATTCACAGGTGCTTATTTAAATCCTAAACTGGCAAACTTCATTTGAATACAAATCTTTTGAAACTCATTTGAATCCAAAATGCAGTTTAGCTCTACTGTTAGTTGCTTCTTTCTACACCGGTCTGTTTTGTGTCCCTCCCTGTGTGTGATGTGACTGTCTGAATGCACAGAGGATGTTTTTCTGCATCTTTTTACAATTGGATTGCCTGTATACATTTCTATGTTGAGTATGCATTTATTAATTATTGATTTTTTATTTTTACAATAGTTCCTAGAGGCCCAATAAGAAATTGGGGCCTCAGAGCGCTAGGCACTGTACCAAACATCGAATAAAACACCCTGTGCCATGAAGATCTCACCGTTCAAATGTAAGACAAGACACAAGTGGTTTTACAAATAGGAGGAAGAAGGAGGACAGTTGGAAAATATTGATAAGATTGTGTGGTTACAGAGCTGCTTGTGTACACAACATGTGTGCATGATTTATGTTTTTGTGTCTGTCTGGATTCATCAAAGGAAGTTTGTCATTAAAATGAACCTCACTGCTATAAGGGAAATTCAAAAAAGGCTAAAGAAATTGTTGTAGGGTCAGTAAAAGTAATACCTAAAAATACAAAACAGCTTGACAGAATTACACTAAAAATCATTCAAATACGGAACAATCAAAACTAGCGTGAACTTTCTGTTTAGGGATCCATATTTCCTGAAAATCAGTTTTGACTGGCCAGCTCACAGTAAAACAGAAAAACACAAAAAGTCCACATAACACCAAGGGAGATGGCCTGGAACAAAGGTTTGCCTTATCTGGGATTTAATAGTATGGCTCACAGTCTGTGGCCTGCTCTACACTTAACATTTAGGTTGTTATAGCTACCACACTCAAGGGTGTGAAAAATGCACACTGCCAAGCACCAAGTAACTATGTTGATCTAACCCCTGGTGTTGAGGTAGCTACCACCACTCAGGGAGATCATGGAAAAAACCCTTCCATCACTGCAGAATCATAGAAGATTAGGGTTGGAAGGGACCTCAGAAGATCATCTAGTCCAGCCCCCTGCTCAAAGCAGGACCTATTCCAACTAAACCATCCCACCCAGAGCTTTGTTAGGCAGCATCTTAGCTGTGTCAACCCTATGGTGCCATAGCTATGCACTATAATTCCTGTAGTGAAGACATGGCCTATGAGAAGCTAAAGGGACCTCCTTTCCTCCTGGCACAGAGGTCCTGCAAGTTCTCCAAAGCCAATATTCTAATAGATGAAACAATTTCAACCACATTGCAAGAACAAAGATACAGTGAAGGAGAGATTAATCACTTAAGGAGTCTAGCAGATTACCTAAAAGGCCATGATCCAGAAAAGCATTTAAGACCATGCTTAACTGTAAGCACATTAGTAGACCCATTGAAATCAAAGACAATATAGGTACATGGATATAGAAACTTGATGTGCTATTTATCCTGGAGGGGAAAAAACACACACACTGATGCAGGACAAATATCTTTTAGGGACTCAAGGGCCAGTTTTGTTAAAGATACTTTTAAAAACTTGACTCTAGGATGCACAGCTCACAGGCGTGGCTGGAAGGGCCTTGCCAGATCATCCAGCTGAAGAATCATACATGACTTTGACCAACATTTACCTAAACTTCCCTTATGAGCACTCCTGATGAATGTGCTATAATTATATTGCTAGTATTTCATTGTGCAATGATCTTCAGAGACAAATGCATGTTCTGTTGTTGGGGCTAAATTATATTTGTGATCAACTTTAGTCCATCACACCTCCCTTTAGTTTTCAATGTGAGTCATTCTTATTTTGTTTATTAATTATCTTTATTTAAATTATAATCAGTTTAGAGGGTCTAGTCAGGGATCAGGGTGCCCTTGTGACAAGTGTTGAACAAGGGCATCTGCTGCCCTAAAATGCTTACAATTAGAGCTGATCACAAAACACAATTTCCTTCCAACGGGAAAGTCTAATATCTTGACATTTGTTTTCATCCCAATTCAGGATGAAAAACTGAAAGTTCAGAACAGTTTCAAATCAAGAACGTTGAAACGGTGAAAATGAAATGTTTGACTTTCCCGAATCAAAACACTTTGTTTCAGAATCTTTCCCTATGCCTTGACTACCATGGTGCAGTGGCATGGGAGTCATTCTGGAATCTCTTTTTTCACTTGAGCCATCCTGCTGCCTCATGCGAGGTGTAGTTCTTTATCACTCCTGCCCACATTATCCCCTGTGGGCCCTGTTCCCTGTATGGTCTCCATATTCCATGATACACTTTGGGCTTCTTCTGGCTGAGTGGGAGTGACCCTTTCTGGAAACGGTCCTGTCCCAGCTCTCTGTTTCAGAATCCATACATAAATTTTTCCATACAAAAGGTGTGGCATGAGAGGAAGCACAGGGGTGCTTGTGGGATAAATGAACTAAGGAGAAGTCTGGGAACACCGGCAGGACAAAGAGGGTGCCAATGGCAATGTTTTCCCAAAAATGTCTGTATTCTAAGCTATACAAATTGATTTAGGAAGATAATGCCCATTTTCTAATCCCGCTATCTTTTGAGTATTTTAGCTGCTTTTTTTTTAAAGGTATTTCCAGATTTTTTATATCTTTTCTTGTAATGTGGCGTCTATTGCTGTATTTACAGTACAAAGTAATATTATAACCACCTAACATACAGATAGCTCTGCATATAACTCCCAGAACTCTGTTAATCTTTTGGCAGCAGTATCATACACTGAGTTCATATTCAGTTTATTACGCACAATTAGCCCCAAGTCTCTTTTCTTACAGATGCTAGCCAAATAAATATAATGATCCCCTCATTTGGCACAATCTAGTTCCTTTAAATTATTAAATTGTACTTCCTCACATTAAATCTCATCTCACTCTGCCTCAAGGTATATTAATTTTATACCATTCCTTCTGCACTTGCTTTTTATATTATCGTTGTGTCATTCATAGATTTAATGAAAGTTTAACTTACTTCAGGCTTTAGGTCATAAATTACTATAATTAATTATACTGGTATATAGAGCTGGTCAAAAATGTTTCATTGAGCTTTTTTGGTGGAAATTTAAAAAAAAAAATCCAGGTTTTTGCTGAAAGCCCCTTTTTCGGCAAAAAAACCGCCCCAAAAAAAACCAGTTTGGGGTTGCCAAAAAAACAATTTGGAGCATTTAAGTTTTTGATAATATTTTCCCATTTAAATTTTCATAAGAAATAAAATCATTTCCCAAACAGCTGTCCTGTTTTGTCTTCTCTCTATCTCACCATCTAACTTCTCATGTTAGCGGCCACCAACCAAGTCGTAGCTGAACACCTAGTACTATTCCAGATTGAAAGCTGTGGGACTCCACTAGATACTTTCCCCTACCCTTCTAAAGAGAGATGGTCCTAATTCAGAACCGTGGATGTGAATAAACCCAAATTTAGGGAGTGTCTGAAATCTGAACCTGGAACCAGATTTAAATTGTCCATACACTGCACCAACACTTCAGTTACAAACTGTCATGGATCCACAGGGAATGCTATGCCTTCCACCCTTTGCACAGTCTTTCTAGGACTATACCTTTCGCAGTGACAGGACCTGGGCCTCTGCTTTTATCAAGGTTGAACCCCACGCTAATGTGAGCCTGGACCCTGGCTTCCGCATCTCTCTTTCTTGCTGTGGTTCCTTCAGCATTTCCAAATGAACTTGGTTCCCCGCTAGAAGTGGTGCAATCAGCAGATGTTTGCAGTGACAAAGTGGCGTTTTCAAAACAAAACATTATTTGTCAACTGGAATGCAATATTTAGGAACATTGCAGATGCCTTTCATCTACCTTGCCAGCTTCTCCTTGCTTAGTTAGCTTGGCCCTAACTAAGTAGGCAGACTGCACCTGGAGCAAACGTCCCTGACCTTTCCCATCTATCTAAGATCGAATTACCTCCTCAGCTGGGAAAGCAGGCATCTTATCTTCTAACACTCAAGTCCTTTGTCTCAAGTTCCAGACAAGTTATTTTCACAGGTACTGCCCCTCCAGATTCAGGTAGGGGAGAAGTTGTGGTCAGACAGGTAATTACTCATCCACATCCAACAGATCCCCTTGGGCCACAGTTATTAGAAGTTAATGGTCCAGTTGTTGGTTTCCATCATACCTTCAAGAGAGCTCCATTCCCATTCTATTCATACCAACCCAGACACATCTGCATGACACACACTCAGTCAATCCATTGCTTATTCAGTCTCTGTAAAGACTTATTTATACCACATAAGTAGCAATACAAAAGTGAGTGAGAAAACTGAGTGACACATCCCTTTTCATAAAAACAACACAGAAATTTCCCTTTCTCTCCACATAAAAAGCACCAAACTTTGAGGTATTCAAAATCCTGACCCACTCAGGATGCTCGAAGAGTCTAAATTATGCCTGGGACCTAATAGGCCTTATGATTAGAGGGATACAAAGGTGACTAGGATCTAATTTTGTCCCTTCATTCCTCAGCCTCACTGAGCATATCTCAGATACAGCTGATGATTCAGCCCCTACATATCTATGCTATTTTGTGCATTGCTAGTGTTTCTTTTATACATGCCCTTGAGGATAAGAATGTTAACATAGTTCCTGACCACATTTTGTGTTTTCCTGTTAACCTTTTCAGAACAAAATAATTAGATAATATACAGGAACCCCTCAAATTCAGGAAAGACTGCAGGTGCAAGAAGTACATATAATCTATTTTTAAGTGACTCACGCTTATTCGTTTGAGACAGCCTTTCTTTGCTAAAGCAGAAATCCAATAACATTTGCATATGAACTTCAAGAGATAATCCCCCTAATTTTAAAACATCCCTCACACTTTTCTTTGTCTACACACTGGCAAAATAAATCACAATTAAGCTTTGTGGCAGGAAGACATTAATGGTTTTTAATTTCAGTAACATTATTAGTATACTGTTGTTTCATTTGTTTCCTTTACATTTCAGGCAAATATGATTGTTCTTCTATTAAGACAGACTTTATGGCAATAACAGGCATGAAAGATAAAAAATGCTGTATATCTTTCACCATCCCGTTTGCTGTCAGATCCTGAAATGTTAGAGGCAGCATAATATAGGCACAGAGCTGATAACGGTTTGAACCTATCAGCAACATAGTAATAAGACATAATCACTAAGGGATACCTTGTAAATGTCTAACATGCTGAATTGCTTGATGTGCAGTTTTCAGAACTGGAAACATGATAGCTATTTTTCAAATAATCTCCACAATGATCCTTACAATAATTGCTTCCTAACGAAGCACTATTCTTCTAAGAAGTGGTGAGAAAAGAAGCACAAGATAAAGCAGCAGGCCCTGAACAATATGCTGCAATAAAGTATTTATTTAACACTGCATGGGTTAATGTTTTTTAACCTTGGGTTTGCGTTGTATTTTATAAAGTACTAAATCTAGCCAAGTTAAGACCAGCGAAAGGGGTTTCTTATACCTGTATGTATACCTTTGTTTAATTACCTGTGCCATATTTATTTCCGCTATTTTGATAAAACTGTGGAAGTGAAATGTTATTTACAGATTCCAAGTGGGCAGTGTTTACTTTCTGAAGTTCTCAAGAACTGGTACTGGTCTGATGCAGCTACTACAAAAGTCAATGGGAGCTGGATTGAATCCTGTTATGGATGAGGCAAAGTCGTCTGGAAAAGGACTGGACTCATGAACTTTGAGAGTACAGGCAGGTAGAGCTTTGAAGGGCTATTTTATATACTAGACACTGGACCAAACTGTACTCCTGGATACAGATATCCTGGAACTTGGAGAAAATTCCCATCTGGATCCAAGTTTCTAGTTGTCCTGAACTTGCATAATGGGCTGAATCAACCTCATAGATCCAAAGTTTGGATCTGGAGCTGTAAATGCCTATGGCCTAGGATAAAGTCTCTCCTTGTGTGTTTGTCTGCCAAAAGCTAAGTAGCATCTATACAGTCAATCACACTCACCTTAGAGGCGCCCAAAGCTTTTCATTGTTCATATGAGCAGTTTACGTGACAAACATAAAATGTATCCATTTGCCTGCATACCTTCCTGGGAATTCTATTTCAAAAAAGCAATTAGCAGACTCTCACTGGGTTTCCTGCGTCTCTTACATTTCATAGTTTGGAGGAATAGGGTATAATATCCACATCTTGAAAGGTCAGCTCAGAAGCCGTTACTCTGTGTTTGATGGTTATCAAATACCTACCCTGAAAAAAAAATAGGAAATCTTAGGTCAAGCTCAGAGCTAGAATATTCATGGCATGCATGCATGCTATGTCAGAATATTCATTTTCACAGGAACTGGTTGCTTTGAGCAGGTAAGACCAGTGCTTTGGGCTCTGAAATGGTTACCCTTTCACCTCCAATACCTACTTTCTTCAACTGAACTATCTTTGAAACATGGGCTACGACGTAGCTATATGCAAGACCACCTTTCCCCTTTTGTCTCACTATAACTGTCCAGAGCTGTGTGCCAAACATGGTGTTCTCAGCAGAGGGATCTCTGCTTTAGAAGATATGCCAATGCGCACAATGTAAATGCTTATATAGATAGATTTCACTCCCTCTGACTGTGAGTTTAGCAACAGTCAAGACATGCTGTAAGGCTTTGCCATTGAAGGCTTTCCTCACAACAGCTATGAGCCCTGGTATGGCAAATAAGGGTCAGTGATTTTAATTAATCATCTACATAGGTGATTCATTTGGCATTTGCTAGTTTTCATTTAAAACTATGGCAATGGGTGTCTAGGTAAAACACATATAAATGTGTTTGGATTTTCCTAATGTCAATTTTCCACGTGGAGCTGCTGCTGAATTAATAAACACCATATGTGTTAGAGAAAATAGAGATGAATAGGATTTGTAACATAAATTTTGATAGTTATTGGACAAAAGGTAGGAGAGACACAGGTGATAGTGTAGGGACAGGACTTAAAAAACTGGAGAATTATCAGGTGGCCCAAGCTCAAGTAACTAGGAGAAATAAAAAAAACAAAAGTTCAGAAAAGCATTCAGCATGATTGCTGCTGCAGGTAAGAATAGGGAGAGTAAGCCGTCTTCATTGAGAAAAGTGGTTTTCTATTAAAGGAGTGTGTGACTTCCTAGAAGTTTCATGGTTTCCACCTGCAAAGCTGTTCCCTGAAACCTTAGGGGAGGGGAAAAAAAACCCCAAAACACCACCATTCTAACTTAAGATATTATCATCAACTCACAACTAAAACACATATCATTTACACCCGCATACAACAGGAATAACCCCACTGAAGTCAATGGAGTTGAGTGCTGTAAAAACAGGGGCAAGATCAGAACAACACTGGTAATGAGTACAACATAATGTGTTGCACTGGAGGGGCTCTTTTATTCACCCTCCCACATAAAGTATTTGATAGAATTCATCGCTCCAGACAGAAATACAGCTGTCAGATCAATAACCCAATTCATTATTTTAAAAATATTTTCTTCCATGAAAACTGAGCATATGTACAAATGACATATTCTCAAAGATGTTGGCTGCCAAGGAATATGCCACGTTGAGATTACATATACAAATTGCAGGTGGTTGAAAGGTGTTTAGGCACAGACCCTGAAACTGAAGCCCTAATTTTATCTATGAAATTGGCACAGCTTGGGGGCAGCAACTGTGTCATTGGTAAAATTTCCAATCTAGATGCAAAATTCAGATGTAGTTAAATCTGAATTTTGGCTTCAGATTAATCTCTGTATTTTTATATGGAAAGATAGTGGTTGCAACTGTATTAAACATATGATAGCAATACAAATAACAATTATATATAAATAGAGTGGAACATATTCAAAAATGTAAAATAACATGACTGTATCAGAGACATTGATTAAATTTATCATGGGTGCAGCTTGAATTTCTTTTTTTTTTACATAAAGTATGCAAGACACAAAGAAACACTAGGAGAGCGTGGACATAGCAGTGGTAGTCTTTTTGCACACTAAGTTGAATAAACATACGAGGCAATTCATATAACAAACAAAGAGTGCACAAATAAGGTAGAAGTGAGAATGATCTGTTCCATGTATTTAGATGGCCTCATATTAAAATGATGCTATATCTCATCCAGAAGCTACGGGCTTGATGCAGGAGTTACTGGGTGAAGGCCTTTGGCCTGTGTTATGCTGGAGGTCAGATGACAGGTAAAATTTTGGAAAGCAGCTAAGTGACTTGGGAGCCCTAGTTCAATTTTCAAAACTCTCAGACACTTAGGGTCCCATTTTCAAAGGTATTTCAACACATGATGATGCAGCTATGTGCCTAGTGGGATTTAGGCACCTAACCGGTTTAGGCATTTTTGAAAAATCCCACTGGGCACCTAAATCTCTTTGAAAATGTTGCCCCTGGAAGCCTAAATCCCATTAACTTAGATTTAAGCCCTAGGTAGGCCTGCTGCCCAGTGGAATTTTCAGCCCTGAGTTAGGCAGCTCCGTGCATGGGGATAGTTAAATGCTTAAGAAAGGGATTTTCAAAGCCAGTCAGCTGAACAGAGATCTGCCTAAACTAGCCAGGAGTGAAATGCAGAGAAAAGGGGCAGGTTGATGAGAGGGGCTTAGTCACTCCAGTGACTGATCTGCTAAGCCTGGCTGGTGGTGCAGCAATAGACACCTCCTTCTGCTTGGGATCCTCAATTGTGAACCTTCTCCTGGAATTCGGCACCTATGCCAGTTCAGTTACATAGGTAGCCCATGCCCTAGAAGCTGAAACTTACTTTCTTTCTCACCTACTTAGGCTCAGTACCTCTCTCATGCTCCCCTTATTTTCCCCTACACTCATGGCTGTCTTTTTGCAGGTGCTGTACTGCCCTTCTATCGGTTGCCTGCATCTGGTCCTCCTGCTATAGGCTGGGAGAGGTATCAGATGTTAGGCATGCTCAAGCACAGCAAGAGGGTCAGGCTCCACTAGCAAGACAGGTGTTCCCTTGTGTAGTGGATTAAAATCCCACCTGGGGCTTGGGCAAGAGAGAGGGCTTCAAGCAGCTCATTAGCAATGAAGCCGCAGCAGTGCTTAGGCTGCTTTGAAAATGGCAACTGGTGGAAACTTAAGCATCAAGGAGTGGTTAAGCAGCGCTAGGGCTAGGGCTTTGAAAATGTCAGTGCCTACATTCCCATACAAATTGGGCCACAAATGCCTGACTCTTGAAACTATGACTTGGGCTCCCAAGTCACTCAAGCTACACCTGCACTTACAGTGGTGTGCAAGGTACAGACACTACACAGGTGGCTACATAGCCCAGTGAAAGGCTCCAGCAGCAGGGAGGCATGGGGAAAGGCTCCAGCTGTCTCCACTCCCCACTGCCAGAGCCTGTCATTGCAGCAGGGACACTACACTGCTAAAAATAACAGTGTAGACATGGGAGGCACTGCTTGGTCATGCAGAGAGCCACGTAGGGATGGAGGTGCCTAGGGCACTTTGCTCTGCTCTACCCACCTTAGCCACACCTCACTATCTATATTGCTATTTCTGTCTGTGCTCGCTGGGTGTGCAGTGTCTGTACTGTACACACGGCTGTAAGTGCAAACATACTTTTAGGGACTTTTGAAAGCATTACCCTAACGCAGGGGTTCTCAACCCACGGCCCGCTTGCGGCCCAATCAGCACACAGCTTCAGCCCCTGTGACATCCTCAGGGCCACACAGGTAATATATATAGTGTGTAGATGCAGCCCACCCAATACACAGAGCTGCATATACAACCCACAATGGTAAATAGGTTGAGAACCACTGCCCTAGATGAATATAATGATCATGTCTGGCATTAAAATCAGCGAGACTAGAAATATATCCTACTGATTAAATAGATCCCTTCTGCTGTTTTATGATTATTGTTTATTTGTATTATCTTAGTGCCTAGGAACCCCACCCGTAGGCCAGTACTGCCAGTGTGCTAGATGCTGTATGAACACAGAACAAACGAACACCATGTCCTACACTGAACAGTTATCAAGACTCCCCCCCCCTTAGAATCAGAAAATCAGTACCTTCAAATAAAGCCAATTATATCGTCATGAAGACTGCATAGGGAACAACAGCGGTAGATGTAGAACAGAGAGCATTTCTCTCCACATTACGCTAGTGTGACAAAATGGAGGTATCTTTGGGGGTTTCTCTGAGTGCGGTGTGAGTGCCTCAGTTCCCCCCCCCCCAAATATGTTTCTTGGTTTTTGGTGATGGGACCTGGGTGTATAACTGTCGCAGAGGCCACTGGAGGGCGGAAGGGCCTTCCCCAGCCATGTCTGCCAGCCAGACCCCTTTGTCCTCCTGCGTCAGCTGGCTGGAACAGATTGTGGCAGGTGAAGACCAGGAGCAGTGGCATTCTTGTCCATGAAGGAGACAAAAGGACCGGGAGGAGCTAGGAGACAGCTTGGTTGGCGGGGGGGGGGGGGGCAGTCCTCCATGGGGATCCAGCAGAGAGGGAGCCCCACCAATGGGGATCTCCAGGGGGCTGCTGCTATAACTCCTAGTTGAAGCTGATAGTTAAAGTCTTTCTATGCTGTGAACCTGAGAACCAATGAACCCTTCCAACTCTCATGCTGGCTGTGAATCGCTTCTGACTGCAAGGCGGGGTGCATGGCCCTTTGGGTGTGGAGGGACTCCCCGGGACCCATCCAAGGGAAGAGCCCACAGGTGGAGTTCCAGGCCCAGCAGGAGTGCCAAAAACCTCAGGGCCAGAGTCAGGAGGCTGCAGCACTAATGTGTGGAGACCTGAGGCAGACACCGAAGCACAAGAGTCCTGACTGGCTGCGCCCGAGTGGTTCAAGGGCACAACCCTGTGGGACTCCATCTCAGCTAGACACTACTTTTCCTTTCAAATAAATATATCCAGTGCACCTGCCCCTCAGGCTGAGATTATCTTACTAACTGCTAGCATTTTTCTAGTTCACAATCCCCCCAGCTGTGGGATACATTATATCTGGTAATGCAAGGAAATGGGGTGCTTTGGAAAGCTATTTTCCCCTTTGTTTCAAGTACTTTAGAATTTTTGTAGCAGCTCTAGCAATGCCAGCATGAAAACTGAAGAAAACCAGCAAATTGTGGATTTTTTTTTTGTACCTAGTCATTTTAAGACAACTGGGATGATTAATTGTTTTCTTTTGGTATATGACTGACATAACTCTAGGCATGAATGGCCAGTGGCAGTCTACAGTGCTGAAAGTGAAATGTCAGAAGCCAAATACCACTGACAAAACATCACAAACAGAAATGTCACAACAAGCTAGGTAATCCAACATACCCCACATGTAAACTAGTTGTGACCAGACTGCTGTGGTGGAAAGATCACAACTTGAAATGGGAAGGACTTGTTCCTTGGCCCCATGCTGTGTCTTAATATTATTCCTTTTGTCTCTGGCTAATTTAAAACCAGCAAATGTGGGAAAACAAATCTGTCAAAATCACCTGGTTTTAAAACCAGCCTCTCCCACCATCTTAGCCAAAGGACAATACGCACTGCAGCATGTGTTGCCCAAATTATTTTCTTGGCTCGAGGTTCTCTTTCGTTCCAGTATCAGTTTCCACTGAACTACAGTAAGAGTCTCCACATTTCCCCTAGAGATCATTGTCAAATTCAATATTTTGCCCCCAATGCCTGCTGGGCTACTCAAGAGTGCAAAGCCCACAGTTTCTTTTCTGATTATTCTGTAGAAGTAGCTAAGTGGAAAACAGCTTCAATTAAAGCATTAGGTTTTTTCATTTAGCCACTTAAAAAGTTCTGATGCCTGTAGTATCTTGATTGCTCTCAAATAAAAGAAAACCCCAACCACCTGGAGGCCTTGTTGGACTGGAGGGAGTTGTATTAAAATGGTTTCACTCATTTCTCTCGGGTAGATCCGGAATGCTCATCATGGACAGCTATTCACAAAGTACTAACGCTGCCCACCCTACCATCCTTCTTATCCAACATTTATGTCAGACCATGGGTTGGGCTGTAGGGACTGACTTCAAAGCCACCAGAATGCTAATGGCACCCAGCTCCCCCCACCCCCAATCTCTCATATCAAGGGCAGACAATTTTGTCTCTGATCAGTCCCAGCATCTAAGGGAAATTGCAAGCTAAATGAAAAGCAGCCTGTTCAAGACAGAGGTTATGAGAGTAGGAAGGAGAAAGCACTTTGAGGAATTAAGAAGAGTTGTGACCTCATCTGTCATTGCAGTCATTTGAAGCAGATTTCTTTGATGATCTTCACTCTTTGGTGGCTCCCTCTCTGATTTCACATCTGTTACAAGGTGATGATCTCCAAAGTTCTTAGCTGACCAGGCCAAAGCTCTCAGAAAAGTACCCCGAGATCTTTAATATCCAGAGCAGAGAGAACCTTCATTGTTAAGGCCTTATACGAGAGACCACACTGGTAGTAAAATAAAGAGAAAAATCTATCTCAGCAGGAAGCAGTCTAGTCATCTCTGTTAGAACTGGAACCTCACATTCTAGGGAGAGCCTAGGTATTTTAAACAGTGACACAGCCTGTAATGAAGGAGGGTCAGAGGACTGGCACCGTTGAATCTCTATACAAGTGCTTACAGTACAGCACCTCTGAAACACAGACGCACATTCTATATAAACACGAGTCTAGCAGGTTGTTTATGCACAATTTGCACAGGGTTAGTTAAAGCAATGCAAACCCTGTGTGGACACTTATTTCAGTTGAAGAATGGCTTCTTTCAGTTTGGTTTAAACTTGTTCCGAAGTGACAACCTAAACTTAAACCCAAATAAGCCTGATTTAAACCAAATAAGAAAGCCTCCCCAGCCTTTTGCACCAGTTTAATTAAAATCAGTTTAAAAGCACCCCTTTAATTAAACTGCTGCAACTCTGCAGACAGACAAGCACTGGGAATCGTTTTGAGGGCTAGACCCAAAGCTAGACAGATGTTTGGGCAAAAGTGTCTTCTAGCTCCCTTATCAGTTGGTCACTACACTTTAGAATAAGCAAGAGTCAACAGTGGGCCTGGAATCCCTGGGTGGTAGAACAAAGGCTTGAAAAAAGATGAGAGACTGAAGACATCTACTTCCTGATACTACCTGAATGAAGAAAGAGGTGAGTGTTGAGGGCTTCCCCAAACTACCCAAAACCAGTCTGTGCATGTTCACCTGCATAATCAGTGTAACATTGTGGACAGTGAGAGATATATAGTTTATTAAAAATAAATCTGCCTTATACATATTTTACAGGAAAAGCATAGCTGTGTAACAAGTCCACTGTATTATCCCATTATCCATCCTCAAGTCATCATGAGCATCACATTATAAACTAGCCTTGGTTTTTTTTTTGGGGGGGGGGGGGGTTGTTTTGCTTTTTGTTTCCCCTCATTTTCTGACTGGTGATTGTAGTTGAGATGAACAATAACTCGAGACAGAAATGACTTAAGTAACCACCCTCCATACTATTGGATCTTCACAAAAGGATCAGAAAGGCACTTCACTTACTACAATTTGAGATCTGTCACCATAATACAGCTGAATGGTCTAACTTTCACATAGCTTTGAGCCTGTGTGATGTCCTAGATCCCTTTACAAAGGCAAATTAAACTGTTTTGGGGCCTTGCACACTAGACACAAACACAGGCACCTCTGCACCCTGCTCTCCTTCACACCAACTCCACGTTTTCAGAATCTATTAACTCTTGGAACAGTTTCGCCACTTTGTTACAATTAAGTAACGTGAAATGAAACAATGCTCCCCCACTCAAAAGAGAAAGTGCCATTTGCAATAAGGTTGACCTGGCAATAAAATTTCTCCATGATACGTGGTTTTTTTTTTGAAGGCATAACTCTCAATGATCTTTCAAAATGGGCTATGCCTGTGTAGAATGCAGCTTATATCTAAAGCAAGCAGTTATTACACAGGGAATAGAATGAAAAGTGGTGGATGGGGCAGAGAGAGTGTCCTGCATCTGAAATCTTTAGAGCATGAGAGAAAGTAAGGGCAGGTCTACACTACAAACTTGCCTTGGTCCAATGCAGCTGCGCTGCTGTAGTGCTTGTGGGGAAGACATTCTAAGCTAAGTTTAATAACTCCACCTCTGCAAGAGGCAGTAGCTGTATCAGTAGGAGAAGCTCTCCCACCCATATAATGCGGTCTACACAGGGTTAAGGTCGTTATAACTGTCGCTCTGGGGTGTGGATTTTTCACACCCGTGAGCAATGGAGTTATACTGAAGTGTGTAGTGCAGAGCTGGCCTCAGTGTCTACATTCAGTTTACAGCATTATCAGGTAGTACTAGAACCCTACTCTGCCGCCTTACCCTCCAGGAGAGCATGCACTACTTGACTTTGCTGCTATGTATTCTCCCCCTCTTCGTTAAGTCAGCAGTACAAGGGACAAAATCTTCCCAAAACCAATTATTTTCAGACTAAATAATTGCTGTAACATCTACTAATTACTAACTAAACATAAAATGTAATATTTTCAAAATAAATGTGATAATGGGACTTATTACTAGAAGGGAAAAACTTCCAACATTCGGCCACAAAGTATTCTCAATAGCAAAGTGTACCCTTTCTACTGGAAATATTAATGATATTAAGCAGACATTAAATTATAATATAAAGTGATTTGGTGAGAGCAGCAAGAAAGCATTCTCCTAATGTGAGCTTCAAGATCATTTTGCCATGAAAACAGGCTAACATACATTTAATTTACCTCTGTTACCAAGTCAACATTCTGGGGATGCAGAAAATCTAAAGTAAGAATTGAAACCTATGGCTTTCCCTGGTAGAAAAACAAGTGCACACAAGACCTGAATGCCTAATGTGTGAGCCCCCCCCTTTCAAACTTCTTTATACATCAGAAAAAAACAGCAACAACAAAAATACCACAAGCTCATTTTTACCCTTGTAGGTCACTTCTGAGGGATGACTCTGGAAACATATGTGCAGTCCTTATTCAAAGACAGACTTCAGTAGAAAGTTTAAGTAAGGACTGCATCATCAGGCCTAACTGTTTCAAAATGTCACATTCTGAGGTCTGTCTATAAATGTGATCAAATTTGGTTCTCTCGTTTTCCCCATCTGTGAGATTTTGACCTATTTTACATACTCTGATAAGTCACTCAGTATAGCAAGTGTTTTGTGAATACAGCTGGAGCACACATGCAGAGATATAATAAAACTTGAACACAGTACTAAATTGATCTTCATGAAGGTCTAGCATATGGTCTTTAAGATAAACATTATATTGATTATGATCACATTATAATTGATAGATGTGGTTGCAGTTTTTTGCTCCCCACAGAAGGCCATCAATTACCAGTTTTAGGGCCAATATAAAAAAAAAGATAGTATTTCCTGTGAAAAAATTGAATGAAATGGTTTCATCAATATTTTTGAGGAAACAAATCAAAATGAAATTGTTTTGATTTGATTTTTTGGGTTACACCTGCCAAGTTTTCCTGCCAAATGGAGGTGCAGGGGAGGATGAAAACTAAATAAAGATTTCTATTCAAATTGAAATATTTTTATTAGCATGGATAGACTGAAGGAAACAAAAAAAACCCAGTATTTTTGTATTGTTTGAAAAGCCATTTTTCATTAAAAAATTCTAACCAGCTCTATTATTAACCAACCTTAGTTCTGCCTCCCTCCTTAATATAAAAAATCCAGTAGTTCCATAAAATTAAAAACATTACTGAGTCAAAGTTTACTCTAAGTTGCAACTGGGAACCCAAACTAAAATCTACCCATGATGTTAGTGTCCAAACAGATCAATTATTTGTATTGTGGTAGAGCCAAGAGGTCCCAATCCTGTTGTATATAGGCAAATGGCAGCACAAGGTAACAATGGAATAGCTGCAGCTTTCTCAATCAACTGTTTGCACAACTGGATACTGGAACTCAGCAGTAGTTGCCAAGAGGCATAGAGGATGGCACTTCTCTATATTTAAGGATTAGAGGCATCCTCTCCTCACTAAGTGAGGTACTTATGAGGCCTATCAATAGACGCACTTATGCCACGCCACTTGCTTTAAGCAGACAAGATGGGTAAGGATCAGAAACGCAGGTGGTTGACCTGAAGTAACCCAGATGACTATGGGCATCCACACTAGAAAAAGTCTAAAGCAACCAGGGGAGACAGCTCATTAGTAATCTATACAGTAGGCCTGAGCAGAACAACCACATGCCAGTGTAGATCATCCACAGAAAACACAGATTTACCCGTGTGGTTAACCAACAGAATTACTAATAGCATGAAGCATTAAACAAGATCACTACCTTACGGGGCCAGCCTGGCCTTAGTCATAGTTCTTCAGAGGTCTAAGTAAGTATCTTGTACAGAAGATTAGAATCCATGAGCTGGCCAGCTGTCCTCTATGTAATTAATCTACTAGAAGTTACTGTTCACCTTTACAGTGCCCTCCAGACGAAAGAAACAGGGGTCAGTGAGTGGCCAGGATGTTCAGAGTCCCTTCTAATAACATACCTTCTCATAATATATTATCAACAACTTGATTGCCTCTTCCAATAGGAGAGGCAGTTAGACAACTACATTGTGCCCCTTTTCCTCCCACGAAACAGGAATCTTAAAAATTACCAGCTTAGAGGTCAGAGAAAAATCTCTCTTTCAATATTTCTCTGGTACAATGTTAACTTCAGCATCAGTAAGAGAAACCACAAGGTGCACAGGATTTATTAATTTTGGAGTCTATATTGAAATCAGTTAATTCTGGGGCTGATATAGCAGTGAGATATTCCCTGCATTGAAACACAGTGAGATGAAAGACCATCCAAAAGGGTGACCCAAGAATCCAAAATATTCAAACCAGATACAAAGACAAGGTCAAGCAAATGGCCAGTTTTATGGGGGCTCTTCCTTGACCTTCAGCGTACTGTTCAGAGTCCATCACTTCCAGTGGGACACATGCAGGTTTATTCAAGCTCACATCCACATGCATAGTGCCCTGGGGGGATTTTTCAACAATTGGTGTGGATTCTAACAGAAGGACTCTCAGAAGTTCAGATAATTTACCTGTTAAATCGCCCCCTAAAAGTTGGTGTTCTACATTCAACCAGAATGATAAATTTTACCATGCTGCTTTGGCAGGGGTAAACAGCCATATGCTTGGGTTATCATATATAGTAGACCAACTCTTGCACTGAAAACGATGCAGTTAGTGGATCATCAATTAACCAAATGAAAGCAATGTGGAAAACTGTACATGCAGCATCATCCAGCAAATATCTGGAGACACTCCCTGAGAGATCACAGAATGTTCTATTCCATCTGGAGAAGAGTTCTTTGTAGCTCAAACGCTTGTCTCTTTCACCAATTGAAGCTGGTCCAATAAAAAAAATATTGCTTCACCCACCTTGCCTCTCCCATTTCACCGAGGCCATTTCAATACTTCTCAATGGAAGATTTGTTTAACAAGCTTAAAATGAAGCACCTGCTACCAAACCCAAGAATTAAAAATTCCCTTATGGAGCATCAACCTAACGGATATTTTCAAACCCGGTCTATCCCAGCTCCTTTCCCAATGCAATTCATTCATCTTGTAATGTCCCTACAGGAGTCCACTTGCTATTCCCCGTTAAAACAAACAAAATCCCCATAATGAGAAAAAACTCCTCTCTATCCAAAACAACTCACAAAACCAGAAGTTAGCACTGAAGGCAATTACATAAATATAAGTAGGAGAGAATAAATCCCAAATGTCAGCAATAAACTGAAAAATGGAACTCCTCACTAGCCACACTACCTGCCACCTTCAAACACAGAGTTCTCCTAACTTTGAAGACAGCCCTTCAGGAAAATTGCATTAAAAATATCTCATTTATTCTGATGTACCATTTATTATATGCAATTTTATTTCTACACTATTGTCACAGCAGGAAGGCTATTTTTTATCTTTCAATTTGTTGGGGAAACAGCTCAGTGGTTTAAGGGGCACAAAAGAAATAATGCTATTTAGAAGTATTCAGTAGTAGGCTGCCTTTTAGCGTTGCTGGTTTTAACAGAAGGAGGGCCATTATTGTTATAATAGTGTACTTTTGTAGAGGTAAGGGATTAAAGCAGAAGTAAAACTCCTGGTGGGGGTGGGAACTTCATGCTGTTCTTTATTTTCCTTGCATTCTCTGCAGTTTAATAATCTCTGGTTTATTGAAGACAGAGCATCAACGTTACCAAGCAAAGAAAGAAAAACCCTGAAGTTTCACACTACAAGACAGGTATTAGAGGAAATGTTAGAGTGGGACATATATCATAAGAATATTACAAAAAGATCAAACATGACAGGAAGAGAACAATACACTCAGGATAGGAATACTCTCTCTTGGTACTGTATTTATTAGTAGTATCATTACCGAAGTATCTACAGTGCTTTTCATTTAGCAATTTACAAATATTAATAAATCCCCACAAGGCTGTTGTGAGGCTTGAAAGTATTAGCACCATTTCACAGATAGAAACATTGAAACAGCGACATTAATGGCCTGATTTTCAGAGAGGCGGATGCTCAGTACCTCTGAAAAATCAGGCCATAAATGTCTTCTCCAAGGCCACAATGAGAGTATATTTTAGAGCCAGGAATAGCACTCATAAGCTCCTGGTTCTCAGTCCTTTACTTAGACAACTAGATTTCTCATCCCTCAAACTAAGAACGTTAAGAATTGCTAAGAGAGGTCACAAAATAAAAATCTTTTCCCCCTTCAATATTGCTCATGGCACTATATTAAAACACTAGACTAGACATCTAATCGTTTTTGAACCAAGTTCTGTAAATAAAACCCATCATTTGGGTAAATTTGGAACAAAAAATTTTCACCCCCCCCAGAGTTCCTTTAATGGCCAGCTTTGCAGTGAGTTAGCCAGTTTCTTCAGTTTGTAAATAACTGCCTAAGCACATATAAAATAAGTAAATTTAACGTATATCATTAACAGCCAACAAGAAGTTTACTCATTAATCTTACAATTTATTTGGACAAGACAAAAAAGTTCACATCTTTGTGTAGCCTTATAAAGAAATTGGAAAATTTGAAATATATTAGTTTTTCCAATAGATTTAACTTCAATCTTGGGCGATGCATTTTCCTTCTTGTTTTAGGATTCACGTTTCAGTAATACGTATGCTCCCATTACTGCCAGAAGAGCATACTGTGGAGAAAACACACAAAGAATGGATTACAGTTCTGCCTTCTAAATAATTTGAAAGAGTTATATGTTATCTCTCTGTTCAGTGTTAACTCTCGGATTGGCTTACAACTGTAAGAATTAGACAAATTAGATATATTTGAGACGCTACTGGCACATGAAAATGAGCTTCAGTTGATGAATAGCTTATTTTTATTTCTATAATTATCAAAATGATAAATCCAAATCTTAGATCAGAACACAAAATATGCATTGTAATTGCACGCTTAATTACACATAAAAGTGATCCTACAGGCTGGTTGATTAAATGTTACTTAGACTGAAAACCAAAACATCTATATGAAAATATGCCATATGGCTAATTTTCCCTGTGATAACCAAATCCAGATACAAATACATTATCAGTTAACAAGGCATTTTATTTAGGTGTAGAAATTGCTCCTTTATCATTTAAATATAAAATTACAAGCCTTCACAAGCTAATGTTCAAAATAATGTTGACTTACCTTGAATTTTGGGTAGTCATTCATTATTATGGTAACCATCCCAACATAAGGCAAAAAGCTAATTGACAAAAGTTAAAGCAGACAAATGTCAAAGAATCTCAGAGATAGAGAGATATCTAAATATTGTCCAAAATATACATCAGAGCTAGACATTTAATTGACAATTATGTTCCATACAACAAGAGCTTTAAATTATCATTGCTCCAAAAAGTGTATTTTAATACAACCTAGGAAAGGATAACTTGTACCTCCCTCTGCCTTCAAATAAAGGCTTCATCATCCTGCATATTACTTAACATTTGGTAAGGTAGTTAAAAAAATAAAATAAGATTGGACGTGTAAACACAGTCACCCTCTTATATAGCTGTAAAAGTAACATGGTCTATATTGGTGAGTGACGCAACTTAAATTCTAGTAGTTTGCTTTTATATTAAGGCTTAAAAACAGTTGATTTTGAATGCAGAGATAATGACAGAAAACCTATGCCAATACCAAAGATTTTCCTCAAAAGAGGCATTTTCTATAATGTCAGGAAAAACCTCTGTGGCAATGGCAAGCCAGTTTCTGGCCATTTTTAATAAAGCAAATCAATTCAAGAGGGTGGGTAACACTTGACATAAGAACTCTGCTTCCACCAAGAGTTATCTTGAAGGCCCAATACACAGCCAGGACTCTTGGGCTGGCAAACACTTAGGGACTGATATGAAATCCTCTGAAGTCAATGGAAGATCTTCCATTGAACCTTTAGGTCAGGTTCTCACATAGCTTTAAGCAGGGTTCCAAATAAGAATAGTGAATTGACCATAGACTAACACTCCCCACCACTATATATTTTTGACTGAATGTTTTAGGTTTGTTTTTTAGGGTTTTTGTTTTGTTTTTTAATATAAAAATACAGAGGCAGTTAGTATTCTGACAAAGAGTTAATGTGATTCATCTGAAACACAATTGATTCTAAAAGTGGGTTTGTGTCTTCATGATCAGAGGATTTGATATAGTATTAATCCCTGTGCTCCTACCAATACTGATCTTGACCTAGAACTCAAAATACCTTCTAGCAGTACTTTCTATATTACTGATGCAGGAAAAACAGAAAAGTACTCCTTACCCTCTTGCTCTTCCAACAACATCTTTCTTTTCTAGCCAGTTCTGACCTTCTTTGTATAAGCCTCTATCATCAACTTCATTATTATCACCCTTAGTCAGAAATTTGATGTTTCCATTTTCTCTGGAAGGCAGCAGGGTGATTAATTAATTTCCACTTAATTTACAGCATCATTAATTAATATTTGCACAGCATATTGAAGATGAAAAAGTACTATAAGATTAGATACCAATATGTACTCCTAGTCCCGCTTGTCCTACTTCTTTAATAAATATAATCAAGGCATTTATGGCATTCATTGACAGTTTTAGTACATATAACAAAGCTTTTACATCAACTATTCAATATTACATATTTACAGGAAAGTAAGTATACAGTTCTAAAATACTGAAAGTGGCCCTATGAAGAAAAATACACTACTGATTTTGAAAAGGTCAGGGGAGGAGACGGGGAGTGAGAAGGAGAGAGAATTGAACAACATCCAGTGAAGAATTAAGATATATCATTTATCAGGGGACTAGAGGCTTGACCTTACTCTCAATGAAGTTAACTGAAGTTTAATCATGTGTTCCATTGAAGGGAAGGTCAGACCCTGTATCCTGCCTCTTGGTGGCAGGATGGGCTTGATAATTTAATGCACTTGATAATCTAATGTGCTAGGTAATTTCCATCTTTAACTTCCATTTACTTGTTCAACTCACAATCATGATTAACACTGATATTATATATGATTTTAAAGATAAGAATATGGTAAGATGACTTTTTGATTCAAAGAAATTTGATGCACTTTTAAACCTGGATAAAGGGTACAGCTACATAAAAATCAAAACACTTAAAACAGCAAGACTGCATTGGAAACACAGAGCCACAAAGTTAACTGCTAAGTGCTGCAATTCTTTCCATCCAGGCTGAATCACAGTTATTTTAGCTCTGTGTTATTTTGCAGTGAAGAAAGACTGGTATATTGCAATTATGCTTTATTTTAAAAAAAGCATATGAAGCACTATGGACATATTGAGGCTTTCACAGGGCTGCATGGAGATACTACTTAGATGCAAGATCTTTAAGGAACACTCAGGGGCTACAAAAGTTATATTGATGATTCAGTAGGTGGCACTCTTCCCTCCCAGATAGTACTGAATCAATGCCAATCATATTATGGAGAACCATGGGTGCTACAGGTGCCAACTTTCAGACAAGACACAAAACTGAAGTCCTGACCACTTGTGGGCATCAAAAAGCCCTTGATTCTTTTTGTAAGAGCAGGATTCTTAAGCCCAGTTACTTGGCCAAACTGTATCGTGGATCATTATATTTGGTCTATCTCAGGGGTGTCCAATCTTTTAGATTTCCTGGGCCACATTGGAAAAAGACGAGTTGTTTTGGGCCGCACAGGCGGCAATTTTAAATAAATAAAATTATTTGAGAATGATTTTATGAATCTCTTATTGCTAAAGAACATGTTAAATCCAATAATTCTTCACTTATAAATCAATAGCATCTTAAAATTGTATTTGTAGTCGCAATTTTATAAAGTTTGTAAGTTTACGATTTTTTGTTGGGCCGCATTCATAACGGACCTGGGCCGTATGCGGCCCGTGGGCTGGACATGTCTGGTTTATCTAAATGCAACCTGTAGTTTCAAATGGAAAAGCTATTTTTGCTTTGTCCTGAATGCTGCCTATTTAACAGGAGACAGCAAATAGTTGCCCTGTTTCACCTAGAAATGGCTCCATTTCAGCAATAGATGAAGTGATACGATGGATAGCTGAAGTGTATATAAAGCACTTTGAATCAGGATTAAAACAAAATTATTAACTTTACAACATTCACAATGATATAATTGCTTAACCTGCTTCTACAGGATCACTTGATAAATCCCTGTTCTGTTCCCTCTGAAGCACCTGGCATTGGCCACTACTTGAAAACAGGATACTGGGCTAGACGGACCATTGGTCTGAAACAGTATGGCCATTATTATGTAGCAATATTAAGATTGAAAATAAAAGAAAATATACTGCTTTATCTGGAGAACTCTGGTCTTCCAGAAAACTGTCCATCATGGATTCGCAGAAATGGAGGGCTGGAAGGGACCGTGAGAGGTCATCTAGTCCAGTCCCCTGCAATGAGGCAGGATCAAGTAAACCTAGAACACCCCGACAGGTGTTTTTCCAACCTATATTAAAAATGTCCAGTGATGGGCAGTTCAGAACCTCCAGTTAACCTATACCAGAGCTTAACTATCCTTAGAGTTAGAAAGCTTTTTCTAATATCTAACCTACATTTCCCTTATAAGCTAACTCCTTATCCTACCTTCAGGGGACATGGACAACAATTGATTACCATCCTCTTTATAACTACCTTTTACATATTTGAAGACTTATCCGGACCCCATCAGCTTTCTCTTCTCTCGACTAAACGAGCCCAATTCTTTCAATTTTTTTCTCTGACCTGTCCCAGTACCAAACTATGAGCTGAAAACCATCCAGCTGCATTGGGAAACAGATCAGATTTTAGCATAAAGCGGATAAACCTCAATCTCTGCCTGTGTGTTGCTTCTTCCCTGTCTGCCCTGCCCGGCATGCCAGTCATTAAAACCTCTTCCAGAGAAGATGTGTTTCCAACCCTTCAGCACATTCCTTCCACATTGACTGTTTGCCTCTGTCGTGCAGTCACAAGTCCTCCCATGTCTGAGTGTGTCAGAACCACAAGGCATGTTGGCACTTGAGCAGTGCTGTGCATTGAAGACCGCTTCCATTTTGAAGCAGTGAATTAAGCAATCAGTTTACAGCTCCTTAGACCTACGGAAAAGTTACCCTTATTGGTACAGAGGGCATGCACATCAGCTTTCCTGCAACAGCTAGGCACTCTGCATAGCTTTCGCACCTCCACAGAAGCCTTGCTGTCTTAGTCTGTTTAGGGATGTGTGGAATCAGCACCTTCATTGCCTCACCCCTTTTCCAGCTAGCATCACTCATGCATGCTTGAAAAGGAGGCAGGATAGAGGTGACGGTGCAGTGACTGGTTTTCCCTTACAGAATACCTTCTCCTCTTCTTCCCACTACCAGGGTGCCCTCTCGAAGGTCACGCTGAATTTTAAGCAGTTATTCTAAATTAAAGAAGGTACTTCGATATATGAATATGCACTGAAAAAGGCTAAAGAATGGACCTTTCAACTGGAAACGTAAATTAAATATACATGACTTGTGTGAAGAACCAACATCATCTTTAGTTCACCTTGTATCAATTCACAGACAGATGACTGAATCAACACCTGCAGCTTCAGTGGAAGATTTCAGCTGTTATGGAGTAATGATATAAAACACCTACATTCTTTTGGAAGACGTTGTCCATCATATATAAGGATATAAGTGTTTGCTTTTTACGTATCATTCTTCAGTTATTCCCATTAAATGTGTCACAACATTTAAAAGTAAAACAGATCCATCTGTCAGTAGCTCTTATTATTTTTAATAATGAATCATTTTTGGGACTGGCAAGTAATAAAACTTTCTTAATTCAATTTGGGTAAAATCCATTTTCTGGCAAACTCCATTTATTAGTGGGATGGATTTGACAGAACTGTAAATGATTTTTGTATACTGCTGATCTCACTCTATCATTTTTAAATATTAAGACTTCTGAAAGCTTATGTTGTAAAAGTCATTCTTCTAGGAATGAAGGCCCCAATTCTGCAACGAACACTATGCAGGTGGACCTATAGCCCCAGACAGAGACACACGACTTCAAGGATCAGGGCCTCTGTTACTAGAATACTCTTGAGCGTGTATGCTGCACTCAGTGGAGCTTCACTCAGATACAGGGATCTGCCTGCAAGAAGCCTATTGCAGGATTAGGGCCAAAAATGTTTCTTTAAATACTGGAAATAAGGTTTCTCTGATACTGCACCATATGTTGCCATTTTCAGGAGACAGTATTAAACTAGAAGATAACTGAAAATACAACAAAGCAAAAGCATATTTAGAAAAAATAAAAACAGTAATTACTTTTCATGGATTTTGAGTACTCTGTGAACTATTGGAATATCTCTGCCTTCAACTTTAAAAACAACTATTTCACCAGCTCTGATAGGGTCTTCTTGGAAATTTGTTAAGAACAACAGGTCTCCCCTGTGAAATGCTGGTTCCATACTGCCACTACAAACAAACAGAGAAAGATTATACTGGAGGTATAATGACGTTCGCAAGAGGTACTAAAAAGAAAAAGTAAAAACAGTATTTGATACCTATTGACAAATCTGTGAGTTTAACTGATGCATGAGTTTTGCTCTTTCATTAACACTACTTTTAAAAAATATAAAATGCTATTTAAATATGACTTGCATCTGAATGATCCAAGTGACTGATCCTGTGAAAAATTAATCCCAAGTCTCAAATAAGTTAACAGATTGATTTCATTAAATAGCTTATATGGAAAAATGGTTAGTACTGCTATAATGAAGAACAAAGGTGTTCCATACTGGATCAGACTTTTGCGTCATCAAATCTGGTTAATGTGCCACCAGCAAAGCAGTGGCCAATACTTTATATTTCCATGGTAGGTAAAAAAATACATTACGATGCAATGTTGCACATAGGAAGGGATAATTGCTGTAGGCAGCCTCATGTTTCAGAAGCAGGATATGATGTGTAATTATGCAATTTAAGATTAATAATCAGAAAAAATTTACAATCCTTTTTCATAGCCAGACACAGTTTTGACTCAGTGGCAGCAATCACAGAAGATAAAAGGCTCCAGATCTCATTACCAATCTCTTGAACAAGGCAGATACATACATTTGCCAGTGTACCTCTAACATTTACTACAAAAAATGTGAAGCTCAATGGCTTGATGTAGAAACATTTTGTTTTAAAATCTGGGATCAGCTTGTTTTGACTGAAATTTCTATAAAATCAGGGTTCTCTCTTGAATGTTTTGGGTGGGCACCCGAGAAGCAATGAAGGATTCCAACATATATTTACATGATTCATAAATTAATACGCTGCATTATGGTTTGATTGCTCCACTGCTCATGGGAACAAGATCACTATGCCAGTTTGTCAAAGGCTAAGAAAATACATATATACACAATAAAGTTGTACAGGATCTGATCATGGAGAAAACAGCTTTCTCCAGTAAACATAGCACTCTGACAAATAGATTAATCTAAAATGGATCTAAAAACACATATACAAGAAGTGTAATTTAAGGATTTCCTAAAACCTAACATAGAAGTTTGGCTGTATCTAAAGTCTAAATATACATTCCCTAATAAAAATTGTACTATTACATACTATCCTTATTGATGCAATTTCTTAGGGCCCAATCCTTGTGTGCTTAACTTTACACATTTCACCAACATCAATAGATTTGCAGGATGGGGCTCTTATACAATGAAGTATTACATTAAATGTAGTTATTAATTACTGAGAGAGGTGTAAGCAGTGCAGACACTTATAAATAGTTGCCCAGAAGAGGAGTTTTGCCACAATTATTGCCAAATCTAATATCAATATAATGTGATCATAAAATATCTGAGTGAGAAAGATGCTATTTTGATGGTGAAAAGTTTAGAGAGGCAGTTGACAACTCTGAATATTTCTAGCTAAGATATATTAACTTTAAAGATCTTTTCAACAGGCAAAATATGCCATAATTTAATTAGCTTTGTAAGGCAATTCACCGCTGGAACTAATATTTTCCCATCTAGTCCCTACGTTAGGACCCTGCTCCATGACTAGGGTTCTCAGGCACTATGAGAATACAAATAATAAAAATTTAGGCACCTTTTCCATATTCAGGCATGTAACTAAAACATCTGGACTTTCAAAGGTGCTGAGCACCAAGAGCCCTCACTGACTGCAGGCACCTGACAGCTCTGAAAATCAGGCCGTATTTTATTTATATACCCAAATATGAATTCAAGAGCTTAACTTTAGGCACCCCAGTTTGAAAATGTTGGTTTGGGAGCTTATTTAACCATGTGATAGTATTTTACTATTGGATAACAAACAATTTGAGGTGTATTTGCACCAGAAAGAGATATGTTCTACCCTTATAACAAAACAAGGAATGATTTAAACAGACATACCTGAGTACCACAACAATAGGGCTTTCACTTCCCGTGATGACAATCAGACCTTTCCATATCATAAGTGCAGAAGACACAATCATGGCAAAATTTAATACCTGGTAATACAGCTGCAAAGACAAACAAATCAACCCCCCCAAAAAATAAAATTGTCAGGTTAACAAGTACAGATGAGAAAAATAAAAGCAGAAATGCTTGTTACAAACCGGTTTTCATTAACCTCATTGTTTTAATGTGGATTTCCTTCACCAAAGTCACACCCAGATACTCCGAACATTAAGCCAACTCTTAGGGTAAACTATTTTATTCTGCAAAACAAACTATGTGGTGTATGAAACATGGATGTTTTAGTGTACACAAACAAATACTTATGGTAATTTCCAGTATTTGAAATACCTCTGGAACCAAGAAACAAAATTGGTATGCTTTTCTTTTTAAAAAATTTACTGTGCATTAATAGTCATGAAAGTGGTAGGTCTTGACACAGGCACGCTGATGTAGAGCAAGATGAAATCTTGGCCCCATTGAAGTAAATAGGAATTTCACCATTGACTTCCATGGAGCCAGAATTCCACCCCAGGATGATATCCTCATCCCTACTCTGATCCCTTTATGTCACATGAAGAGGCCAGAGCAGCATAAAGGAGCCCTAAAAACCCCATAACTAGCTGGGGGAGGGTTCCCCTGGCACAGGCAAGGTGGAATACAGGAGCAATACTGCCGCTTGAGGACCCCTTGCAAACCCTGAGGTAGGGGACATGAGGTGGGCAAATATGAGAGCATGTCAGGGAAGGGCCAGCAGCACAGTGGAAATTCAAGCAGCAAAGTGGTCCATAAAGCAGCCTGGGGAGGCTCCTGTAACTCAGACAAGCCCTCAGTGACAGTAAAGGATCAGGAAGGCACAATACTGGCTTAATACCATCTTAACACTTAACTTGCCCTTGGCTGCAAATGGTGTGCAGCACTTTAGAGGAGCAACACATTCTCAGACTTCGTGATTAAAGCACCAATGCTGCACTGTGATCTGCATGGGTGGACTTCTGAAGGCACACAGAGCCTCAGTGAGGTCAATGGAGCTCCATGAAAGTACAGCTGCTCACCACAATGCAGGATCAGGCCTAAGTTTCCCCATATGTTTGCCAGTGCACTTCAGTTGTGGCTGTTTAAACAGCTCTGTTTACTACTCCATTCCTGGACCTTCCCCCCCCCAACACTTCCAGCTGATAAACCATGAGGTGGTTTTGTAAAGTGGAGAAACAGATAAGAGAAAGCACTTTTCTAACTAGCCTAATTCTCTTCTTGATTGCAGTTATTACACTCCCATTACAGTTCGTAAGAGCTCCTTCCACACACCCACACAGAGAAGAAAGTAGGCTCCTTATTGTGAACCTATCAGCATTCAAAACCACTGTAGTTAAAGTTAGCACTACTTTTGTTCAGCAAGGATATTTGGAAGTATCATTCTCTGTTGTCCTCATGTGTGAAACTCATATTTGCAAAATATTGCAGACATTTAGGTTTAATTTTTGTCAAAAAATGTTTGGTTTAGTAGTCTTGGCAGCCCGGATATATATTTTTTTTGGGGGGCGGGGGGGAAGAGACGGACCTCATATAGCAATTTCTGCTTGGGGATTCTCTTAATTAGAAATCAACAGTGACCAGGAGCACATCTCCATATCTTTTCACTTACCTAAAGGATACATAGTGGTCTAAGACTAGGCACAGAGCACAGTGTCAAGAAGCCCCAAATTGTAAGCCCAACTCTACCAAAATTTGCTGTGTTCTTCAGCTTATACAAGTAAAGTTATATAGGTGTGTGTTTGCAAGTTCAGCCCTAAAATTTGAAGTTTTTGTTTTTTTATTTTGGGATTATTTTTATATCTAACTTGAATTATCAGAGCATGAAAGCACATACATTAACACACGTCATCTCCTCCTTCTGCTTTCATCCCTCCCTTGTCTAGAGTGATCACGCAGCTAGAGACAAAATTAAGAAATTTATGTTACAGCGTAAGATTTCTAAGTTTACATTACCTAAATGGACAAGTCCAAGCAAAAAAGTGTTGTTTGGGGCATTACTAGTAGAACAAAAATGAATTTCTGACAGGAAGCTACAAAAAGAAAGCCTGAACTTTGAGATATATACTAGAAAAAAACCTTTATGTTCATGTGTATTAGCTGTCTCTCCACAATAAATATGTGCAAGGATTCTGTATTTGTAGCGAGGAGCAGTATGATGGATTTTTACAAAGCTGAACAAGCAGGAAGGCAACACCAAAAGATAGGGCACACTGACAACTACTTTTAACTACTTTTTGTTGCATTAAAGGCTATTATATAAAACTACCTATATTTTATAGCATTCAAAATTGTGCTGCAACTTTTACAGAAAAGATAGAAAGACCTAGCCCTGAATTGAAAAGTGTATTAGAATCTAAATTTTAGACATGGAATAATAGTGAGGGCATTAAATAGTAAAGCAGAGTCTATGAGACAACCTAACACATAACCAACACAAAGTACTACAGATTGGTTTGTTAAGAAGCAGGGCACCTAGTTAAGCTACAGGTATAAGAGGACTCTGAAAATCAAGAATATCCCAGTTTTTGGGGCCTGTTCCAGTGTCCTAGGCAGTTTTACAAGAAAACAGTGCTTTGGCCAGGTTTTCAGAACCCTCATCCACAGCATTTCGATACCTAGACCCTTGTACCAGTAATACTGACAACAAGTTGGCTATGGGCATGTGATATGAGGACAGACCATCCCCTATCCATAACTGGACTGCCACATTTGCCACCTTACCCTTCCTATCCACAGTGGGCCCACTGACTGTCTCAAACGTGCTCACTCGTGGGTGGCCGGGAAGGAGCTAGAGGCAAGTGACTTTGTAAAAGAAGAGGCACAGACACTTCTCTTTCCACCAGGTGCCAAAAAAAACTTGCCATGCAACCCTCGCAGCCTCCAGACAAGGTGATTTCTTAGGACAATTATGCCAGCGTTTATATCTTTAGGGTGAAAATCTGAGACTCCGATTCACCGAATGACCACGTTTGAGAGCCCTCCAAAAAAAAGCCCGTGGCCTGTCACTGAGCGGTACCCGAGGACACAAGCCCGAGCCCCGCACTCCCAGCGCACCACGAAGGGCGGAGTCGCCCCCCGTGCGGTCATCGCTACACACACGCAACGTACACGAGAGACGCCAAGTGCACAGCAGGGCCTGTCTGGCAGCGCCAGCCATAGGTGCGGCACCCCTCCCCCCACGGCCTTTCGCGGCCCGGGACCCAGAGCCTGCTGCTGCACGAGGCGCGCGAGCACCCCGCCCCCCGCCGCCCCCTTTACCTGGCGCTTGTTCATTCGCCGCAAGTCCCCGAACAGGTCCATGGCCAGACTCGGCTGCGGCGTCACTCACACGGGGGAAGAGGGCGGGAAGGGACTGAACCCCTCAGGCAGCCCTGCCTAGTGGGGGGGGGCTAAACCCCTCGGGCTGCTGCCGCCCGCACCCTAAGAACCAGCAGGGCCGGGCTAAACTCCGCAGTTTCCGCCCCAGTCTCCGAGGGCGGGGGCGGGGCCAGGTCCCCAGGAGCAGCAGGCGCGGGACGCGGAGCTCAGCCCCCCAGAACCAGGGGAGGCGGCGGCGGCGGCGGCAGCGGTCCCCAAGCGCCCACTGCGCAGGCCCCGCCGACGGTGCCAGCCCCCCTCAGGCCCCACCCCCAGCAGGATGAGGAGCCAACCGCCAAAAAAACGAACCCCGGCAGGTGAAGAGATTTACGGGGGAAGGGAGGGCTCACGTCACGACGTTGGGCGGGGTTTGCGTCAAACGTCATGACGCTGGGCGGGGCTTGGATGGGCCGGGGGCAGCCCGCGGAACAATTTAAAAACAAACCAAATGGGGCCCGAAGAAAGAGCGGCAAAAACGCGCGGCTCCGCGCCGGTTCTAGGTCCGCTCCTCGGTAGCTCGCGCAGACTCCTGGGAATTGTAGTCCAGCTGGTGGCCCTTCAACATCACGCAGGGAAGGGCAGAGGGACTACGACTCCCAGAATGCCACCGGGGCGAGGCCCCCAGTCTGGCGTCTATAGAGCTGCCTAACTGCTAGTTGTCAGACGCGCGCGAAGCGGGAATTGAAATCTCGAGGGACCCTGCCCCGACTAGGAAGCATCAGGGTGACAGAGACAGGGTGTCTCTCAGGCTTTGCCTCTTGGATCAGGCAGCCTGCGGGGCAGCTACGTGGATGAGCGGCTGCCGCGTGTCGTGGTTGCTGCTCATTGGCGGGGCGAGAAGCGCCAACGGCAGCCGGCCACGCGCCCGCCGGCTCAGGGACGTGGCGATAGCGAGGCGGCGGAGAGGGGGCGGAGCTGAACCGCTGGCCGAGGACTCGGGGGTTGTGTGTGGAGGCGCGCGGCGGCGGGCGGTTGGTGGCGGTTGAGAAGGCGTGTCAGTAACGGGCCGCGGGCAGCCCAGCCCGGGGGGAGGGGCACCCAGGGCCAGCGCACAGCGCGAACCCATGGGGGCCGGGGGCCTCGCCCCGGGCTGGGACGGGGAGCCGGCGGTAGCCGGGTGGGGGATGCAGGGCCGAGGGGCCGGATGTCGCAGGCTCTTGTACTACGGCGCACGCTGGTTCTGCTTTGTTGTGCCTCAGAAGGGGCAGCCCTACACGGGGGGCGGGGGATGGGATGGGATGGGGCTGGTAAGCGCTGCGGGGTGGGGGTGGCTAAGTGCCCTGATCGGGGCAATAGAAACGCGGTGCTGTCCATGGTGCAAGCACTGCCCAGGCCAGGCCCTCTAGCCCCAGGGTGGACTGACAGCACCTGCTCCCCTCTCAGCCAGAGCCCTACACTCTCCGTCCCCCCACAGGACTGGAACACGGACAAGTGGAGCCCCCCGAAAACCCTCCATTGATCACTCCCAGGACTCACTATCGCACATCGCTAGGATAAGGGAACCATCCCACCCAAAACGCTTGAGTTTTTGTCCACATGGATCCTAGTTCAGGTGCGTGAGATCAGAATCTTTGAATGCCCGTGTCCATTGGGCTGCAGTAGCACCATGCAGGTCCTCGCATGCACATACAACTGTAGTGTAGGACAAAACAGAGTTAGTGGGTAAGAGTTGCAGTAAGCCATGAATCCAGTGTCTCTATTAAGATCCTGCTTTCTATTGTCTAGCTCCCAGGTGAGCAATACCTTCATTGTGAAGGAATTCTTTGAGGTGGAGTTGGCGGAACAATTCTAGTTTTCCACATGTTAGTGTAGTATCAGGTTCTGGTGTGGGGCAGAAGTTTGACACAATGACACAAACGTAACGACTATACTGGGTCAGACTATGGTCCAGCTAGCCCAGTATTCTGTATTCCAGCAGTGGCCAATGCCAGATGTTTCAGAGGGAAGGAATGGAACATGTAATTCTTAAGTGATCCATCCTGGCAGCCATTCCCAGCCTCTGGCAACCAGCACTTCCTGCCTAATAGCCATTGATGGACCTATTCTCACTGAATTTATCTTGTTCTTTTTTAAAATCCCATTATAGTTTTGGCCTTCATAACGTCCTCTAACAAAGAGTTCCACAGGTTGACTATGCGTTGAACAAAAGGAAGTATTTCTTCACACGTTTTAAACCTACTGCCTATTAATTTCATTTGGTGAGCCCTAGTGCTTGTTAAGGGGAGTAAATAACACTTTATTTACTTTCTCCACACCAGTCATGATTTTATAGATCTTTATCATATATCTGCCCTCAGCTGTCTGTTTTCCAAACTGAAAAGTCTGTCTTAGAAAGCTTTCATATGAAAGCGTTCTATAGCCCTAATCATTTGTTTCCCTTTTCTGTACCTTTTCCAATTCCAATGTATCTCTTTTGAGATGGTGACCAGATCTGCATGTAGTATGCAAGATGTGGGTGTACCATAGATCGCTTTGTAACTCTTCACAGTCTGCTTTGGACTTACCTATATTGAGTAGTTTTGTATCATCTGCAAATTTTCCTACCTCACTGTTTATCCTCTTTTCCAGATCATTTATGAATATGTTGAACAGGACTAGTCCCAGTACAGACCCCTGGGGGACACTCCTATTTATCTCTGTCCATTCTGAAAACTGACTTTTGTTTCCCATCTTTTAACTAGTTACTGATCCAGGAGATGACCTTCCCTCTTATTCTATGATCACTTACTTTACTTAAGAGCCTTTGGTGAGGGACATTGTCAAAGGCTTTCTGAAAATCTAAGTACACTATATCCACTGGATCATCACGTCTGCATGCTTGTTGACCACCTCAAAGAATTCTAGTAGATTAGTGAGGTATGATTTCCCTTTACAAACCATGTTGAGTCTTCCACAACAAATCATATTCATCCATGTTTCTGATAATTCTGTTCTTTACTATAGTTTCAACCAACTTGCCCTGTACTGAAGTTAGGCTTACCAGCCTGTAATTGCTGGATCACCTCTGGAGCCTTTTTAAAATATTGAGCTCATATTAGCTATCCTCCAGTCATCTGGTACAGAAGCAGATTTAAATGATAGGTTACATACCACACTTAGTAGTTCTGCAATTTCACATTGGAGTTTCTTCAGAACTTTTGGGTGGATACCACTTGATCCTGGTGACTTATTATTGTTGAATTTATCAGTTTGTTTCAAAAGCTCCTCTAATGATAGCTCAATTTGGAACATTTCCACAGATTTGTCACCTAAAAAAAAAAAAAAAAAACTGGCTCAGGTTTGGGAATCTCCCTTACATCCTCAGCTGATGAAGACGGATGCAAAGAATTCAGTTAGTTTCTCCACAATGGCCTTATCTTTATGTGCTCCTTTAGCATCTCAATCATCCACTGGCCCCACTGGTTGTTTAGCAGGCTTCCTGCTTCTGATGTACTTTTTTTTGCTGTTACTCTTGCTGTTACTACATGCTTCCCAAGATAAACAAAGGAACCCAGGCATATCCATCTTATCTGGCCATGGCACTCTTCCCGAAGGAATATCTGAACTCCAAGAAACCATCCTCAAACTGCCCACCACACGAAGGGCCAGCTTCCTTCAGGACACAGACTTCCTCCACAACATTAACAACCTCCCTCAGAATACCATTTTGCCAACCTGGATGTCACTTTTTATACACCAACATCCTTCACAATGATGGCATAGCTACCTGCCTTAAATATTTACAGGACAATGGACAACCCTCAGATATTCACCCCAAACATAGCAATTTTATATTTAACATCTGTGATGTTCCCCTCTGCAACCTGGACTGGTGAATCACTGTGTCACCCCAATCCCTCACTTCTAGAGCCTGTCTTCTTCTGCTTTGCAGTGTGAACTCCCACTTCTGGGCACAAGCAGCAAGTTGCTCCCAACTTACTGAGCAAGTGCCTCTGACAAGCCACTCTTTAGATCATTTAACAGAATGACCCCAGCCAGTATCCCCAGTCCCAGATGCAACCCTAGGAACTGGCATCTTACAATGTTCAGTGTTGTCTACTGAACACTGCAAGCTTATATGTTTGTCAATTTATCGAAGAAATTGCTAGGCACCAGCTTTGGAGCCATAAACCAAAGGCACTGCTTCAGCTAAAAGAAACACATTAAGTACAGAAAGATTTTAAATGATAAGTCAGGGGAAAGCAGGTTAGATTTGATCAAGATAAAACAAAAAGCAAAATGCATTCTAAACTAAGCTTAACACTTTCAACAACCATACAAACTTAGATGATTCTCACTGTAGGCCGGCTTGTCTGCCTTCAGCCAGGTCCTCCCCCTGTGATCAGCATTTTAGTTGCTTGGTGGTGGTTGTTGATGGAGATGGAAGAGAAAGCAGCAAAATGTTTCTCCTTTTTAAAATGTTCCTTCTCCCCTCTGGGGCTTCACCCCCTCCCTTCAGGGTCAGGTGACAAACAGTGTCCATGTATGGTTCCCTCCATGCCCTGAGTTGCTGTGGTCCTTTGTGGATTTGTTTGTTGATGGTCTAGGCCAGTCCTTTGTTCCTAGAACGTTGAGCTGGGTTGTATACAAGTCCTACTGAGGTATGAACTGCCCCTCTGCTCAGCGAGTCTTGCTTGAGTTATGTTTTAAGCCCTGAGACACATCTTTGGGCACATCGCATAGTGAAGCTTCATAACTATACATTGCAACCAACATATTACTACAACAATGATGTTCAGTATGCCATGAGCATTCCAAAAACATACTTTGCATTAAACAATACACAATTATGCTATAAGGGTGAACATGAATGTTACACAATTACACCATAAGGGTGTACATGGGAGTGCAGTGTGTCACAACATCACACTTTGTCCAAGTCATGGGAATTTCTGGTTTATTATAGCAATCTAACCCACTCACCCTTTCCTCCTTCTTGTTCTATAATTATAGGAGTGTTAACAAGCCGCTTCATCTTGAATGGCATTCTCCAACTGCTTAATATGTTCCTGGCCCAGGGCCAGGATGCCTACCTCCTGCAGCCTCTGTGAAAGGGCAAAGGTGGTTCTGGGGATATGTTAGTAATTGAATATGAGCTCTGCTCCAGAAACTATAAATTCAGATTCTACCCAGGACAGAAATCTGGCAGAATATGCCTACAGCCTCTGTGAAGTGTTCCAGTATAGGTGAACATTTCTGCTGCTCTGGCAAAAAAAACCCAAAAAAAACACAACACAACCAATCAGGGAGGATGGAGTATTTCTCCCAGGCATTGATCATTACCAAGGTGTGCTCAGTAGGCCAAGTGGTTGCTGTCAGAGCTGCAACTATTGTCATCTGTACTGGTCTGTAAAGAATGCAGTGGAAAACTGTTCTAATGTGGATGGTGCAGCATGCCTCCACCAGTGAAAGTGAGGGAACAGGTACCTTTATAGATTGGGTAAGGGTCAAATAGGAAAGGATTCAGTACATTGTAGGAATGGAGGTGGAGGATTATTGAGACTTGGTACAGGGCTGGCTAGCTCACTTGCCCTCTACTCATCTTGCCCATGTGAATGGTATACAGATGGCATGTTATGAAGCTGAATTACTTTCACATGGGCTGTCTGAGAAAACTGATGAGGATAAGATGGCAAGACAAGGTTCCAGAGACTGAGGTTCTTTATAGGAGCAGGTATTCCAAACATCCATAGGCTGGTGATGAAATCACAGATGGGGTTGACAGGCCATGTCACCAGAATGTCAGATGAACGACTGCCAAAGATCTATGGTGAGCGAAAGGAGGGAACGCACTGTCAGGGAGAAGAAACTCGCTAAAGTTATCTGTGAGGTGTTTCAACATTGATTCAGAGTTTTGGGAAGATCTTGCTCAGGATCGTTCTACCTGGCGAAGTCTCATCCATACTGGATCCACAGTCTTTGAACAGAGGAGAACTATTGAAGCAGAGCAGAAGCACCAACAGCATAAATCTCAGCAGCATGTCCACTGTTAATCAAGTAACCCATAGCAGCATCTCTTGTTCAATGTGCCACAGAAAGGTCAAAGCTCAAATTGGCCTGATCAGCCACTTACATGTTTGCAGAAATCAAACCCATCAGTGATGTCATGGTCATCTTCGAACTTGAAGGATGACCAACAATATATGTTTACACTGATCTCTCATTTGGTTTTCTACCTGTGCCTTCCCCAACCCCAGCACAATGGGGAATCTATATAAGATAAAGGTCAGCACCTTCCATCTCTATCCTACATGGTTATCTTCCAATCTAAGGATGAACAAAATTCACCTTCAGACATATGCTTCAGGGATTTACATATGGACAATGGCACAAGCCCACACATATACAGTTGCTCGTATAGATGTACCATTAGTATATTAACTAAGACCCAGAGATTTCACACTGGTATCTACTAGATGTAAAACAGATTTCTACTACCTAAACCCAGGATCACAAGGACTTTTCCTTCCCTAATCTCCCAGGAGCACAAAGCAGAACTGGTGTATGTGGGGAGGACAAGATTGGAGTAGACTGCACCAACAAACAGATGTAGTACTCACTCAGTATTCTACAAGTGGTAATAAGTAAAGGAGACCTAGAAGCAAACAAGGAGATGTGGGAGGACAAAGTCAACAGTGGCTCCAAGATTACCACATTTGGAAAGTTTACTTAAGATCGAAGTTGAGGAGAGGGATATGGAACAGTGGAAATGTTAATCTTAATGAGGGCTTTACCATTTGAAGCAGGAAAGGAATGGAGCAGTTCTCAGACTTCATTGCACTGCGACCCCCTTCGGACAACAAAAATTACTACACAACCCCAGGAGAGGGGACTGAAGCCTGAGCCCAAGCCCCACCAACCTGGGTGGAGGGGAGGGGGTAAAGTTGAAGGACTTCAGTCCTAGATGGGGAGGGGGAGGGTGGGGAGAGCGGAGGGGAGCTGTAACTTGAGCCCCGCCACCCAGGGCTGAAACCAAAGCCTGAGTCCCTTTGCCCAGGGATGAAGCTTTCAGGCTTCGGCTTCAGCCCTGTGCCCCAGCAAGTCTAATGCCATCCTAGCGACCCCATTAAAAAGGACTCGTGACCCACTTTGGGGTCCTGACTCACAGTTGAGAAACACTGGAATAGAGAATCAAAATCTATCACTTCCTTTGTGAAGTCTGCAATTCTTGTGAAACAAGTTCTTACTGTACTGTTTAAGCCTCAAAAGAATTTTTCCTCCCTTCGTTGTGTATGGAATCTGTTATTCATCTGTTTGAAGACGTGACAAAATAAAGATTAAAAATAGTGTTTGTGATAACTTGAACAAGGGAAACAATCAATGGAAGAGAAACCGACATAACACATTCAACACAGACACCATGATATCAAGAGAGTTTGTAGCCTCCACTTGTTTTTCATACATCTTCTAAGATATATTGAGTCTTTTTACAGACTTTAGAGAGGGCTCCAAACAAAACAGATAGGGGGAAAAAAAAAGATGAATAAAAATGAAAGGCAAAGATTTGGGATAAATCCAGACACCTCCGTGGTATATATTCTGTTCACAATATTGTAATGAATTTTTAATGAGAGGTACACGAGTGATTCAGCTTTCCGAGTTTCATCCATTACTGTATGAGTAGTTGCTTTTGATTTTCATTCTACAGAATTTCTCTTAAGAAAAAATAATTTCTCAGTTGTTCGTCCATTTCCAATGAGTCTCCTTATAATGAGTCTGTTCTCGATTATTGCCTAATTGAATGTCTGTTAGACTTCCACAGCAATGATTATTTACAGCCTGTTGCTTTATGAGCCTGTAAGCTTTTTACAGTTTATAGCACTAGCAAACCGATCATAGCAAAATCTTGTTTGTTTTAGAATGGCTGACTGTTCCCACAAGTGCATTTTCCTCTTTTGCTTGACATGGAAATGAAGATAACGCAACCACTGAAGTGCTCCAAGCAAGGTATTCATATTTCCCAGTGACATTTCTCCAGTTTAAAAAGTTACGGATTTCAAACATAAAGAGGCCAGGTTCTGTTTTTGCTTTCACTCATGAGAATCTAGACTTCTGTGGATTACCTTAGAAGCACTATGGTAACAAACAAAAACAACAGGGCTTACTATGGATTTACTCTGGTGTAACAGAGCAGAATGTGGTCCAGTAACGCTAAAGCACTTGCTGCAGTCTTTGCACTGGCAAACAAAGTGGTCAGTAGACTGGTATGAGATTCACATTCACCTGCCAATATTTTTTCCTTGTTTTCAGACCCATTTTGCAGTTGTGATATGACATTCACTAATTTTGATGCAGAAAGCCATCTTCACATTAAAAGGACACAGTTTTGCTTAAGAACATAAGCTTTTGCTTCAAAATCATAGGTACTATAGCCAAATTATCTGTTAAAGTAAGAGCATTTTTGAGTCTGTAATAGAATGGAAATCACTTTGGATTTGCATTTACTTAGGAATATTTAGCATACTTTTCTGACTTTCTAGAGCAGTTGTGTTTTTGTCCGTATATAATTGATTTTATTTATACAGCTTGTTTTTTCAAAGCAGTTTAGAAGATTTAGACACATTTTATTAAAATCAACCACTAGCATAACCTGGCTTTAAGATGATTTTACTGTCTTCGGTGGGGCTGGCATGGTACTAGGATGCACAGATGTGGTGAACAAGCTCTTATTCCACAACCCCCTAATGTTGCTGCAACACCAGGGAGAAATGGCTGTGGCTGAAGGAACAGCTGTGGCTGGGATGCCCTTGTGTTAACTGACCCATGGCTGCATTTCACTTGTAGCCATTGGAGCCCAACCTAAATTAGAAACCCTCAGGCTGCTCCAATACAACACAGGGGGAGCAGCCTTTCAGAGAGCTGTAGAAGAATCAGTCTGGGGCGAAGCAGACCCCCAAGACATTGTGTATCCCATCCGACGTGGGAATTTATGCTCCGTACAGTTTCACTATAGTCTAGCCACAGTGAAGAGCCATAGGTAAAGGTTAGAAAAGTAATGGTTGAGGAAGAACATGATTAAGGACAATATTTCTAAATAGTATGGTTCCTTTTTGACCCAAACAGCCAGTCAAATTTCATGGTCCTGGAGGTGTTCCAGTTGGAAGTAGAAATTGGAATTTGATATTCTCTTTAATGCAATCTTATATATGTATAAGTACAAAGTCCTGTTTCTCTGAACAGAACAGAAGCAGCAGTTTCTCAGCTGACAGACTAAATCCCTTTTTAGCCAACAGACTCAAAAGCTCCCTTACTAGCTTTTCCTTGGTCACATTGTGGTCACAGGCTTTGCTGGGTAGGTGGGTGCGCTCTCTCTCTCTCTCCTGCCCTCCCACCTCCCCCTATCTCTCACACCCCCACCAGGTCACAATTCCCAATGGACCCCTCTGCCCACATAGTGCTAGTTTTGGGCAGAATCTAGTAGGCCTTGATGTGGCACTTTACCCATCTCTTGCACTTATCATAAATGAAGGGTATTCACATATCATTTTGAACTCGCTATTAACCCATAGTAACAGTAAAATGTAAATGAGACCCTCCTTAAATATAACACATGAAAGCAAGCAACTGAACATTGACAGAATGTACAAGTGCTTATATACAAATGCTAGAAGTCTGAGTACTGATATGTGTGAACTAAAATGGGCATTAAAATGATGTTGATATAATAGACATTACAGAAACTTGGTGGAATGAGGATAATCAATGTGACATGGTAATACCAGCGTACAAAATATATACAAATGACAGAACAGGTTGTGCTGGTAGGGAAGTGGCCTATAGATAAAAGCAAGCATAAAGTCAAATATAGTAAAAATCATAAATGAATCAAACTGTCCCATATGGATAGAAATTTAATTCTTGAACCGTAAGAGTAGAGTAGTAGGAGTATATTACCAATTACTTGACCAAGATGGTGACAGTAATTGTGAAATGCTCAGGGAGATTAGAAAGGCTACAGAGGCAGGAAATGCAATAATAAAGGGGGAATTCAGCTATCATGTTTACTGGGTACGTGTCATCTCAGGATGGGATGCAGAGATAAAATTTCTAGATATATTAAATGACTGCTTCTTGGATCATCATGTCTTGGAACCCACAAGAGGCAATTCTTGATTTAGTCCTAAGTGAAACACAGAATCTGGTCAAAGAGATAAATATAACTAAACTGCTAGGTAATAGCAAGCATAATATAATTACATTTAACAGCCCTGTAGGGGGAGAAATGTCAAAAGAAACCCACAACATTAGCATTTAACTTCTAAAAGGAGACCACCACAAAAATGAGGAAGCTAGTAAAACAAATTAAAAGGATCAGTCACAAGGATGAAATATCTGCAAACTGCATGGAGATTATTTAAAAAACACCACAATAAAGGCTCGAACTAAATACATTCCCAAATTTAAAAAAAAACAACCAAACCCACAAACAGTAAGAGGACCAAAAAAATGCCACCATCGCTAAACATCAGAGTACAAGACGCTTAAAGGCAAAAAGGCTTCCTTTAATAATTGGAAATCAAATCCTAGTGAGGAAAATAGAAAGGAGTATAGACTCTGGCAAGTCAAGTGTCAAAGTATAATAAGGCAGGCCAAGGAAGAATTTGAAAAGCAACTAGCTAAAACAGAAAAAAAAAACCCACCGAAATACATCACAAGCAGGAAGCCTGTCAAACCACTTGCTGGAAAAAAAAAAAAAAAGAAAGACACGGCTGTTTCAGAGACGCTAACTGAATTTTTTGCATTGGTCTTCACTACAGCTGATGGGGAGGTGAGTGATCCCCATACATGAGTAGTCATTCTTTTTAGGGGAAAAATCTGAGGACTGATCTAGATTGAGGTGACAATACAGGAGGTTTTGGGGAAAAATTGATAAATTAAACATGAATAAATCACTAGTACCAGATGCCATTCACCCAAGAGTTCTGAAGTAACTCAAATGTGAAATTGCAGAACTACTACCTATGGTATGTAACCTATTGCTTAATTCAGCCTTTGTTCCAGATGATTGGAGAGTAGCTAATGTAACACCTGTTTTTAAAAGACTCCAGAGGCAATCCTGGCAATTATGGGACTGTAAACATAACTTCAGTACCAGGCAAATTAGTTGAAACTATAGTAAAGAACAGAATTGTTGGACACAGATGATAGCAGTATGTTGGGGGAAGCGTCTAAGCTTTTGTAAAGTGAAATCTTGCATCACCAAAGTATTAGAATTCTTTGAGGGGGGGTCAACAAGCATGTGGACAGGTAATCCCATGGATACACTGTACTTGGACTTTCGGTAAGCTTTTGATAAGGTTCCTCATTAAAAGCTCCTAAGCTAACTAAGCAGTCATGGAATGAACGTCCTCTCAGGGATCAGTAATTGGTTAAAAGATAGCAGACAAGGGGTAGGAATAAATGCTTAGTTTTCACAATGGAAAGTGGTAAATAACAGGGTTGCCCCAAGGATCTGTAGCAGGACTTGTGCTATTCAACATATTCATAAGTATTCTGGAAAAAGGGGTAAACCATAAGATGGCAAAATTTGCAGATACAAAATTATTCAGGATAGTTTAAATCCAAAGAGGACTGCAAAGAGTTGCAATGGAATCTCAGAAAACTGGGTGACTGGGCAACAAAATGGCAGATGAAATTCATTGTTAATAAGTGCAAAGTAATGCACATTGGAAAACAAACTACATATACAAAAAGTGATGGATTCTAAATTAGCTGTTACCATCAAAAGAGAGCAGTAACAGCTAATTTAGAATTGTGGATAATTTTCTGAAAACATCTGCTCAATGTGCAGCAGCAGTCAAAAAAACTAAGAATTCTAGACACCATTAGGAAAAGGATAGATAAGACAGAAAATATAATGCCACTATATAAACGCATGGTACGCCCACATGAATGCTATATGCCGTTTTGGTTGCCCCATCTCAAAAGATATATTAGAATTGGATAAGAGAAGGGCATCAAAAATGATTAGGGGTGTGGAACAGCTTTCATATTAGGAGTGATTAAAAAGACTGGGCGTGTTCATATTAGAAATGAGAAAACTAAGGGGGATCTGATGGAGGGCGATAAAATCATGAATAGTGTGGAGAAAGTGAAAAAAGGAAGTGTTATTGCATCATATAACACAAGAACCGTGGGTCACCCGATGAAATTCAGTAGGTTTAAAACCAACATAAGGAAGTACTTTGTCTTGCAACGCAGAGACAACATATGGAACTCATTGCTAGAGGATGAAGGCCAAAAGAATAACTGGGTTAAAAAAAATTCTATAACTTCATGGAGAATTAGATAAATTAATAGGTCCATTATTGTCTATTACCCAAGATGTTCAGGGACACAATCCCATGCACTGGATGTCCCTAAACCTCTCAATGCCAGAAGCTGGGAGTGGACAATGGGATGGATGACTCAATAATTGCCCTGTTCTGTTCATTCCCTCAAAATCATCTGGCATTGTCTATTGTCAGAGACAGGATACTTAACTAAATGGACCATTGGTCTAACCCAGTATGTTCATTCTTATGTTAATAAGGTAACACCCAGCTCATAATTACCAGGAGAAAAAGGCAACCATGTATCGAAGTGTTGCAATGTACTGTATGACTTTGAATGCAGTACCTAAATAGGTAATTTAGATTGACATCTCTGGCCATTATTATTCATATGAATTTTTTTAATTTACAAAGACAGAAAAAATGAAAATGTTCCTTGTGAGAGACACAGTAGGCCACTGCCCCTTACACCTTGGTCAGGAATACACAGCCCAGTTTTAATAAAATTTTAAAGAGGAAGTGACACTAGCTTCATAGAATGTTAGGGTTGAATGGGACTTCAGGAAGTCATTTAGTCCAACTCCCTGCTCAAAGCAGGACTAACCTCAGTTAAATCATCCGAGCCAGAGTTTTGTCAAGCTGGGCCTTAAAAACCTAAGGATGGAGATTCCATCACCTCCCTAGGTAACTCATTCTAGAGCTTCACCACTCTCCTAGTGAAAAACTTTTTCCTAAAATCCAACCTAGACCTCCACTGCAACTTGAGACCGTTGCTCCTTGTTCTATCATTTGCCACCACTGAGAACAGCCTAGTTCCGTCCTCCCTGAGACCCCCTTTCAGATAGTTGAAGGCCACTGTCAAATCCTCCCTCCTTCTTTTCTGCAGACTAAATAAGCCTAGCTCCCTCAGCCTCTCCTCATAAGTCATGCTCCAGCTCCCTAATCATTTTCACTGCCCCCCACTGGACTCCAACTTCTCCACATCCTTCCTGTAGTGGGGAGCCCAAAACTGGATACAATACTCGAAATGTGGTTTCACCAATGCTGAATAGAGGAGAATAATCACTTCCCTTGATCTGCTGGCAATGCTCCTACTAATGCAGCCCAATATGCCATTAGCCTGGTTGGCAGTAAGGGACGCTGTTGTCATACCCAGCTTCTTGTCCACAGTAACCCTCGGGTCCTTTTCTGTCAAACTGCTGCCTAGCCAGTCAGCCACCAGTCTGTAGTAGTGTATGGGATTTGTCCGTCCTAAGTGCAGAATTCTGCACTTGTCTTGTTGAACCTCAGGTTTCTTTTGGCCCAATTCTCCAATTTGTCTAGGTCACTCAGTATCCTATCCCTACCCTCCAGCTTATCTGCCACTCCCCCCAGCTTAGTGTCATCTGCAAGCTTGCTGAGGGTGCAATCTACCCCATCCTCCATATCATTAATGAAGATGTTGAACAGAACCGGCCTCAGGACTGACCCCTGGGGCACTCAGTTTGTTACTGGCTGCCAACTGGATATTGACTCGACCTGGGCAGCTTTCTATACACCTTTCCTAAAATCAAGGTATATTGCATCCACTGCTTTCCCCACATTCACAGTGCTTGGAGGAAATAAACAGTTTGAGCAGCATAACAAAAGGGCAACTATATTCAGCAATTCGAACGGAGGAATAATATAGAAAAGAGGCAGACAGGGTAAAGTAGTAGGGTAGTGTGTCAGAAAGGTAAAGCGAAGAACATCTGCAGATTTTGAGAACGTGGAGGGTAGTTTTGAATTGGAGATACAGAAAGATTGAAAGTCAGCTGCTTAGTTTATCCTCACAAAGGTAGCGTGTCCTCTTTTGGGATGCAAAACACACATCTAACTCTGAGACCAAGTTTTGGGTGGTGTACTGCCGGATCACCAGCTGCCTGCTAGATTACTTTTCCAAAAGTACACTTGCTTACGTGTGTGACAGACTGACAATATCCTGAACAAACCTTATGAAATTAAGATAAAGTTTATTGAATTAAATTAAACCTTATTGAATTAGGGTTAATACCTTTGGGGTACTTTGTATTAATAATGCAAATGTTTATATACTGTTGTGAGATTGTATGAAACTTCTTTAGCACGAAGGCAAGATTAATGCAATCCCTGGAAAGTATTAGGAACTTTAAAGGTCTTTTTGAAACAATGTGTGAGAAGTGGATTTCTCAGGAATTACCTTGGGGTGAGGGGAATGCAAATTCCACCCTTTGAAACCGAGCTTTTGAAGATATACACCATTATGTAGCAATTACCTTCTTTTGGAAACTCCAGATCAAAGACCCCTGAACTGTATAAAGGGTGAACTAAACATGTTATGAGCATGCTTGTTCTAAGCTAAAGCTGTAAATGGGTAACCACAAGAATTCCCCTTGGCTGGGGGATTGAAGGACTCCTCCTGCCAGAATCCATGTTAGGGTTTAATTCTGGTAAGTTTATTAGCCTTCATGTAGCATGTACCCACCTTTAATTATTTGTAATGTTTTCTTTCTAATGCTTTTTACATTGAGAATGAAGTAGTCATGCAGAGAAGTGCTGTATGCCTCTTTAGAGCTGTAACAATTAGACCTGTTAACCATCTCTGCAGAGAAAGCAACCAGATGTCCTAGTGCAGGGGTGGACAAACTTTGACTCCCGGGGCCACAATGCGCCACGGTGCGTTCTAAAATTTGACAGAGGGGCCGGGCTAGGATCGGATGAATGGAGCACTGAACACACTGCACCCCAGCAGCCAGCACTTCAGACGAGTCTCCGCCGTGAAATTGACTCGTCCTGGTCAATTTCGGCGGACCTGCTGGGTGCAGTCTCCGCCTTGAAATTGACTCGTCCTGGTCAATTTCGGTGGCGGAGCTGCAGAGGGGGCTCACACTAGGGGAAGAATTTTTTATCTGGTCCCCTAGTCACTAGGGGAGCCGCGGCTCGCCGCGGCTGAAGAGCCGCATGCGGCTCCGGGAGCCGCGGCTCGTCGACCCCTGTCCTAGTGCAACCTGTCTGTGTTGGGAAATGTGGTGCGAAGGCAGGGAACTGTGCAGCCTGGGAATACCAGTCAGAAGGGAGAGGGACGTGCATCTGTCCAAGAGAAGAAACAACTGGAGAGCTGGAAGCCTGAGAGTGGGTGCCCTTGCTGGACCACTGAGGGGATATACAAGTGCAGTTGCCCTGAAATCTGACGTTCTTTTCAGCAAAAGAAGACGACCATGTTAGGAAAGCTTTTTCTCAGTTACAGAGATACAAAGCTCTCAGGCTTCTCTCTGTGGGGTTGTTATTTTACTGTCTAGGGGCTCATGCTTTTGGATTGTTAAAGGTTACATGTATTTTGAGCAGGGACACAGACCTACACATTTGCTAGTTATTAGACTTCAATATTTGTACAGTAGATCTTTCTCAGCACCACTGCTAAATTATTCCAGATTTTTTTAATAAACAAAATTATAGCTTCTGCTATTCTGTCCATCTTGCCAGGTAGTGGTCTTTGCAAACATCCAGGCATTATTGCTTTCTATAAATCAAATAAGCAATATTTGTGCTCGGGCTGTTTGCTTTCGCAAAAGCTGTTCAAGTTGTATTAGCTATCAGCTTGTACGTGAGGTAAAAAGTGTAGGTTAATAGGGAGATATACACAAACACCATTTACAGCCATTACAGCAAAGCAAAAACATTCATAATCACTGATTTCTCCATCAAGCATCCTTCAAATGCATTGGGAACAATTCTGCTTCATTTTAAAGTCACTCTACAACCCTTCATAGCAACCAGTAAGGTATACAGCACTGTGCAAAAGCAGCAAGATACAGCTTTAACTAATGATACACTATGTTCTTGATCTCACAAGTCCTTGGAGTGCCACGTTTCAAGTTTAAGACGAGATTACACCTAGGTGCAAACAAGGCTAAGTACTAAGCATAGTCCTCCATCCCAAGTAGAAGTCACACCTATACTCTCAGAAGAGCAGAGTTAAAAGGGGTGAGGAGTGACCGTCTCAGAGAATAGGTATATTTTAGGAGAGCGGGACTTCAGTGTGATCCTCAGTGTACAAATTGAGGTAATTATCTGTGATCTTTCCTCCTAGTCCCTACTCTGTCTACTACACAGAAGGAAGTAGGTGGCTATGCAGCAGCACTCATTAACACAGGATCAGGTCTCCCTGTGCTTCTAGTCCATCACTTTTACATTGTGCATGTATGTGCAACACTGCACCTCTGAGCATGCAAGAACAAGTCCCACGTGACCCCAAAACAGAGTCAGCTTTAGCATTTACACGTACAGGCCCACAACAATTTCTCCACCCTCCTATTCCAAAACACACCTGACTTCGGTACATCTTTGGCATGCCATGGTGCCTGGAGCTAACCTCAAGATTTGGGGATGGGTTAGCCAGATGATTCTTTGGGATACATCCCAGACTCAATTTATTTATTCTACACAAACGGTGTGTTGGGTGGGGAAAGGGTTCCCCACTTCAGCCTCATTTTGCAGAAGTGAGCCTAGTTTGTTCCTTTGAGGTCTAGCAACTGAATTATATTGTTTTACATTTATTAACTTTTAACAGCTGTATCTAAGCCACCTGCATGATGTCCATTGATGTGCAAAAAAAGACTGAAAAGAAAAAAAGACTAGAATATTCCCCTAGCTGTAGGCCTATATTTTGAAGAGTGACTTTTTATTTTGGAGGCCTCAAATTTTCTGTGCCCAACTGGAGACATCTTAAAGGGGCCCAAATCTCAGGAGGTGCTGAGCATCTGTCCTCTGAAAAAAGAATCAGGCCCTTTTAATGCCTCCAGCTGGCCACCCTAAAAAAATTGAGCTATTCAAAATGACTAGTCACTTTTGAAAGTGTAGGCCATAGTGACTGGGATTTTTAATTGGCCTTTCTAGAATAGCATTGTCTTGCTTCAAGTCTTCCGAGAAGTATCAGTGTGTTTCTTTCAGAGGCTTGTCCCTCAATCACTGAAAAACTGACATTTCCCCTATGGTTTAATATAGGCCGTGATTTCTTTAGTACTTACAGTATATGTTGCTATGGGGCATACTTTGTTGCCAGGGTGTGTTGTTTCAGTTTTATGCTGCATTCTGATTTACCTACCTTCTATCTGAATAAACTTCTTTTCTTTGCCTTCAGGATGTTAAACAGTAAGTTGAACAGCAACATTTATGCAATTTAAAGCATCTCATTGAAAATTCCTTTGTAAGTCATCTTTGAGGACTCACTACAGCATTAAATTAAATGCTTGTTTTTATCCCTTAATTTTCCTGGTGTCACTATTCCTTCTAACCTCATAGTTCACAATTTAAGCACTCTGTTTGAGTCACATTTATGTTTCAAAACTTGCATTAAATTCAGATCTGACTGCGGTCAGCAGCAATACAAAATTGCTGACAACTGTTCAGCAGTTTGTGATCGTAGTCTCGGTCTAAGTTCTAGTGGATAAGTGTTCACATCATGGAATTCACCATCTGAATTTGTGCTAATTCACACCCTGGTTGGCAGTCTCAAGGAGGACTGAAAGGCTTTGGTACTGAAATATCTACTCATCCCTGATGCTCCTGGCTGTCCAAGGAAAGGGGATTCTTTGTACCCTCAGTGCAAGCTCCATCCCAGGACTTTCTTCCTTCCCAGGTCACATGGTTCAGAGGGCTGCTGGTAGTCTAGAGGATCCCCAAAGTTGTGTGGGCTCCCCACTCCTTCTAATCGTGGCTCCTGCTAAATGATGGGGATCTTGGTGCTCTCAGGGCAGTTTCAGAATCAGGAGCTTTCTCCGACTCAAGCTCACATGGCAGGAGAAGTTAGGATGCCCTAAGTGGGAGCCACTTGAAAGGAGGTTCTCTGTCTGTCCACATCTGTGTGGTGTCCTGGTTGGGCTTCACTATCACCCCACACTGCTGCCTTGGCTCCTGGCTCAGCCAGAGGGGAATCTTTAGACAATAGTGAGCATCAGCCAACAGGAGCAGAGTTTAAAATAGGAAGCATTCCCAGGTAAATACTTTCCCCCACTCTGCAGCATGGAGTCCTGCTACATTAGGGTCAAAACTGTTCAAAACAAAAGATGGTATTTCTAGCTGCATTGGCAAGAAAGCTATATCTCCAGGGCCAGTTTCTCTAACTGGAGAATGTATCCAACATGAATTCCTTTTGTCTGACATATCTTCATCTTCTCCCTCAACTCTTATAAATCCTGTAAATGCTGGCTATCTAGACTTTGTTCATGAACACAATTTTGATGCAATGAGCCAAGACTGCAGAAAATGGCTTTGCATGGTTGTACTTACAAATGTATGATTGAATATTTTTATCTGCTCTGCAGCCCAAGTAGCTGGATAGTTGCCATAAGAGCAACCACTCAGGGATTCTCCTATTGTCAGAATTCTAAGGATTCAGGGTGCCAGTGGAACATCTTGGAATGGTCCTCAAGTGTTCTGCTAGTTGAGGAAGTAACTTCCAGCTTGGGTGAAATTGATTCAGAATAAATGCTCTACCCCTTACATTGCAACCCACATACTATTTAAAATCCATAGTATAGTCATTGCCTTGGGCTTGGAAAGTCTGTTCTGATAGTTCCTTTGCTCAGGCATAGTCTTGGAAATAGCCTCTTCACATATCCCTCAATGTCTGTTCTCCCACTGAATTCCTCCTTCATAAATCAGTCTGAAGTGTTGGCTAATCTTACTTCACTATACTGCCTAGCAAAGTTCAAATGCATAAATTTGAAATTCAGTTCCCCCCAAATAATGCCCTGCTTGTCAAGCAATGATTTTAGTGAATCAGAGCTGAGCATTTAGCAAAACCTGTAACCACAAACAGTAAGGAAACAAAGATTAAAAAAGGAAGAGGCCATGATTTTCAACAATGGTACCTGTATTAGGCTCCTAAATTAAGCACTTATCTATCTGGCCTGATTTTCAGAAGTGCTAAGCACCCACTCCTTTGGGTAGAGGTTGCTCTACCTTATGCCCATTTGACTGGGGCCATCTGCCTGCCAGGGATGGCTGGAGAGCAATGCACTCCAGCTATACTAACACCATACACCTGGCACACCCTCATACAATGGGCTGCAAGGGTAAAGTAGGAGCCAGCTTTGTCATCTCTATGCCCACTATGGAGCTGGCATAGAGCCCACGGCAGAGCAAATGGGATACAGCAGGTCAGAGAATCTGGCCCTATAAATTATTACCTAAGTGGTTAGCCAATATTCAAGGCCTTGCAGGTTGTTTCCATTAGGAGACTTGATGGAGTCAAGTATTTCTTTCTTTGTAAATAAATGGGATAGCATGATTGTACACAAAGTTCTGTTTCCTTGAACACTATAGGAATCACACAAGAAGCAGTTTCTTTGCCCACAGTTTGAATTTTCTTTCCAGCCAGCGCTCTGCCCAAAACGCACTGTTTCTCAGGTCCACACTCCCTGATGTTTGTGTGTGTGTCTTGGCTTTTTGCTGCTTCTGCTCACAGACAAACATGCAACTCCACCCAGCAAACAAAACCCATCCACCCCCATAGCAAGTCTGGTCAGGATCTGAGCTATGTGATCTGTATTTTGGGTTGTGGCTCCTATTGTTTTAGTTATTTTACCCCAAAGTGATGTTTAATTGCTTCTCCCGTTTATCCCAAAGGGCGGCTATCACACTCACCAGCATCAAGGTTTCACCTAAACCCAACCATACCATGTTTTATTTCATTGATAAGTGGTTTGGTCTTGTAGCAAAGTTTTCCTCTTTTTAGGAGGGGAAATAAAAGGCAATTTACCTAATTAAAATTGGAATAATAATGAAAAGTTTAATTAAAGCCTTTTATTTTCATATGTCTGTCGTTCCTTCATTGTCATGTCAATGCACAGCGAAGGTGGCTAGTGCCTGCTGAATGACTATTGCATTAAATCAAAATATATTGCTGCTTCTTTGACAAACCAGATAATCCCTGTAGAATGAGTGAGAGAGAGATGAGAAGAGCCTCTTGGATTATCTATTCCAACCACACACTTCATTCAGAACATTTCCCCACAAGTACCCTCAGTACAATCAGATCTTTAACCAATTGCTCAGTCTCCACTAATTGTCATTTGCATTTGTTTATGTCAGATCCTTCTTGTCCTTTCGATTAAAGGCTGGAAGTAGCTATTACAGATCTCATCCCTTTCTAAATCCTCAGTTATTTGAACTCCTCTCTCACTTATGGCTTTTATTTATGACATTAATATTCAAAGTATATGGGTAATCTTGACTGAACAGCTCTCTCCTATGAGCCGGGGGAAAGAGAGAGCTAATGTGCTAGGGGCAAGTTCACCTGTACACTTTCTATTAGAAACCACTGAAGATTACAGTCTTTCTGGTACAAAACAAAAATTCATCACTCAAGTTAGTCCAAGTTACTGCATCACTTTTAAATCCATCTAAAATATTTGCACAGTCTAATTATTTTTCTTTTGGTTTTTAGCAAATAAAGTCCAATAAGTCTTACACACTCATGTTAGTCTGACCTCTCACTTAATGTGTCTTCTATATAGTGTCAACACACTGAGCTCACCTGAGTGTAGTGGGAAAGGTTTCAAGTCACAGTAAATTCATTCTGAAGTCTAGACAGAGGGTAGAGGGGTTGATATTTGAAGATGAGCAAAGAGTTACTACCGGATGCACTAGTGAAGCCTTCTCTTATGAAGGCGGTGTTGCTTTGACAATGTTTGCCATGAAGATGAATGAATAGTTCTAAACTCTTAAACTCGGCAAAGTGTCCATCCTGCTGAAGATAAAGCTTCAGTGGAAACATCAGTCTTTTATCTTAGATAGCATCCCAGCAACAGCTGGGAGAAATTCACACAAATTGCACCAGCAGTTTCAAGTGCTGTTCAACCCACTGTAAAGCCACAAGAGTCTGACCATTAAGAAATACTTCAATGCAATTATCTCTGATGGCAGACTTTTTTGTTTGTTTGTTTCACTCAGCCTGAGCCCAGTCCTGCAAAATGCTGAGTGCCTCCTTAGAGGTTGAGTGTGCCCATTACTTTCAGTGGAATATGAGAGCACACAACACCTGCGGGATTGGGTTCCCTATGCTGTTTCACAGAAGCTCTTACTAACCCATCTCGGTGATCTGGACTTTCAAGCCCAGACTATCCTGGCTGAGCTCCCTCACCATCTTTCTTGCTCAACTTTCTTAATTTAACAATAGAAACACCATAACCACACATTAGTTTCAAGGGCCTTTTATGTCATGCTAAGGACTCCTGGTTACACTGCAGTGTAGCATGGGAACCGGGAGTTTCAGACTGAGGTTAGCACATCTTGAAAACAGTAGAGAAACAGTCATGCTGCTGAATTATTAATGTGTATTGGTTAAAGGTATCTAGAAAGGGTTTGAATTGAATAATAATGCTTCACCCTTTGATGGCACCTAAGGATCAACATGCTTTGAATAATGAGCCAGACCTCACAACACCCTGTGAGATTGATCTCTGTTTAACAGATGAAGAAACAGACAGAGGATAAGCCCAAGACCACAGAGGAAGTCTGTAGCTGAATTGGGAAAATCTCATGCCTTAATCCTTCCTTCTCAGTGACAACACTTAAGTCCAGGTATTAGTACCAGTGATAATACTCCTACTTACCCCTTCACCTGACTATGAATTTTGCACAGCAGCCTTGGAATTTACAAAAGCCACACCTGCTCTGGTTTATTTAAGCACTGGAAAAGAGTTTAATGGGCTCCTTGTTTCTGCCAAGCAGTTCCCCATCTTTTCATTAAGAGACACACACACACACACACACACACACGGTAAAACCTGATATGATTGGGTTGTCAAATCAGCCCAAGAGTTATTTTGGGGCCACATTGTCAAACTCAGCCTCTAAATTAATGCCTGTAGTTTTGCACCACTTTGTAAATGGTCCTTAATGCATGTGGTTACCTACCCAATTTATGAGCACACACTCCATTTGTGCATGCAAATCCAGGTGCCGTATCCTTGAAGGGGCAATACTTAGTAAGAGGAATAAATGTTCGACACTTCAGGAGTTGGGATTTGAAAAGAATAGGAAAGGGGTCACAGTTTCCGCTCCTGGCTCGGCACTGTAAAGTATTCTAGTTGTTCATTCCAAAAGTGGGAGCAGGCTTCCACCTCCCCATCTACCTCCTTTGTACTCAAGTATTTTCCAGGAAAAAGCTACTGTAGTGTATAGGAATGGGACAGTATCCCTTTAAATAGTTTGAGAGCCCTCTATTGATCCTCACTGTTTTAGAAACAAGAATTGCGCCAGAGCAGTGGTCTAAATATATAGCGAGGCCTTGCATGTTATAGATTTAGTAACCACTATTATTTTTTCCTCACCAGGTCTGTGTCATTCCTTCTTATTATCTATGATGTGTAAAGAGCAAAAGACAATTGACTATGAAGATGGGATCCTAATCCAGGAACACAGCAAAATGGCAAATGCCTCACTGCTGTTTGATCACTTCTGTTCTAAGACTGATGTCTATGTGTTCATAAAACAAGTTACACTTAGAGTATACCCAGACTGTGTGTCATTGATTTCTCCTCCACTAGGAAGCTCACCTGAAAGATCCTGGACAACTGCAACCTCTTGGCAGAGGGACAATGCTGGTGTCAGCATAAGGCACTGGTATTTTCACTTTTGGAAAGGTTCTAGCATATAAAGTGTGTATTTTCTCCTAACCCTCTTCCTTCCTTCCAGGTATGTTTGTGTGTATCAATTCTCTTTCACTTGTGGTGAAACTCACCTTTGTGTAGAGGACCTGCACAAAGTGCATGCACCACTTGACGTTCCACCTACACCTTCAAAATATTATTTAAGTGGGACTAGAGTGCTGCATCGACCTTGCACAGATCCCGTGCACAGGTTGGGGCTACAGTCCTGTTGCTTAGCCCCAATTCCCGCTTTAGGAGAGAAAGAGGGTATGTTGACGCTGCAATTAAAAACCCTCAGTTTGCAGGGCTCAGACGAAGAGGCTGTTTAACAGCAATGTAGACTTGAAGGCCCAAGCTCTGCGACTCTCCCATTGCGCAGGGTCCTAGAACACAGGCTCCAGCCTGAGCCAGAATGTCTACATTGCAGTCAAACAGCCCCTTAGCCTCAGCCCTGTGAGCCCCAGTCAGCTGGCACAGGTGAGCTGCTGTGTCTAATTGTAGTGTCAACATATCCACATAGTCAGAAGCCAGATCTTCATTGTTGTAGGAGAAATGGCAATAAATGACCAGTTCCTATATGGAAGCAGAAAATGGTTCAGCAATATCATCTCTAATAATATTTTAAAGGAGGACGTTAGGGAGTTAAACCTTTCACATTCCTCCCCTCTTCCCCCACTCTGTATCCAGAGCTTGCAACAGAAATCCCAAAAGTGTAGGTCAGCTATCTTTGGGTATACAGCGTGTTTGCTACAATATATTCTTGTTTCTCTTTCCGCTTCATTATCCCTTCTTGTGGGAGCTCAGACAGATAACCTTTTAATAATAATCTGAAATTCAAATAGAGAAGCATTCACTCCTAACATACCCTAATGTTTGAGAAAGGTTTTAGAATAAAGTAGGTGTTTAAGAGTTGCATTATTGCTTGGCATCTGCATGTGTGCTCTAGGTGTACTGAGTAAAGTAATATAAAAAGTATGAAAAGGTCAGAGTTATATAAACTAAACAGGCATGACATACTGAATTCCTCACAGACACACTGCAGGCGTTCAAAAGCTGATAACATTTGGATCTTTTGGGAGGTCAAGTTTGTGCATGTGTAAATGCCCTAAAAAAAGTATAGAAGTACAGAGATTGCTATGGGTCAGAATCTTGACCCTTGCTCCACAAGGGGACTTGGATAAGATGTGGCCATGAAAAAAAAACCTAACAGTTCTGGGATGCATCAGATGAGGTATTTCCAGTAGCGACTAAGAGGTGATAGTAATATTATACAAGGCACTGGTGAGACCATCTGGAATACTGTGCAGTTCTGGTCCTCCATGTTTAAGCAAGATGAATTCAAACTGGAACAGGTGCAGAGAAGGGCTATTAGGATGATCTGTGGAATGGTAAACCTGCCTGATGAAAGGAGACTCAAAGAGCTTGGCTTATTTAGCCTAACCAAAAGAAGGTTAAGGGGAGATATGATTGCTCTCTATGAATATATCAGAGAGATAAATACCAGGGAGAGAAAGGAATTATTTAAGTTGAGCACCAATGTGGACACAAGAACTCATGGATATAAACTGGCCATCAGGAACTTTAGACTTGAAATTAGATGCCGATTTCTAAGCATCAGAGGAGTAAAGTTCTGGAATAGCCTGCCAGGAAAAGCAGTGGGGGGCAAAAAACCTAGCTGGCTCCAAAACTGAACTTGATACATTTATGGAGGATATGGTATGATGGGACAGCCTAGTTTGGCAATTGACTGATCTTTGACTACTGGTGGTAGATATCCCTTCACAGGCCATTGGCATGTTAGATGGGTGGGTTCTGAATTATTACAGAGAATTCTTTCTTGGGTGTTTAGCTGAGTCTTGCCCACACGTTCAGGGTTTAACTGATTGCCATATTTGGGGTCAGGAAGGAATTTTCCCCCAAGGCAGATTAGCAAAGGTTCTGGAGGGTTTTTGCCTTCCTCTGTAGCATGGGGCATGGCTCACCTGCAGCTGAAAGGTCAGCTACCAATCCCTGTTCAGATGACAACCAGTGAGGGGATGACAGCAATGGTCTGACTTCTATCTGTCAGCTGAAAAACAATTCAGCTACCTCTGAATACACTCAGAGGTCGGGGTTCCTGGATTCCCCAGTTGTACTTGTGATAGTCTTCCAGGCTGAGATTTTCAAATGAGCCTAAATCCTATGGATTTTCAATTTGGGTGCATAACTTTCTTCAGCTCCTTTGAAACTCCCAGCCCCAGTAGTCATTGGTATTGCACTAATATAACTGATATCACTAGGATGAAAAGTTTTTAAAGCATTTTTTACTTTTAAAATTACATATCAAACTGGCAAAACAGTATCAGTACACAGTGTAACGGGGTCTCAACTGAATAGCTTGGTTTTAAATTAATTAATATTTGCAAACATTATAAAAGATGAGAAATCATCATAAGATATCAAGCACATGTTTAAGAAAACAAGGTTCTTCCACAATGAGCATCTGGGACACAACTGTGCTTTTTAGTGACGCAGTTATAAGTACCTGGAAAAAGTATCTCTGCAAGTGAAATCACCACAGCTTCCACTATCTGCTGTTCTGTTTCAGGCCAGATCCTCAGAGAGGCTGAGCATTGATTTCATAGCAGCACTAGAATGGAACTGATACTAGAAACGTAAATAATTCCTTGTAGAAGAGTGGACTCCACTGGCCTCACTCTTGTGGCAGGCTCTCCTAATCTGGCACCCCGTCCTGACAGCTGCTTTGGCCCTGCTTCTACTCATGACTCAGCCCACTAGCCACACCACTTTTAGTCCCACTCCTTCCAGTGGAAGGGTCCAATAGCCTCACACTGACTTGGATCGGAGTGCAGATTCAGTAGCCCTTTCACCCCTGGTCTCCAGGAGCCTTTGCAACACTTGTTTCAGTGGGCCTGTCGGGAAACTCAGGCCCTCTCTATTCTCTGGGTGCAGCCCAGGGACCCAGTAGTAAGCAGGCAAAATCTGCCTATTCAGACTCCAACCCCCACTTTCTCTCTAGGCTTCTTCCTACCTCAGCCTGTCTGCAAGCCTCTTCCTCAGCCCACCATGTACCTGTATTCTCCTCATGCTCCACAGCCCCATGGGGTCCACCCTTTGGGAGGGCCTGGGAGCCCCTGCTCTGAACAGAGTCCCCAAGAACTCTCAAATGAAAATATAAACTTAATCAACTTCTGCCCTCTTTCGCCTGGACCTTTCATCCCTCTTAAGTTTTCCCTTGTTCAGTTCCTCAGCTGAATGCTTTCCAGGGCTGGAGGAGCCAATTCTGCTCTTTTATCAGCATTCATCCATCAGAGCTTTCTGCACCCCGTGGCTTCTTCCTGTCCTCTTGCCAGAGTTCTCGCCTCAGGAATGGATCTCAAGGCCAATTCCTTCTCTAGGCTGCCACTACCCTGAAGTCCTTTGGGAGTCCTACAGGCCTCTTCATTGTCCAGATAGAGATCAGAATTCTTTCCCTTCCTCCCTATAGCTCTTACTCTGGGCTTCCTTTCCTTATAGGAACCCCATCTCCTCCCCCAGCTAGGACTTTTTTTTAACTAGGACCCTCCATGTGCAGCCAGAGCACTTAATTAAGGGTGCCAGCTGCACTTAACCCTTTCACAGCCAGTGTGGGGAATACACTCATCAGACCAAGTGTTACTAATAATAAACAGCTGTCACTCTTTTTCCCAGCCTTTCACAGTCAACTGCAAACTCATTTCTTAATCCATCAAATGCAATAGGTGTATACCAAGGAATGTTTAACCAGCTGGACCTTAAGCACAAAAATTACCATCCTCAGAATTCAGCAACCTTCTCTGTCTAACTTCTCCCTTGAATCAACCCTTCTTTCCTTCCTGGGTGTAAAGACAGGCCAGCAAGGGGATCAGTGGAGTGGAAATTTCTCTGCTCAGATGAATTGACCTAGGACTAGCTAGATCTTCAAGGTATTTAGGAGTCTAACTCCCACAGATTTCAATAGGAGTAATGCTCCTAAAGACCTTTGAGGATCTAGCCCTAATCCCTGTTCTCCACTGCCACAAGACTTCCCACCTCCATGCCACAGCACCCCTACAAGATCTCCAAAACTCTTAGGAATTTTCCAGTCCTGAAGGGGTGAGCTCTTCTGGGGTTGACCAATGTTCTAGATGTTAATAGATTAAATAATTTCAATCAATGTCAGAAGACAGACAAGAAAGGAGGAAGTGGCTAGGTAAGAGACACTAAAAAGGAGCCTACAGATGATTTAAAGGCCTCATCAGAGAATGTAAATATATGCTTAACTCTAAGCATGTTTGTTGTCCCATTTATATTAAGAGACTCAGAAGATGAATATAGACCCCTGATGTGTCATTTATCCTGGGGGAACCAAAAAAAGCATAGTCGTGCAGCCACAGATGGGAGCAGATGTTTTAAAATCAAATCAGATTACACTCGGATTGAAATCCATCTGTTCACCTCAACCAGCAGGTGCCAAACAGAAGCCTTTTATTATCTACTGCAGTATGTGGTTGAGTCTAATCCCAAACCAAGATGTAATCATGGTTATTAGAGGCTTCAAGATGTTGCTAGAGCAAAAGCGCAAGATGAGCCTTAAAAGTCACCGGGCACATACTGTACAAAGTGATTACAAGCTGTCAGAGTTCATCACAGGAGAGAGAATAAGCTAATTATTGCTGTCATCCTTACTCAAGAGTAAAACAACAACAACCACCACCACCAGAGTTCTCCTGGTGCTCCTCAAATCAGTACAACACACAGATCCAGCAGATGTAGGGCTCATTCACAAGGGGTTCACACCTAGGTAACGCCACTGATTTCAGTGTAGTTAGTTCTAATTTATACCAATTAATTAGAGACAGAATTAGTAAGATCAAAGACAAAGGGTTTCTGGGACAACCCAGAGCTTGAACAGCAGAGAAGGATCTTGGAGACGAGGGAGAAAGATGCAGTGGGGCTCTGGGAATTCAAAACTAAGATACTTGGTGAACCAGCAGCTGTTTGCTCTTAAAGGGGTAGAGCAAGATCTGGGGAACTGCCGGAGAGGGACAATAGGAAGAAGGATTTTGCTGGCAAAGAGGGTCTGACACTGAGAAGTGCCTTCTCACCCATAATGATAATATGGCTAGTGTGACCGTAGGCCTGTGGCCCAGCCCAGCAGGGGGGTTGCAGCTGTTCCTCAGGCCCAGGCTCCAAGGAAGGCCACAGTGCCTTAGTCTATAGCAGGAAAAAGCCAGTGGTTGGTGGGTCTTTAGCCCCTGTCCCTTAGGCAGGGCGGAGCTGACAAGCAGTCTACAGCCCCAGCCAAGGTAGTCTATAGCCCCCAGCCCTCAGGCAGGCAGGGCTGTTAAAGCCTGGTATCCTCTGGCAGGCAGGTTCAGAGGAGCCAACACTGCCAGGGTGGCGGTGGGGAAGAGGGACCAGTTCCCTATCAATGGCAAAGTGGTTTGCCACGGAGTCAGCGGGGCTCCAGCCGCAACAGCTGACTGGTTCAAGTGTAAGCTCAGCCCAACTGGAGTCGGTTGCCCCTGGGCTATTTCCTCCCACCCTGAACCCCGGTACCTGAAGCCAGGCACCCTCCTCTAACTCTTCAGGATAGACGGCTAGTGGGAGTCCTACTAGTCCCTCATGGTCGGCTGGCCCGGGAACTCCTCGGAGTCATCAGCAGATGGTGGATCCTCCGGAGCACCAGAGTCAGGCAGCTCGAGTGGGTCCCCGGTGAGGGGCAGCTCCTCTAGGTCAGGGCTGGCCTCGAGGGGGGGGGGGTCCCCCCAGTCAGCTGTCTCCGGTAGCTCTTCCCAGCTACTAGGGCCTGACAGCCCTTCCCAGTCACGAAGACCCGGTGGCCTGATCCAGTCAGTAGGACCTGGCCACCCAGGCAGGCCTTGGAAGCGCCGGTCGGTCAGTCTGCCCCACCACAGGGTCTGGGTCAGGCCTAGGCCACAGCTCCAGGGAAGGCACATCCTTCTCCAGCAGCAACTTCCCCCTAAATGAGCTGCTAGGCCGGCCTTTTATATCTCCCCTTCCGGTCCTGGCCCCGCCCCTCTGCTCCCGGGGTATCTGGCCTCAATCTGCGCAGCGGGGGGTTGTAGCTGTTCCCCTGGCCCAGGCTCTGGGGAAGGCTACAGCGCCTTCCTACAGTGACACTGTAATACCGTGTGGTTTGGTCACTGCAGTATATAGTTTCCCCCCATTCTTTTAGACAGCTCAGAAAAGACCTCTGCTTGATATGGACCTACGGTCAAAAGAGCCAACATGATGTTAGGATGCACGAGAAGTGGGAGGGTGATGAATACAAAAAAACTCCAGCTGAGGCCGTCTCATTGCCATAATGCTTTTTATATAAATCAGTCTTCGTATAATTCGCCACCTTCAACATTATCAGTTCAGTCTGAGCTGGCTCTTCCTTTCTCTGTTGATTCAACCCACTCCTATTCCTGACCCAGAGAACAAAATGTGACACCCAAATGGAAACAGATCCTGCCAGCTACATCAATAACCATAGAACCAATCGTTACAGGCCAACAGCTCCCAGCACAACCTATGGGGGCAAGCCTGGTTAGATTATTGCTGCATGGCATGACATTAGTGAGATGACCGTAGCAGTCTTCTTTGAACTAGCCCCCGGCTCCTTTGTGCTATGTCTAAATCATGCAATCTGTCAGCTCAGTAGGAGGAGCGCATTGAGTACTAAATGTTTCTCCAAGTCAGAACACCTGTTCCTGTTTTTTGGTTTTCTTTGCCAAGAGTTTTGCTTCCTATAGAGCTAAATGACTAATTGCATTAAACAAGGCAACTTTGGATTCTCTAGTGTCCCATTTCTATTCTTTCATTGTGTCTTCCTGCAGTTCATGAAGCCTTCCTTTTCCATGGGTACTTTTATTATCTGCAGATTGGATGTTCTGGAAAGCACATTAATAAGTCAGTCTGGAAAATGGAAATGGGATTTCATATTGTTTTCTTGCTGTGCTATTCTACTTCCTCACACAGTCATTTCACACAGTCCTGCGTGTTTTCTCTCACCAATGAGTCTCCCAATAAAAGCATGTATTGTGTGTTCTGAAAGTCTCTGAGTCTTCCTGCCTATACAGTGCTTGTTTTACATATACAGCATCATCTGTTATTCTCCTACTTCTGTGTCATAGGATCAGCTATCTGTATTTATACCGTGCTTTCAGGATAGCATCTAAAAAAACCCAATGTGTTTGCACGTGGCAATCTGGCTAATGCAATATATATGGTAACAAACGATGCCACATAACTGTGTGGAGTCAAGGTGAGGCTTTCTGTGTTGAAAGTGGTACAGCCAATCTTTGTGACATGTGAGGGTCCAAAACTAAAGGACACATGCTAGAAACCACAAGAGGTAAGAAAAGTTCACACACCATCTGGAAACAATATTTCTGAGACTAAAGCACAAAGACCTCATGCACATTATGTCAGACTCTAAATTAGTGATGAAGAGCATATTTTATCATTTATCGGTCACCTTTCTTTTAGCAGAAAATTATTTTAACCAGTGATAATGGGTGAATCCTGAGATAGTCACTCAATTTTTGTTAATAGAATTGTAGAAATGTGGGGCTGGAAGGAACCTCGAGAGGTCATCTAGTCCAGCCTCCTGTGCAGAGCAAGACCAAGTGTACCTAGACCATTCCTGACTGGTATTTGTCTAATCTGTTCTTAAAAACCTGCAATGACAGGCATTCTAGAACTTCCCTTGGATGCCTCTTCCAGTGCTTAAATATCCATATAGTTAGCAGTTTTTCCCAACATCTAACCTTAATCTCCATTGCTGCAGACAGTGGACATAGAGCATAATTGATCAACACCCTATTTATAAAAGCCCTTAACATATTTGCAGACTATTATGTGGTCCTCCACAGTCTTCTTTTCTTAAGACTAAACATGTCTTAGGTTTATTGTGTGTGTTTTTTAACCTTTCCTCAGCGGTCAGATTTTTCTAAAGCTTTTATCATTTTTGGTGCTTTCTTTGGACTCTCTCCAATTTCTCTGCTCTCAAGACAAGTGGTGCCTAGAAGTGGACATAGGACTCAGCAGAGGCCTCAAATAACCCTAAGAGCAGAAAAATTAATCCCCATGTTTTATATACGGCACTCCTTTTAATACACCCTAGAATAACATTACCCTTTTTCACAACTGCATCACATTGTTAGCTCATATTCAATTTGTGATCCATTATCACCAAGATCCATTTCAACAGTACTACCACATAGCCAGTTAATCCCCATTTGGTAGTAGTGCATTTGATTTTCCCTTCCTAAATGTAATTCTTTACACTTGTCTTTACTGAATTTCATCTTGCTGATTTCAGCCCAATTCTCCAATTTATCAAGGTTGTTTTGAATTCTAATCCTGTCCTCCAAAGTGCTTGTGACCTCTTCCAGCTTAATGTCATCTGCAAATTTTATAAACACACTCTCAACTCCATTATCTAAGTCATTATTGAAAATATGGACTAGTACCAGGCTCTGGACAGACCCCTGTGGGACCCCATTGGATACACGTTCCCAGTTTGACAGCTAACCATTGATAACTACACTGATTATGGTCTTTCAACTAGCTGTGCACCCATCTTATAGTAATTTCATCTAAACCACGTTTCCCTAGTTTGCGTTTGAGAATGTCATGTGGCATGTGTCAAAAGCTTCACTAAAAAAAAAATAACCCCCTGCCCCCACGATATATCATTTCTATAGCTTCCACTAGGCTAGTAAACCTGTCAAAGAAGGAAATTAGGTTAGTTTGGCATGATTTGTTCTTAAATCCCTGTTGGCTATTCCTTATTTTCCTATTATCCTCCAGGTGCTTACAGATTTATTGTTTAATAATTTGTTCCAGTATCTTTCCAGGCTGACTGGTCTATAATTCCACAGGTCCTATTTGTTCCCTTTTTTAAAGATAGGCGCTATGCTTGTCCTTCTTCACTCCTCTGGTGCCTCATGCATTCTCCATGAGTTCTCAAAGATAATTGCTAATGGTTCCAAGATTGCTTCAGCTAGTTCCTTAAGATCCTAGGATGAATTTCATCAGGCCTTGCTGACTTGAAGAAATCTAAATTATTTAAATATTCTTTAACCTTTTCTTCCCCTATTCTGGCTTGTGTTCCTTCCCCCTTATAGTTAATATTAATTAAGCAATTGACCACATTTGATCTTTTTAGTGAAGACTGAAGCAATATAGACATTAAGCCCCTCAGCCTTTTTGATGTCATCCGTGATTAACTCTCCTTCTTCACTGAGTAGTGGGCCTACACTTTCCTTCCTCTTCCTCTTGCACCTAATTCTGTCCTTACTCAGGCCAATCTTCCATTAACTTCAGTGAGCCAGCCCATGCCTTTTTGATCAGCATGATGAAGGGTAGGCTAGACATCTCCGTAGGAACACCAACCCCTGGACCCTATGGAGGGCTCTCTGTGGGTGTGAGAATCAGTGCAGGGACCAGGAGAGGAGCTGGGTGAAGAGAAACAGGGTGATGATGGGTATAAACCCATTCCCTGCACCCATTGACAATTCTCTCCTGAAATGTGATACAGACAGCTGCTAAATAATGTTTCCACATCCTCCTTCCTCAGAAACCTGCAGCCATGCGTGGCACTGCTGAGAGGCAGAGCCTGAGCTGCTGTGTAGCCAAAAGGCAGTTGGCCCGAGCCCCTTCCAGGTTTTCCAACATCCCTATGGATCTTGGGTGACTGATGGGGTTTATGAGCCAGACTTTCACTTTCTTCCAAGGGGATGTGAAGAAACCTGCAGCCCTGAAGAAAAATGGAGAAGAAATGCTTCAAGATATCTCACAGAGTGTCCTGCCCTCTACATGGCTATAAGGACCCCAGGATCTGGCCTGCACTGCAGTGCCTCCAAGCATTTGGCGCTGAGTATCTATACCCCCCCCCCCACAGAGCATTAAGGCTGTGAAGTCAAGCACTCAAAAACTAGAAAAACAGCAGAATTAAGGTTGCACTGAGCCCGCCCTGTGCTTATACATTATGATAAAGTCCTTAATTACATGAACACGTTTTTTCCCCCACAAGACTCCTGCCTTATTCAGTGCACAGGATGGACAATGTTCACTCAATGAGCAGGCTATTCAATGTTTTTTCTCCTCCTTGTTCAATGTGTGGCTCTGGGCCTTATTTACTGCCCTAGTCAAACCCTGCTCTGAAGACAAAATAGTTAGTTTCCATCAGGGTTTTTATTTTTTTATTTTTTGGGGGGGGGGCATTGGTAACTATTATTTTAGGAAGACTTAACAGGTTTACAAATCACTGCCATGTAGACATCAGAAACAAATTGATAATCATTACAACAGTGAGCTTAGCTATTTGTTTAGAGAAACACTATGCAGTAATAGAATAATCAAAACGCTGTAGTTAGCAGGGTCTTTACACCACCCAGGCCATGTTGTTTCTGGCTTTTTTTAAATTGAGGGCAAATACTACCTCTCCTCATATTTCTCAAACCAGGCACAGCTCTCAAACATTAATATTCAGAAAATATTGTACAAGTGTGCTTTTTATGCAGGTGAATATACTTTGTCTGAGTTCTGAATAAATGGTACCCAAATATCTAAGGGCTTGTCTCCATGGCACTTCAGTCTAGACTACAGGAGTGTGAACAGAGCACTCTAACATGTTGCACTGTAACTGCTCCATGTAGTCTCTGCTGGTCTGAACTAAGAGGTACCTACTTCACATTGATTTAGTCCCTTTTCAGACCCAGGACTATGTTAACATGAAGTAGATTCTGCTGGCATGAACTAAAAGGTATCTAGTTCGTGTTAACATAGTCCTGGTTTGAAACGGGACTAAATCAATGTGAACTAGTTCACATCGGGGCAGTTACAGTGCTACACTTTAGAGCACTCTCATAGACTCATAGACTCATAGGTCAGAAGGGACCAATATGATCATCTAGTCTGACCTCCTGCACAAGGCAGGCCACAAAACCCTACCCATACACATTTATAAAAACCCCGAACCCATGACTGAGTTATTGAAATCCTCAAAAGTGAGATTTGAAGACCTCAAGCTGCAGGGAATCCATCAGCAAGCGACCCATGCCCCACGCTGCAGAGGAAGGCGAAAAACCTCCAGGGCCTCTGCCAATCCGCCCCGGAGGAAAATTCCTTCCCGACCCCAAATATGGCGATCAGCTAAATCCCGAGCATGTGGGCAAGACTCACCAGCCAGCACCCAAAAAAGAATT
>ML675629.1:18251197-18335473 GCA_007922155.1 Mesoclemmys tuberculata | reverse complement strand
CTTTGAAATTAGCCCTTGAGAAGTCGAAAACCCTAATCCCAGATCTTCCATCTAAATTGAATTGAATCAACTCATGATCACTCGAACCAAGATTGTCCCCTACCACCATTTCTTCTACGAGGTCCTCACTACTCACCAAAACCAAATCTAAGATGGCATCCCCTCTCGTAGGTACTTCAACTACTTGATGAAGAAATCCATCCGCTATCACATCCAGAAACATCTGACCCCTATTATTCTTGCAAGCACTCGTCCTCCAGTCTATATCCGGGAAGTTGAAATCTCCCATAATCACACATTTCCCCTTAGTGTTTACTTCGTTAAAAACATTAAAGAGGTCTCTATCCATATCCAAGTCAGACCCCGGCGGTCTGTAGCACACCCCAAGCACTATCTCAGGGGAAGCTCTAGTAGCTTTTTTACCCAGTGTGATTTTTACCCAGACAGACTCCGTCTTATCCATTCCATCACTTCTTATTTCATTACAATTCACCTCATCATTGACGTACAAAGCTACTCCACCACCTCTACCTTTCTTCCTGTCTTTTCTAAACAGCACATAACCTTCAATACCCGTACTCCAGTCGTGAGTACTATTCCACCAGGTTTCTGTTATCCCTATAATATCCGGTTTCACTTCCTGCACCAGTAGCTCCAGTTCCTCCATCTTGTTTCCTAGGCTCCTCGCATTAGTGTACAGACATTTTAATTTTTGACGTTTGGCGTCAATGACATTCTTTCCCCCGTCACGCACAGACCTTCTACCACCATCATCACCCGTCTGGCTAGTTGCAACTCCGCTTTTCCCCCTTTGGTCAATTCTTTGGTCCACTAGGATATCCCCTCTCACTTTGCTTGCTTCCCTCTCCAGGTTAAGTTCCGGCGTGGAGATCTCCTGAACATCTCCCAACCATTTCCCCCAACTTCCTAGTTTAAAGCTCTCCTAATGAGGTCGGCAAACCTCCATCCTAGAAGTCCAGTTCCCTCCCTGCTTAGATGAAGTCCATCCCGAGCGAACAGTCGTCTGTCCGTAAACGCTTCCCGATGACCGTACATCCCAAAGCCCTCCTTATAGCACCACTGCCTGAGCCATCTGTTAACCATCATAATCTTGTCGCTCCTTTGCTGCCCCGCTCTAGGAACCGGCAAAATTCCACTAAAGATCACCTGAGCTTGGATTTCCTTGAGCGTCTTCCCCAGTCTGACATAGTCCTCCTTGATACAGTCCAGGGAGCGACTAGCCGTATCATTCGTTCCCACATGAAGGACAATCAACGGATTCTTTCCCGCTCCCGCTAGGATCCTTTTCAGCCTCAGGTCCACATCCCGTACCTTAGCCCCCGGCAGACAGCACACCCTTCTGTTCTCCCGATCAGCTCTAGTTACGGGCCTATCTATTCTTCTCAGTAAAGAGTCTCCAATCACGTAGACTTGCCTTTTCCCGGCGACAGTGTGACTCTCCGGTCTATCCCCGGCACCAGCTGGACGCAAGCCCTCTCGATTCGTCTTTCCCCTCGCAATCCTCCTAGGGCTCATACCGGTTGTCGCCTCCATCGACTCCTCCCCTCCTCCCGCAGGACTAGCCGCTCGCCTCTTTTTCCTTGCCCTCTCTCCTACAGCGAGCACCAGTTGTGCTCCATCTTCATTTTCCAATGCACCAAACCTGTTCCTGAGTTCTATTTCTCCTTCGCTGGCCCGTCTTTTCCTCTGCCTGGTTCTCCTAGTCACATGCTTCCACCGTCCAGGTTCCTCACCCAGCAGCTCCTCAGAATTCTTTGGTCCTACTTCCATCTGCTCGTCTGAGCTTAGGAGGCAGATGTTGTACTAGGGTTCCAACTGGAAACTGGATTCTGAAAGCAGTCAGTTTGTTTTCCGCTCCCCATGTAGGTATGGAGGCAAATAACCATATTCAAGCCAGGCTGAAATTTGGAAAAGAGCTGAGTGCTGCACTGGGGAGGCAAGTTACCCTGCCTATTGTTAACTAGAGATTGGCAATCCAGTTCAGAAAATAACCAGACCTCCGTTCCCTTAACCCTCTGTCCACATTTCGAAGTGAACCGAACCTTGTGTTCAGTTCTGACTATTTCTCTCTCTGTAGATATATATTTCACCAGCTACTTCTGGCTGTGACTGAAACAAGGAGTTCCAGAAATTTCACCAAAAAAGGTTTTACCGAGGTAAGTCCCTGTCCAGTTTTGCAGAGACAGGTGATTCAGATAATGGGCAAAGACTCCCCAAAGTAGAGCAAGTGAATTAACTCCAGGCTCTGAACCGTTCCAGGATGTTTATCATTGCTACATAGACATATGTGTATTGTAATGAAGCTATCCAAACACTATGAGCTGGCTTCATTCTTCCCTCATGTACACCAGCATTTCTTTGGCTGCAGTGAAGGTACTCATGATTGACACTGGTTTTGGGGAGCACAGGATCAGGCCTTCTATTTTATAATTGAACAGACCCCAACAGATTCTTTTTCTCTTAGGATTTAGGGCAGAGCAAAGCCAGGTGAAAGATAAGTCCTGTTCTTGGATCTGCCTTGGCTCCTTATAGAATCATAGAATATTAGAGTTGGAAGGGACCTCAGGAGGTCATCTAGTCCAACCCCATGCTCAAAGTAGGACTAACCTCAGCTAAATTATCCGAGCCAGGGCTTTGTCAAGCCGCACCTTAAAAACCTCTAAAGATGGAGATTCCACAACCTCCCTAGGTAACTCATTCCAGTGCTTCACCCTCCTAGTGAAAAAGATATTCCTAATATCTAACCTAGACCTCCCCCACTGCAACTTGAGACCATTGCTCCTTGTTCTGTCATCTACTTCCATTGAGAACAGCCTAGCTCAATCCTCCCTAGAACCCCCTTTCAAGTAGTTAAAGGCTGCTATCAAATCCTCCCTCATTCTTCTCTTCTGCAGACTAACCAAGACTAGTTCCCTCAGCTTCTCCTCATAAGTCTTGTGCTCCAGCCCCCTAATAATTTTTGTTGCCCTCTGCTGGACTCTCTCCAATTTGTCCACATCCTTTTTGTAATGGGGGGCCCAAAACTGGACACAATACTCCAAAAATGGCCTCACCAATGCCGAATAGAGGGGAATAATAACTTCCTTCGATCTGCTAGCAATGCTCTTACTAATGCAGCCCGATATGTTATTAGCCTTCTTGGCAACCAGGGCACACTGCTGACTCATATCCAGCTTCTTATTCACTGTAATTCCCAGGTCCTTTTCTGCAGAATTGCTGCCTAGCTTGTCTGTCCCCAGTCTGTAGCTGTGCATGGAATTCCTCTGTCCTAAGTGGAGGACTCTGTACTTGTCCTTGTTAAACCACATCAGATTTCTTTTGGCCCAATCCTTCAATTTGTCTAGGTCTCTCTGTGTCCTATCCCTACCTTCCAGGGTATCTACCACTCCCCCTAGCTTAGTGTCATTGGCAAACTTGCTGAGGGTGCAATCTACCCCATCCTCCAGATCATTAATGAAGATGTTGAACAAAACTGGCCCCAGGACCGACCCCTGGGGCACTCCACTTGTGATCAGCTGCCAGCTAGACCTGGAGCCATTGATCACTACCCATTGAGCCTGATGATCTAGCCAGTTCTCTATCCATCTTATAGACCATTTATCCAACTTATACTTCTTTAACTTGCTGATAAGAATACTGAGGGAGACTGTATCAAAAGCTTTCCTAAAGTTAAGGTATATCACGTCCACCGCTTTCCCCACATCCACGGAGCCAGCCACCTCTTCATAGAAGGCAATCAGGTTGGTCAGGTCTGACTTGCCCTTGGTGAATCCATGTTAACTGTTCCTGATCACCTTCCTCTGTTCCAAGTGCCTTAAAATGGATTCCTTAAGGACCTGCTCCATGATTTTGCCAGGGGAGGTGAGGCTGACCAGTCTGTAGTTCCCTTTATTCTCTTTCTTCCCTTTCTTGAAGATGGGCACTATATTTTTGGTTGTATTGCAAGTCAGCTGGAAATGCAGTGGATCCAAACCTGGGCTAACATTGATGTAACGCAGCTGTGGCAATGCTATCCAGGCTACATCTACACTGCACAGCACTGGCAGCAGTAGATAGGATATGTGCACGCCTACACACTGCAGTGAAAAGCAGCCTGTGTCCACATTGCAGCGTGTAGCTCCATGCATCAGTGAAAGGCTCTGTCAGTACAGAGACAGTGGGGAAAGGCTTCAGCAGTGGGAAGGCAGCAGGACATTACATTGGTAAAAATAGTTGCGTACTGGGGAGTTCTTGGCTAACTAGAGAGCAGTGTAGGGTAACTACACCCAGGGGTCAGGCGAGTGATTTTTGCCTAACCAGTGCTTTGCCATCTATCCTGCTATTTATACCCATTCTAGGGGTCATGCATGTATGTACTCTACGTGCTGCCATCAGGAACGTGCAGTGTAGACGTACCCTACATTGCTATCCCCACTGGCCCCAGTGTAGGTGGCATATTCAAAGGGAAGAGAGCAGAGCCTTGGTGTGGAGGGGTCATTCAGTGGTTGGCATGCCTCCTCATAGCCAGGCATGGTGCAGCAACATCTTTAACTCTGGTACCCCCTGGTGGCAGCCCTTCTGGACCAGTCATGGTTTGCACCTTCTCATAACTCAGCCTTCAGCCAGGTCACTTATATTCCCCACCCTTGCAGGATAGGGAAGAGTCCAACCAACAAAGACTCTAATGATACTATGCCAGATCTTCATCCCCACCCTAGGCTCCAGGTTATGAAAAGGTTAAAAATACAGACTATTAAGAATGGCTTTTGCAGCAGAAGGTAAATTTCCTGGCAAACGGTGTGATGGCAGAGACACATGATGTGACAGACTGCGGTCACCGCACAACAATCTCTCCCAAAAGGGCAGGAGCCTCTCTCACAAAATGTGGCCTGCCTGGATCACAAGACTTCAATCAATAGGTTAAAAGAGAAACTGTCTGGTGTTAAAGAAGCCACCAAGATTAACATCTCTGAGGATACTGCCTAGGTAGTTTGGGTATGCAAAACCGGAAGATTCCTGACTTGTAAACAAGCCGCAAATATAGACAAATAGTGTCTATAATAATAGTGTTTTAATAGCTTTAAAAAAAATAGGCTCAAGAAGGATGTTAAAAAAGTAAAAACCTCAGAGAGTGATGAATGAGTCCCTTTGCGTTTATCTAAACACAGCTACAATAAACCACTGTTTAATGCTCATGTTGGGTGTTTTGCCATGCCATAATTGACTGTTACTATCACAGGGAAAATAATGGAACATCTGAATTTATCAAACAAGGCGGCATTCCACACACAAAGTATTTTAATAAACTTGCTGTAGACTATGTTCTGGATGGTTACAACATACACAGAGGGGGTGGGAGACGTTCATAATAGGCACATGCTTATACCTGCTGAAGTTAAGCTGAATTCTTTCATCAGACGTTTGCAAACACCAAATGCACTCTGGACTATTTACATTTAGGATGTAATTCCATGCTTCCAGTTTTCCATACAGATAACATTAAAGCAGAGATTTGCACATGTCCTTATGGTGACACTTCCTCTGAGTCAAGGAAATAATCCAGGCCTCCCCCCCCAAAGACACAATCAGCTTTCAGGGACCAGGGTTTGACTGCTGCTCACCACCAATACTGGGGCTGGCAGAGAACTCAACAAAATAAATAAATAAATGCTGTTTTGTTCTTCCCTCTCCCAGGCATGACCATCACCCCAGCTTTTGAGCATATATCTACCTTCACTTCCTCTGGGGTGCTGAATGGGAGCACTGTCTTCTTTATCCCTCTAATTAATAACAGGGGACTTCTACTTGGCCTTCCTGTGGGCTGCTGAGAAAGTAAGACTTTCTGCCTGCCCTGAGACACAGCCAGAAAGGAAGAGTAGAGAGACCAGGAGATAAATTAATTTTGTCATATGGTTCCATAATTTGACATGCACTTTTGACCACCTCTCCTGCCCTCTGCCATCTCGCCCGGGACTTATTCAAGTATTCCCTCACCTGAACAGCTTCAAGCAGCCACCATTTATAAAACAAATTAAATCAGCCCTACAGGAAAATGCTTCATTCTTTCCACATATGTGGAATTTCCCCCTCTTGCAATTAAGTTTGGTCCAAGGCCCTAGGCCATTGGGCAAGCAAGAGGAGTAACAAGGTCATTCCTGGACAAGTGAAAAAATTTTTATACTTTGAGAGTAATTTCTCATGCCCTCAAGGGCTAGAATGGGAGCTTTATGTCACTGTTGAGGGAAGAGTCCCTTTTTGTATGATGGAAGCTAGCATCCACTTCCAGGCCTAGGATAACAGACTTTAAAGTTGTAGGGCCAGACCCTCAGTTGGTGCAAACTGGCATAGCCCCATTATGTCAATGGAACTGCACCACTTCAAAGGAGCTGTGCTGACTTACATTAGCTGAGGATCCAGCCCATGACTTTCGAGAAAAGAGAGATTCGTTCATTTTTAAAGATTTTGATGGCTCCCTCAAAATCCCACACAGCTGGATTTGCAGTAACTCTCGCACCTGGCTTCACAAGCTGAAACCTACAAAAACAGTCCTAATTTAAAAAGTAAAATCTCTAAAACTGTTGTAAAATACATTTTTTCTGTAGCTAATATGGCATGTACAGAATACATGATGCCATGAAATAGTGTAAAGTTTGACTGGCATTCATTTGGGGTGCTGTGGACTTCATGGGCTATCAATAGCATGCCTTTCCCAGACACATGCTGATAAAACCTTTACAAAACACTTACACAATATGAAATCTCCAATGATACAAAGGCCATGCACCTTTATTGTTACTGATTGCAAATATTACAGTCGCAACTGGAATTCCCAGCCAAGCCAGGGCCCCAACGGTGCTAGGCACTGTCCTGACACACAAAACAGGCCCTGCCCCAATGAGCTCACAGTCTTTAGTTTAAGACAAGATGCAAAAGACAAGTGAAGCAAACAAACAGCTGGAGGGAACAGTAATTTGAATATGCTTTTGTATAGACTGTCTGTGCACACAAACAGACACGCTATGCAAAAGCATAGGAATAGGAACAGAGGTTGGTGTGTTTGTTGATGGAGAAAGATAAACCTCAGTAGTCTTGCTGACTACTTGCCGAGCCATGTTTCACAGGCAATCTTAAAGCAGAATCTGAAGTAGGTTAGGGCAATGGCCGTCTAGATCTTTTCAGAGCATCATTTCATCTTTGTTTTCCCTTTTACAACCAGACCACCCTGTGAAATTTACATGCAAGAGACTGCTTTAGTCCTTCAAATGGCTTCTCAACCAGCACAGTCAATGCCAACCCGGTGATGAATGTCATCAGACAGTGTCCGAAAAACAGATAAAACTATAGGGAAAAGCACAGGATTGGTTAGAAGCATTTTGTATAAATTCAAAACTGTAATTTTCCCTTTGTTTTTTTATGCAGATTATCAGTTCATTGTACCCATGGGATGCATTAAGTCAGTAATAAAATAAGCAGAATGTACCTTAGTCACTTAAAAACTGAAAGACAAAATGGCTATAACAATGCAGGAAAACACATTGAGCCTGATTCTTCTCTCACACCTTTGTAATTCACATGTAACACCTTTGAAGTGAGTGCTATTTCACCAGATTAATATTGGCATAAGAAGAAAACAAGCCTTATCTATTAACCAAATGATAATAGCTCTGAGCCTACAGAATGTGGTGTCATGACGAGCACTAATATATTTGTAACCCTTATTAGAAACAAATTCTGCTATAAGAAAATAATGTAATTTTCAAAAGAAACACAAAGATTTAATAAAAATATTTAATAAAAATTATAAGTGTTAATCAATCATGTTTCATTTTAATAATGAAAAGAAAAGATTGTAATAGCTCCAAAAGATCAGATAACCCCACTCACCATGTTTATGTCTGAGTAGTGCATAAGAGTTTCTTGAAGTCCATTATAAAGTATGATTAACATAGGATGCACCAAATAGCAGGCATAACTAATTTTAGCTAGCAGAGTCCAAATGTCCCATGAAAGCACCCAGTTAGCTAAACCTATTGGGAATAAAACAGAATATTTAACTTAACACCATACTGGCCACTCTTTGAAGCCTGCAACAGTTTTTTTCCCCCTTATCTTTAAAATAAAAAAAAATCTGTAAGAACTAAACCAAAACTATACATTTTATAACAAAGACAAAGCAAACGCTAATTCTCAACATAGCAATGTGATGGAGTGAACACAACAGCTTCCAGAACAATGTGACATTTATGCATAGTTTAATTTCAGCTTTATGCTATTTCCTGGATTGTTTAGTAGGAAAATGAGAAATGTTTAACCCTGTAGCACTTATTTTCTATTTATTTTAATACATACATTTTTAAAGGCTGTCTTAGACTTTTTGTGGGCCATATTCTACAGATTTACAGACATGTAGTCCTAGCGAGATTTCCCAGATATACACTTCAGCACCAAATTCTATTTAAATACATCACAACCCCTTTTTGTATGTTATGTGTTTTTCCATACTTCTATGAAAAGATATGCAATAATGCCCTGCTTCAGCAAAACACTTAAGCACACACTTAAGCATGCTCTTAAACCAACTGACTTGAATGGGTCTGGAGCACATGCTCATGTGCTTTGCTAAATAGGGATGGATTTAAGGAAGGGCTGAAGTTGGGGTGGATTTAGTTGGGGTTGGTCCTGCTTTAAGCAGGGGGTTGGACTAGATGACCTCCTGAGGTCCCTTCCAACCTCATCTTCTATGATTCGAAGTATTTTGCTGAATTGGAGCCTATGGATTGAATTCATCCCTTCTTTCACAAGACCAATGCATTACTTAAGAATGCTAGTTACACTCTTTTAGACACAAACACAGTCGAAGCAGTTAAACCTAGAACCGTGGTACAGACCTCCTTCCCACTGAGGACTGGGGCCTTGTCACTGGTTCTCATCAAGAACTGGTGTTTGAGGTTGGGAGTTTGAAAATAAACTCATATGCAGTGGGCCTGTGCTAACAATATTTGCCAGAGTTTTATAAAGCTCCGTCCTCTTCGTGGCATCACTTTCTCCCTGTCTGGCCTGAGCAGATCCTAAGCAAGTACAGGGCCTGATGCTGGAACATTCCCTTTGCATGAGAGGGATGAAACATACACAGAAAAATCCTCCAGATATATTCAGCAGTGAAAGGAGAAATCATAGATGTGAAAAAAATCATGTGGAACCCACAATTTTAGGGTGACTCTGTTTTCCTATGTTCTGCCACATTCTGCGGGTTCTACCTCATTTTCATTTAAGAAAAAATAGGTATTTCACTTTTCCCATTGCTGTGAACAGTAAGCAGTTGGGTAAATGGATCTGATTCAATGCAGTTTCTCTGCACTACAGCAAAATGCAGTTTGGGAACCTCTGTGCTAGAAGGACTATTTTTCTCTAGCTCCACTGCTATGTCAAAATTTCTAACCCTGTTTACTTTGACACTTACAATTCCTGCCCTTTGGTTATACAACTAAAAAGTATTCCACTGAGACTGAAAGACAAATCCTATAACACATGGGGGCAGATCTTCAGCAGGGGTAAATCAGTAGATCTCTATTGAATCCAATGGACCTAGGCTGATTTCCACTAGCAGAGGATCAGGCAAATATGGTGTAGTCTTCTACTGTCTCTTATATCTACATTCCCATTGTTTCTCTCTTTCTTCTCCATCATGCCATCCCTGTATCCACTCTTCCTCCACTCCTCTCTCTCCCTTCCCTGTTGTCTCTCTCTCTGCATACTTTTTAGCTGCCATCTTTCCTCTCACCTCTCTCTGCTGCTACTTCCACAAAAGCAGCTGGGCTGGGTGCTTTACACCATCTGTTCTGCAAGGATGTGCTTCTGCTCCTTGATTGACAAGAGTTGCTGAATCAGGTGAGCTGCCACTGCTTAGCAGGACAGTGTACCAGAAGAAAGGACAGTGAAATCTAAAAGAGTGGGAGCCCCACCCCAGACCCCACATCTCCACGGCAAGGAAGGGGTTAAAAGCATCCTAGGGAGGCTGTGCAGGGGGCAACCAATTGAGAGAGGCAGCACAGAGCAACCAATCAGGGCCCCCCAACAGGCTCACATAAAAGGGAGCTGCAGGGCAGACAGCAGGGTCTATTGCTGCCAGGAGCCCAAGGAGAGAGGACTGGGTTCCTAGTGGGCTGTACCTTGGGCAGAGCAGCTACTAGAAGGGATCAGGGGAACTAGAGAGGACTCCTGGCTGGCTGCTGGGACTTGCAGTCTCGAGGCCCGGTGAAGAAGGTGCTGGGGCCATGGAGCAGTGGCCCAGGGAATTGAAGCAGCACTGGCTGAGAAGTTGAGGAGAGGCAGCAGGAGGCTGCTATCTACAGGGTCCCTGGGCCAGGACCAAGAATAGTGGGGGGCTGGGTCCCCCCAACTCACCACTAGGGAAATGGCTGGACTGGGAGATACTCTTCCCCCCCCCCACCACTCCCAGAAGGGGGAAAACACGGATGGTGGCATGGCTGGAGGGCTGAGTCACGAAGAAGTCGCTGTGGGACTTGGACTGCAGTGGGTCTGCAGATGGAGACTACAACAGGAGAGGCACCATTACGAGAAGGCGCATCAGCTGACAGAGCTAATCCCCAAGACAGCCAGCAAGAAGTGCTGCTCTGGGGGGTGAACTCGATTACACTGGCTCACATCAGTGAAGCAAAGAGACAACCATGATGCATGAAGAACTAAACGCAACACTTGGGAATGTCCAGAGCTGATCCCTTCTGATACCATCCTACTATTAGGGTGATAGAAACTATGCAAGAGTACATGCAATTTTATCATTAGGAGGATCATAGGACCAAATCTGGGCCCAGATTAAGGGACCTTTGTGCCACTTCAGAAGCACAAAGGCTCTGCAGAGTTGACTCCAACAAGCAGCTGAGGATTCATCCAGTGCAGGGGAATCCTCCGATGACACAAATGTAGTCAAGCTAGGTTTATGCCTTCCACCTTCCCTCCCTCTGCACAAGAGACAGAAGAGGGTGTGTGGGCAGGGCTGGTGTACACACTGCTCCACCCAATGCTTGACCAGTAGATGGATTGCTATGGGACTGCTTCAGACAGAGTAATTTAGAAAATCTTAGGCTGCTCTAAATTATGCCAGAAGATAAAACAGCACCTGGTAGCCCCAGGAGCAGGGAAATGGATAGATGGAATAAAGCCAACTTCCTTCTGCTTCAGCTGTACCAATGTGAGCTTACCCCATATTCTCCCCAGCACAAATTCCTCTTCCTGAGTTTTACTATGTGCCCATCCTTTCTTACAGAGGATCTAGCCATGTCATACACTGACATAAAACCCCAGCAGGAAGAGCACATGCATGTCAGCTGGACCATTGTTCAAGTCAGCCAGTTCTAAAGAATGGGATTTACAGCCAAATCTGTTCACTGACTGTGAGGTACCTCCATAGCCTTCGTGACATGCAAAAACGATCCACCCAACTGCTGCAGCCCAGACAGTCCGGTGAAGTGCTTGATAAATTACAGCAGCCGGGGAATAGGAGTTCAGAGAGTCTTCTACGGCATATGCCAGACAAACTACTGCTAGCATGGCAAGCGTCGCGCAAAGCCACCCCAAGGACGCCTGCACCTGTAGAAATGGAGAACAACATACTTTGAAACAAATATTCCTAGTGGACTCTCTCAATAGGAATTTGCTCTACTTTGCCATCTAACTGCCTTACCCCAGCTGCAGTTCAGTGCGTTATCCTGGTGCACTGTTATCTTCCTACCCTTTATTTCCCAGCCCAACTAGTTTCAACCTTGTTCTGAGGCCTGGTGTGACTGCTGTACCTTTTGGGACCTTGACCTCTCTTTCTACCTCTTCCCTGCTGACTTCCTGTTTAGTGGCCTGACTCCTTCATTCTCTGCCATAAGCTTCCTTTCAGCCTCTCGTCAGGCCAAGGTCATTGCTCCTCTTGGTGTAGAAGCGGGAGCTTCACTCAAGCACAGTCAATGACATTGCACGTTGTTCTTAAAAACAAACACACCGCACTGAATATTGGCAGTCTAGGAGGTCGTCTCAAGTCTCGTGTGTATCCACCACTCCCTGGCACAAAATGCTGCCTCAGAAAGAGAGAGAGTCATTGGTTCATACCAATAGAATTGTTTATGAATGCAATTTCCTGATAAGCCGTGCTTGTTACATAGTCTTCCACCTCCTCCTCTTTAGAGAGTGTCGTCTGACTCATTCTCTGCTTGTTCCATTATCCTGGCTTTCTCCGCAGACAGAACGTCTAATCCCATCCTGTGCCATTTGATGGAAATGCAATTCGCTGGCTTGTATGCGTGCCTGCTGTTTCATTGTTTCCCTACAATCTCAGAGCAAAACCTTCTGTCTTCACTAGGACTTTTTGCCTGATTGGGTCTTGAGTGAGGACTGCAGGACTTGGCAGCTCAGCCAAATAAAGTGAGCTGGTAAATTCAGCCTTTTTACGACCATGACAGTAGTTTACCTCCCTGAGCTAATGTATTCATAGCATGGCACCCGTATAGTTATAATCCCTTTTCTCCAAAACAGATAGCAAATTTCCTCCATTGTTCAGTCTGGTCTATTGTTTTTAAAACACCTGGAGCCAAAACATACTATAGGAGGTAGGTTTGGGAGCTGTATAGTAGTTCCAAACAGCTGGAATAAGTAACTGTACCTGGCTTCTTTGAAATAGGCAGCAGTGTTGTCTGGTTAGGTTTAAGGCACTTTTGAAGAATCCTCTCAAGATGCCTTCCCAGTGCAAAAAGAACCGAAACTGCTCAGTGGTGTCTGTTCTGCACTGGGTCATTTGTATTGCACCGCAACATGAAATCTTATTGTAACTGGGGCCCTCCATAAAATCGAGATGTGCATCTCATGAGGCTATTCCCACTGAGCGAAAATGTAAGTATGTAAAACCAGCATTCACAAAATTCTTCTCCAGATCTTAAGAATGCCTGATAATAGGATGTCTGAACAACCATTTTTTCCCAGGGCAAGAGACGGAGGACAACCTAGATATACACTCTAGAGTATAATAATGGCTGAAGTGGTATTATTATATCTCAATATAAAAGATCTGTGCAAATGAGCCCAGGGCAAGGAAGACTGGCCCTTTTTGATTTCTGCCTTACGCACCCGATGGTGTGGGAAGGACAACTGATGATGCGTCACAAAGTCACTTTCTCTTAGCTGTTATAGGTACCTGTGGTTAGAGTTAGAAAGCCTTGAATTTCCAGAGGGGGAGGAATCCAGACAATTTGTGGAGAACCCAGTCACTCATTTAAGCCTAAATTCAGCAAGGTATTTAAGCACACACCTAACTTTAGTAACGAGTAGTTTCACTGAAGTAAAACATTGGGTACATGTTTAAGTACCTCGCTAAATTTGGGCCTTGTCGAGCAGTGCACTTCCCATGCAGCTCATTATACCTGTGCCCCAGAGGCAGTTAATGGATAAACCAGAAGAAAACACACATCCCCATCAGGCTTTACATGCTTTTTAAAGATCGCACCCAGGTACCTTGTTTCTGAGGATTTGAGCTTGTTGGTGATACATGAAGAGCCCCAGAAGGACACCAACTAGAAACGGCCCATATCGACAGTAGGGTTTTGTATAGTATTCTGTGAAATAGAGCACCGTGGACATTTCCCTAAAGGTAAATAGGAGATTATTATGAAGTTCTGAGGGAACGGGAAGATAGGTTACGATTGTTCATAAGCAAGCCAACTTTACTGCTTCTATCCTTAAACTGTGGTTCTCCCAACATAACTAATGCAAAAATAGCCCCATCTTACTCAACAGCTCTGTTTCTGGTATGTGTTCAGAACTGTATTAGCTTGCTTTAGGGACAAATATAAACACTTATGACCTGTTACTCCTTTAAGCAATGCAGGGGCACACAGCTTTGGGAGAGCGAATGGGATCCTTTTTTATTTGCTGTTTTTTTTAATCTTACCATTTCTTTTTATTTTCCCCCATAAAAATAGAACTAGGCCTGGTAATGGCCTCAATACTGAAACCATTCCAAACAAGGCAGTGAATTGTTGTTGGAGCTGGTCAAAGTTTTTTAAATGAGAAGCAGCCTTTTTCCACCCACCCCCAAAATTGGGAATTTTCACATTTTTAAAATTTTTTCCCCAATTAAATTGGAAAATGAAAAATTGCTCAATTAAAAAAATTTTTTTCTTCCCCCACCTCCTTTTTCCCCCTCCCTCTTCTCCTCTTTTCAATGGCATTTTATCATGAGTTTTCTAAGAATTGTTTTTTCTTAAAGCACCAGATTCTGGAGACATGTGATTGAGTAAAAAAAAAAACACCTCAGCTTTCATTAATAAAAAAGTAAATTTCTAGCCCTCATGATTGCATAGTAGAGCTTCAAAATGTGACACAACTGAACCCTAAAATAAATCTCAAACAGAAGGCAAAATAAAACTCCCAAGTTAAACCCACCACACCTCATCATTTTAAGGCCATCTGGTCCGGCGGGGCTAAGTAATGATTTTTGAATGATTGTGGTGGGCAATATTGTTCTTTCTTTCAACTAGCAGTATCAGAGAAATGTAGGACTAGAGGGGACCTCAAGATGTCATCTAATCCCTGAGGTAGAATTAAATATACCTAGACCATCCCTGACAGGTGTTTGTCAGAGCTGTTCTTAAGCAAATCCAATCACAAGCATTCTACAACCTCCCTAGGAAACCTGCTCCAGTGCCTACCCTTCCTTAAAGTTAGAAAGTTTTTCTTAATATATCACCTAAATCTCTCTTTCTGCAAACTAAGCCACAATACTCCAGCTGAGGCCTTACTAGGTCCAACACTTACATACAACACTCTGTTAATACAACTGTCCCAAGCCCAGGCTATGCCTTAGCTTCCCCTTTGGGCTATATAAATCAGTCCCAAGTCAGACTTTCCTTGCAATAACCCCTTGTTCAGGGGAGACTTTATTCATTAATAACCAATAAGCTAACAAAAAGAAATAGTCCCAGTCATCAGTTTCCTCCTCAGCAGAGTTGTCTTCTTCTCACCACCTCTTGTCAGAAAATCGCCAGCAGCCTCTCTTGACTGCTCTCCCCTTTCCACACTGGAGTGCAGTCTCTTGTTCTTCTATTTCTCCATGGAGAGTTAACCTCTTAGATACTTGCTCCACCCTCTGGGGTCTCTCTCTTTGATAGCACTCTTAATCGTCCTATTCCCTTCCCAGGATCCAGGCTCAAACTGTAGGCCTCTCTGATCTAGGGACATATATCAGCTCTCTTGCTGAAGCTTCTTGATAGAAGTTCCCCACTGTCCCAATTCTCCAGGGACTCTGACAGTTCTCTTGGGGCTTTTACTGTTAATTCTAAGCCCTCCTTCATGGCTGGTCCTCAGAGAGGCCAGTTCACCTCCCATAGATTCCTCCAGTCTGCAAGAGCCATGGAGCTTCTCTAGCAAGATCTTCCTTCCTCCCTGGGCATCCTCCACTTTATTCTGTTCTCACAGTCTCCTTCTAACTCAGCGGCTCCATTTTTAATTAGCTAAATGATCACCACCTGAAGCATCTGATAGCTCCCAGGTATTCTCCGCAGGGCCATCATGGGCCCTGATCCTTCCTGAAGAGCCACTGGCCCCATGACAACAGCCCAGAATGACATCTGCCTTTTTCCCAATTGCATCACATTGGTGAATCATTCACTTTGTGGTTGCTATAACCTCTAGCTCCTTTTCTGCAGTACTGCTGCCTAGTTGATTGTTCCCCATTTTGTATTTATACATTTGATTTTTTCCTTCCTAAATCCAGTATTTTGCACTTGTCCGTCATATAATTTGATATATTATCAGCTCTTCCAAAATGAATGCATACCTGAAAAGAATGATTTTTTTCCTTTTACAAAATGTTAAGTTTTGTTTCTAAAATCTAAAGAGGACAAATAAACTCTAGGAAGGTTAAATACTTTAGTCTGAATGCTCTTTGGCTCAAACGGCTTTGGGTAATTATTACATTATTCTAATAAATATTTTTTGCTTATTCAGATTTAAATACGAACTAAAAATATGCCTACCCAAGCTTTTAAATACCCGTATACCCCATTAACAATACAGTTAATAAATTGGCCTAGAGAATTAAGATGTGTTAGGAAGAAGAGGGGAGAAGCAGCTGTTGAGATGGTTATACCTGGCTTCAACTAGATATTTGAAAAATGTATTAAGCCAAAATTGAAGATTTGTAATATATTGGAAATTTCTCTTACTGTTATGACTTTACAGAAATCATCCTTTGAATAGGTATTCATCCTGAGTGCCAACATTTTGGCTGAATTAAAAAATTAATTTCCATATAAATCTAGTAGTAAGAGATGAAGAGTATTTGTAGACCTTACCTCATATCCGAAGGAGAGGCAACAGGAAGTCTGAAAAATGATGACAGCAGTGCTGTAACAGTGAAAGATGCCAGGAACAGAGTAGTTCCTAATATAATCAACCCATATTTGCTTCTACAAGTGAAACATAAAGAAAAACATTTTTTTTAACATCTAATTTTCTGATCTCTTTGAAAATATTTATTTTATTCTGTAATTTTATTCCATTTATTCCTTTTCTGAAGTGTCAAAGTCATTTCCTTTAACTGTGGCACACACTTGTTTCAGAGATCCATTATAAAATCTTGGTGTATCTCATTGAAAATTTCATGCCACAAATATGCAATTATAAGACCCCGATCCATTAAAATACTTAACCATGTGCTTTAAAGTGACATGTTTTGATTGTCACTGGTTCAGGGCCATATTGCTTGTCACTGTTCTAATTTATTACTTTATTTAAAATATCTTCAGAACATGATACAAATGACAAATTTGGCAAGGATGAAATACTAGCCCCATTAAACTCACTGGCAAAGCTTCCTTTGACTTCAGTGGGGCCAGGATTTTACCCTAAGGGTATGCCTACACTAGAAACATAAATTGACCTATGTTAGGTTGACTTACAGCCACTGCATTAATTACTGCAATGGTGCCTGTCCACACTACCCTCCTTGGGTCAGTCGTGTGCATCTTTACCAGGGGTGCTTCCACTGACCTAAGAGGGGCAGTGTGGGGAGCTGAAGACCAGGCTCTCAGCTCTGCTGGCAGCTTCCTGCTGGGAGCACAGCTCCCCCTACAGGCTCCCAGGATCCCAGCAGGCTGCTCCTGCCCTCTCATCTCCCCGTTCTCCGCTGGGAGTGGGGGAAACCACCCACAGCTTCTCGTCTCCCCATTCCCCCACTGGGAGAAAGCCACTTGGGGCTTCTCACCCCAGGGAGTGGGGTCCAGGTGCCTTGGCTTCTCAGTGTCCCGCTCTGCTCCCATCGGGAGCTGGGAAACCTTGTCAATTTCATGGGACCCCAGTGGGGAGGGGCTGCCCAGGCTTCTCTCCCCAGCTCCCCACTGGGAGCAGGGTCCAGCCACCCAACTGTCCAGGGGACCAGGGGACATCTAGGCCCTAGCTGCCCAGCTTTCATCAGGAGCCATGAAATTCACAAGACAGCCAACAGCCGCTATAAGGGACATAGTGTCTACACCAACATAAGCCTTATGCCTCTCGTGGAGGTGGAGTTGTTATGCTGTATTATAATGCTGTAGTGTAGATGCTGATATAACTAGGTCGATGTCGACCTAACTGTGTAGTGTAGATTACCCCTAAATTTCCAGAGCAGTATATATACTTATGGGGAATCGGGAGATATTTATTCTAGCCACTCCTGAACTGTAGACAATAGGGCCAGATTAATCTAAATACAGCCTGGACGGAGCTTGGAGAGGCCATCTCTTGAGTGTTCCTGTTATTAAGATTAAAAAAGCAAAATGAGACAAAATGCTTAAAATACCTTTCTGGCCTTTTTATACATCATTGTGAATCAAAAAAGGACATTATTAAAAATATTCCATTAGAAATCATCTTTCAGGACCTCGGCTGTGTGACATAGCCATTAGAGAGACAACATGGGTGGGGTAATATCTTGTATTGGACCGACTTCTGTTTTGTGAGAGAGACAAGCTTTCAAGCCACATGGAGCTCTTCCTCTTGCCCTGAAGAATAAAAGATAATACTTCACCCACCGTGTCTCTCTAATATCTTGGGACCGACACGACAACTACACATGACAGCGAACAGCTGCAGAAAACACTTGGCCAGTCAATCCTTCAGTTCCTAGCAGTTGTAGTTGTATATCCTGGAAGAACAGATTATCCAGCAGCAACAATAATGTATGGGCCATTCCAGCAATGACAGCACACATTGCTGTGCTATATGAAGCCCCTTTGACTTCAAACCCTATCTCTGTTATATAAGTGCAAAGTACTATTAGTTTTGTTATTAATAAAAATGGTCACAGACTATGTCTGTCTGGATAAAATCCTTTCCCATATTTTTTCAGTATCAGTTCTCTGTATATACAACTTGAATCCACCTGGCTCCAAAAGATATCCCTGCAAAATATTCAAAGCCTAAATTATATTCAGTGTGTTAAAAGAAGGGAGTATATAACTTTCCCCTGTACGCAGCACTTGTAAAGTGCCTTTTAATTAACTGAGGCTCTCCACTGGAAAAATAGGCCAAGTCTAATATGTCATTTTTACACTAAACAAGCTCACTTCCAAAGAATACTCACTTAGCATACAAAAAGATCACCAAAGGTGTTGTGAGATAGAACTGGAAATCATTGGCAAGGTACCATGTCCATCCATTGCACTGAAAATAGAAATGTTCAAGCTTTTATCACACTCTGGGTTTTTACAGAAGTGTTTTCCCACCAAACAGCTTTCTGACCTAGTTTAGTCATTAGTTTCCGCTGAAGTAGACATGAGTCCATGTTTCATGCAGAGCATGATTCTTGGGTTTGCTTATTTCTTCGAGAGATTCAACTCCCAACCCCTCTTTACAGTCCCTACATAAAGGGATGAGATAGGTCATTCCAGAGAGAAGCTTACAAAGAAAATGACTTCGTAAGGGAGTAACTTGTGCATGCATGCAGAGTGGGATTAGAGGAGCAATGAGTTTGTGGTTCCCTCCTCTGGAGAGAGGCTAGATCCCAAAAGCATCTCAAATTTGTGCCTTGCACCCTCCTCCAGATCCATAAGCAATTCAAGACCTGTACAAGGTTCCCGTACTGATATTCAAGGTCTTCCCCCTGACATTGAAGAAGGAAGAAGAAGGGAAAGAGGAGGAGAAAGGAAAATATAGTAACTAATATGATCATGTAACTGAGAATTTGATCATAATCTTAGTTCTGGCATTTCCTAACTGGTGGTTGGGTGCTTGATTTTGCAACAGTAACATTCTTTTAACTGATGTGGGGTTTTTTTAATGCAATTAAGTGAGCATGACCCATTACAGACAAATAAGAACACGGGGTCTTAAATTTACAGTCTATGGGTGGACAGTTAACAAAATGACAGGAAACCATGAAGAGAAGGAAGCAGTGGAGAGAGAACAGTAAATAAGGAGAAGGAAATCCAGTTCTTAGCAGACTGATATTTTCCAAGGAATGTAGCTTGTATATATTTATTTGGGGCAGAAACGATCTATCTTTTCGTTCTGTGTTTGTACAGTGGCCTAGCACAGGGGGGCCCTGATCCATAATTGGGGCTCCTGGGGGCTACTGTAATAAATAAATAAATAAACAAATAAATAAATGTATTTCAAATTTGTTACGGTTTTTTGCATTATTTCTAATATGGAGGGCTGTCAGCATGGGAGTAGTTAACATGAGAGTAGAGATTAGGGGTAGAAATAATGAGTTTGGAGGAGTGCTTTGGAGGAGGGCAAGACCCTTTGGCCCATGAAAGCAGGGAATGTCAGAACTCGAGAGAGAGAGAGGCTGACTGTTCTTAAGAGATTTCCAGGCTGGTTTGCAGATTCAAGAGGTTTGGATAAACTTTGGAGTGGCATCCAGACTTTTGGTTGCCTGTCTGAATTGAACACAATCGCCAATCTCTTATTCACCCATGGCTAGCTGACAGTGCTCTGATAGTGCTTATGTGCTAGGTTATGTTCACTAAGTGCAAATACAGAGGCAACGCTTGAAGTCCTTACTCAATTTTTACTCTTTACTTAAGGAAAACTCCCTTTGATGTCTTAATCTCTAATCTTCCTGTGACTCTGGCAGGCCAAGTATCTGCTCTTGCCCAGGCTCAAGGCGTTACCTAAGAGCTAACGAACTCATAGCTGGAGACCAGACAAGCTCACCTGTGTGTTAATTTTTCTCAAAATAGGTTTTAGACTTAGAAGAATGCATTTAGTGTTTAGACTTTCTGAAACGCTTATAAATCACTGCGTGTGTTAATCTCACTTGTAATGTCGGTATTACTTGGTATAAGAAAATGTCAGTTTTGCTTTACAGCTTTGAAAATGTTTGCTCTGAACTGGTGAACCAAGGCCCGGGAATTGTTTCCCCCCTACATCCAGAAGAACTATCAAAATCAGATGGGCCATCGAGGAACATCACAATACAAAAGACTGGTTAATGGTCTTATTGCACCTTGGAAATGCTGCATGCAGAGAAGCTCATCCTGTGGACTTGTAAACTGAATGAAGGAAAGTCACAGGAAAGTTTTCTCTCTCATTGCTGTTGGATCTCTGAGGAGGCTACTAGAGACACCAAAGTGAAGCCAGAGGTCTCCACAGGTTACTCCTGGGTCCAACTTGAAAGACTCTTTGTATTGACAAATCACCACAACGCTTCATTCTTAGGATTTAGATGATAACTCATTTGTGTGTATATGTTTGCTTACTTTAACCTGTAAATAACTTATTTCTTTTTCCTACTTAATAAACCTTTAGATAATTTATTACAGGATTGGCTGCAGACATCATCTTTGGCATAAGACCTCCGATACCAACTGATCTGCGGAAAATGAGTGGTCTCTTGGGACTGGAAGCAATCTGAACATGGTGTGATTTTTTATATAAGTGACCATTTATCACTAAGTCCAGTTTGTCTGGGTGGCAAGATAAACTGGAGAGTCTAAGGGAACTGTCTGTTTCTCTGTGGTAAGGTTGTTCTAGTAATCTAGGAGTTCACATTTGTACCTGGGATGGTGAAATCTAATTATAGAACGCACCACCAGTTTGGGATGTATGCCCTGTTTTTGACAGTCTGCCTGAGACAGGCATTCACGATCAGGAGCCATTTGAGAGAGCGTGACAGCTGGCATAGTCTTGGCTGGATTCACAAGCCAGTTGGGTTTATAGGTCTTAACCCCAGAGCAGTTAAAGTTTAAATTGGATATTGAGAGAGTTTAAGGGTTAACGATTAGTCACAATGAGTGAATCACAGTCATATGAAGGTCTTGACATAAAGAGACCATGAAAAAATATGTAAAAATAGGGGACTATCCTATAAAAATAAAGGAACTGAGAGCTTTACTTAGAGACTTTGACAAAGATGCCTGAGTACTGCCATGGCTCGGAGACCGCTGCAGTGGAACTGGTTCGGCTGAACTTCCTGGAGGTCCAGAAAGATTGGGAGTGTCAGATACTAATGGAGGGATTCTGAATCAAAGAGAAGACCGAAACCAAGGAGGCTGAAACATATTGCAGCAGTCCAAGCCAATGTTGAAATGGAAGAGAAAGCTCATGGCAGACACACGGAACAACTAGCAGCTGCTGAGAGAACTCCTGCATTGCAGCTCAAAGCTTTGGAACAGCAAATGCAGCAGCCTCAGACTGTGAGTACATCCCCTCTCAACAGCTGGGATGGGAAAAAGCCAGCCCAAGTTATCAAGGGACTGCATAGACAAGTGCCTGTCCACCTTGGAGAGAGACTGTGTGAGATCCATAAGAGAAATGGATGCCAATCCTCTTGACCAGATTTACTGGGAAAGCCAGACAAGTTTTTAATGCTGTGGAGGAGGGTGATGCTAAGGTATATAAGACATTTAAAGAAAACATATTGGAAAGGTTTAAGATTATCCCTGAGTCCCATCAATTGAAGTATAGAAATCTTAAAATGTTTGATCAGGTCACTCATGGAACATGTACATGAGATTTTTAATTATATGAAAAAATGTGTTGTAGGGGCAGGGGCTGAAGGTAGCTATGAAAACCTGTTTGGTCTAGTGGTAGAAAAGCCATTATTGTGGACAGTTACTGATGAGGTAAAAGCCGCCACCTGTGACAAAGCCTTACACAGTTTTGGAGGCAGCAGAAATTGCTGATGAATATATTGAGTGAAGAACTGCTGGAGGGGTGCCAGCCCCAGGGGATGGAAGATCCTTCTGTCCCCCAGGTTAAGAGGGATGAGGATCTAAACCTAACCCCAACGTTGTTAAAGTAGCTCAAGAGAGCCCAGATTTTAAAACCTCTTACCCTAAGGAAAGGCAAGTAGTCTGCCATCACTGTGGAGCTCCTGGCCATGTAAAATCAAATTGCCCAAAACTTAAGGTCACCCCACAATCTGCACCCAGCCCCACTGTCAGTGCCAAAGCTGCCACCTTGATCCTGGAGGAAATTGTAGAGGCGGACAATGGCCTCAAACGATATTAGGACTGAGTCTTGGGAAGGTGGAATTTATTAAGAGTGCTAGAGTGAATGGCATTGAATGTGCTGAGTGGAGAGATACAGCATCTCAAATCATTTTGGTTAAGGAAAGTTTGGTAAGAGAAGAGGACAGACTTCCTGGAAAAAAGTCTAAATAGTTTAGCTTTGCTGCATTTTCTGTTTCGGTGCCCCTGGCTAAAGTCCACCTTGAGGCAGAGGATTTTAAGGGTGATGTTAAGAAAGGCATCAGATTTAACTGTTTTGTCGGTGGACAGCAGGGAAGGTGGCCTAGGGGAGGCCCTCAGTTGGTTGTCTGTTGACAGTTGCAATTTGCCTTCTTAGGGGGAATTTGGAAATACTTCTGTTGTGCCAGAATCTGCTCTGAATTTAAGGGAGACTTAAAAGTAGTTTGTGAAGGCTCACAATGCCACTCCAGACAGTGTGACACCTCCCAAAGACATCAATGGGAGTTTTGCCCAGGAAAGGACATCAGGATTTGACCATGTGTGATTTGTTATACTAATTCAGACTATTGGTCCACGAAGTCTGGTATCCTCTAAGAATGGTGACTATATGATTCTTCAGAGAATCAACAATTCCATAATGCTCCTAGCCAGTTGTAATATGGGCTTATTTCTTCTTCTTTATCATGTAGCAATCATCCATTAGACCAAAGGAGGAAATTTGGTTACCATTATCTTAGCATACATGACTACAAATGCTGTTATTCATCATAAAATTATACAGCTACAGCACTTGACCTCCTATGTTAGTGAATTAATTTGGCTAAATAAATGATGTGTGAAAAAATATTTCCTTATTTAGACTTACTGATTCTGTTACAGAAATGAAGTTGTTTAGGAGAAAAAGATTGGACCACCAAATCCTTCTGCAGTTATCCAGATGAAATTTGGAGATCTCCCATACTGATCCCCAGGGAACAACAGAGTAAAGCCCAACTAAAAGACAGATGGAATACATATGGAGTGGCTGAAGTCTGAAAACACAGCAAGGAAAGAGTTGATTAGGTTTTATAAAGATTTTTTTATCCATGATTTAGGTGGGAATTTCCACAATTTTAAAGTGACTGCCTTTTGAAGGCAGACTTTGCCATATAATTATATTATTGTATGTTTGTAACTAATACACTCAAAGGAGAGATTTATTAAAATGTATACATGGTGTATGAAATTGTTTGGAATAACTCTAATCCTCAAGGTTTTTGCATTTATACTGTTACTCCAAGGATTTTCCAGATTTCTATCACATTCCCATGGGTGCTGTTAACTTTATGTACAAATGAAAGCCTGTCATGAGAGGCAACTGATTCAGAGCTTGACACTGACTTGAGAGGGAAATTTTCTATTACAAGGAGTACTGAATTGGGCCTTCAGCTATATTTAGGCCTTGGCAGAGGCACCAAAGAGCAGTTATTGGTGGGAAGAGAGATCTGCAGATGTTCGCTCCCAACCTTAACCATGGGTTGACTGGGAACACAGTCCAGCTCCATTGAAAATCAATGGAAAACCCCCTACTGACTTCACTGGGAATTGGATCAAGTCCTAAAATGCTGTTTTACTAGACCTGCAAGAAAGAAGGGATTTCAGTTACAAATGTGCAGATACCAGCATACTGTGATAAGTCTACAGGGCGAGCTTGGGCTGAAGCAAGAGGGGTACTTCCACAGCTCCATCAACATTGTGCAGACCCACAAGAAAAATTACACTTGGATTTAGATAGCATCTTTAAAAGACTAAGAGACCCAGGATCTCTGCTACCATAGTGGAGACGGGTGACTTCACAGAGCCAGATGTGACTCTGATTCAAGGTTGTGGTGTCCTGTTCTGCTTTACATTTCTGCTGCTGCTGCTATAAAGTCCCCTACACCATTGGAGGTCTGGGCATAGCTTATTGCCCCAGTCCCACACTCACATGCCCCTTTCCTTTGCTTTATGTTAGAGGGTGTGGTGGCTGATGTACAAGCTGGCCATGCTGCCTGCACCATAGCTACGTCAGCACAGAGGGATCCACACCTGGGAATCTCTGAGTGGGTTAAGGGCATGTTGAACAAAATGGCCCTAGCAAAATGTTCAGCCTATACAACTACAGAGGGCCTGTGAGGCTATCCCTCTGCACTCATTGATCCTGCAAGGTCACCGTCAACACTCATTGGGCCTGATTTGCATTCACATTTAGGCTCATTTACACCACTCAGGTATTTCAGGCACTTACCCCCACGTTCAAGGCAGAGAAGCCTCAGTGTAAATGAGAATCAGGCCTACTGACTTCGTGAAGTGTTAAAGGGTCGCAGCACTTTGCAAAAATCTGACTGTTAACACTTATTCCTATTCTCATTCTGCATATAAGCCCTTAAATAATTTAAACCAAAGGAACTGAACATTCTCCATATAAGACTCTAACATGACATTTGTTTTTTTTGGTTTTTACTCCTTTTTTCCTGCTTTTTAATTTCTAAACTGGAAACCTTTCTACCAGACAAGTGTAAGAGAAAATATTGTTAAACATACCTGGCTAGTCGATTACAAAGATATTTCAGTGTGACTTTTAGGGTGATTGCTTTTTCTGCGTGATGAAGCATGTTTAGAAGTGACCTGGAACTCAACCAGCCACTGGAAACAAATCAATATTATGTTTAATATTTTCCTAACTTTGGAGCTTGTTCTTATTATTAGGTTTCTTGTGAAAGTGCTAGGTTGATAGCACTGGAATAGGAAGCCCTATGTCCTTAGGTTGCAACATGGGCAGCAGGAGTGCCAGTTTTGTTCTACTGCCCTACCAGTGTGGTACAGACACGATCAGACTTTCTATGCCCTAGGCTTCTGTTCCAATATTGCTGTCAAGTCTGCCAGTTGAAGTAGCGTCTTTGTGAGAGTCAGATTTGGACACCTGCCTACCAGGAATTAGCCCGAGCACACTAATCCATTGTATAGAGGCCATCAAACAGCCATTAGATGGTTTTAAAAACCAAAATGCAAGTATGTTCTCTTTCAGATAAAGGTCTTTATGGAGGCACTGGGTGCAACGGCATAGTTAAGGCCAAGTGACGTTTTGCACTTAGAGCAGGGAATTAGCCTTTTTGGTTGTGTGTGAAAAACAGAATAGCCTCCCCAAAGTTACAGCACTTGTTCTTAAGAGCACCAAATGAATTTGAGAGTTTACCAGTAAATCTGTTTATTACTTTATGAGTTACAGCTAATTAAAAACCTGGATCCAAATCCCCAAAGTAACTTGTCTCCTAGCTTCCATCCATTTCAATGAAAGTTAGGAGCCTACACGTGTTTGAGAATCTGGGCCTGAACCCTTTAAGAAATTGACCTGTGTGTGTGTCAGTCTTTTTTGGGGGGTGGAGGGGGGGTCCCAAATGATCTTAACAATAGAATAACCCAGGCACGTCAAACTTTTCATACAATTAAAATTAATTGAAATCATATGCATGGGCTATATTTGACTACATTAAGTTGGCAAGTCAGAACTTTACGGTGAAAATGGGAATAGACCTCAGATCTGATAGCTCCAAAGCACATAGCCCTAGCACCTGAATGAATGCAGACTCTCAGCTTTTAGCAGCATAGGTCCTGACATACGTTTGAGCAATTCTGATTCCATCCAGTAAAAGGGATGCCTACATACGAGACAGTTAATTAATACAAAACACAAGGGAAATGGAAACACAGGGCCTGGTTCACCATTGCTTTGTGTAATTATCTGCATTGTGCAGAGAGGATCTGAATTTCTGCCAAATCAGACTTTTCCCCTCACTTACGCCAATAGTACCGTTTGCACTCACTTTGCACAGAAGTAAGTGACTACTCCAGGTGCAAGGCAGTGAAGAATCAGGCCCACAATTTTTACAGAGCAACAAACAATACTTGCTAGTACTTTAAATGCCAAAGCAACCTTTATCAACCCACTAGAATGCAAGCAGTCAGAGCTTAAATAAACCCAAATAATTTAATTTTGTTACCTGATCAGGAAAAATGTATCAACACCTAAATAAAAAGGTCCACTCCGAGAATAAACATACATGGGATTTTTTAGCACACGTGCTTTCCATTCCAGCATGTTATCTGTAGCAAAATGTATAGTAAGAATGGAAGAAAAGTAAGATGTGGTTTAATACATATAATGTCACATAGAGGCAGCAATGTCATCTAGTAGATAGAGAGAGCAGTAGGGTGGTTCATGGAGGGTAGGTCCATCAATGGCTTTTAGCCAGGATAGTCAGGGATTGCCATTTGCCAGAGACTGGGAATGGCCGACGGGATGGATCTTTTGATGATTACCTGTTCTATTCATTCCCTCTGAAGCACCTGGCATTGGCCACTGCTAGGAGACGGGATACTGGGCCACGTGGACCACTGGTCTGATCCAGTATGACCATTCTTATGTGGGAGTCAGGATTCCTGTGTCTTATCCCCTGCTCTGTTACTGACATGTGGTGCAATCTTGGACAAGTATCCACCCTGTGCCTCTGTTTCTCCATAGGTGAAATGGGAACAATAATGATTATCTTATTCTGTAAAGTACTTTGAGATCCATGGATGAAAATTAGAATGTAAGGGCTAAGTCTTATCAGCATCATCGCCTTAGGTTTGTCTATGCATCATCATAGTGTCTAAATACCAAATTACTTATATCAAATGACTATTTCCTTAGCAATTCTTGGTTTAATACCATCCAGTCCTACGAGACCAATTCCAACTACATTTCTCAAGTAGCTCCATCTTTTCTTTTTCTCTTTTGGATACATTTATCTGTGACAATTTTCCACCTTAAATACTCCTAACCAGAAGACAAGGCTTTCTCCATCATCCTCTGTCATGGAGGCAAATGTAGAAAAAAAACTTCAGCATGTCTATGATCTCTTTGACAGTCCTCTTCGCACCCCTGCTGGTCTAAAGTTCCATGGACTCTGCTGGATATTTCCCCTATCACTTCCTTTGAAGAAACTCTTTATTTCTTTCCTGTAGAGTGTAAAGCTTCACAGTGATCCTTCTCGCCCCCACTACTTCCTCATAATTATTTAGGGCTTCTAAAAACATAAACATAATCTGCTGACAACAAGACAACCCCTATGGGAAGCAGTAGTGTGTCTCCAGTCTACGGAGTATTTACCGGACTTCCAAATATGTTATAAAACTGCAATTTGTCTCTGAGCACACAAAGAAAACACTGGTCTTTCTTTAAACCCAAGAACATATGTCAGTTTGTCACACCCCTCATACCTAAATTCTGCCAGGCTGTCATCTGACTGGTATGTCCAGAAATTATCCATACAAGACTCAAAACTCGGATACCATTTAGTGCAGAGCAGATACCTTTAGAGGATTTTATTGTCCATATAGTTGGCAGATTCTTTTGCAAGGAAAAGCATTTTAGAGTGCTGTCCAAGGCACCTATGAAACCTATAACAACAAATGCAAATTTACCCTGGAATTCTTAACCAATGCATTTTATATTGTTAACGTAAAAATAGTGTTTCTTATTTTGCAAGGGCTCCATCTTACTTCCATGGAGTTAATGAGAGTTTTGCAATTGTCTTTGACCCTGGTTCTTAAACCATTAAAATCAAGCAAGATTCCTTCTGATGCTGAAAGGATTTGGCTCAGGTTGCTTAATGAGTGGAGGATTGGGTCCCAAGACATCAGGGAGGTGATATTTAAAGGACAACCCAGTATGTGATAGTTTGGTAACATATAAATGATGTAAATAATTTGATTTGGCATTTTAAAATCCAGCAGCCAAAAACAAATAAATAATGTCTAGAAATCCTTTCAAACACGGAATCTATTTTTCAAATTGTCACAGAAAAGTGGACTATCCTTATGGATAGTTTTAGCCCAAAATAGTACAGATTACAAGAATAACTGAACAGTTTCAATATTGTCAATGAGTGTTTACAGTGAAATCTTGTTTCACTCAATTTATGCAGATTGTAATCAGTATTTTTCCTACACCCTCTTTGGAATGTAGTATTCCAATTCAGATAATTCATAGTCAAGATTGATCCAGGGATTAACATTCCCTTATACAAATTACAAAACAATTAAACAAAAAACTCTTAAGTATGAAAAGTTATGCAAGTGACCAGTTGATTTATACAAATATTCCACTAGCCATATACCATGTATATTCAGTAAACAATATTTCCAGGGGGAAAAGCCTTGCATATTTCACAACCGGCTTTAGCTGATACACACAGCATACACACGGCATTTCAAGTTATATATCCCTGTGTCTAGTATGGATTTTGAAATGTAATCTTATATCCACTAGGAGCCAAACTTGGGCACTGAACACAGGGCCTGATTCTGCAGCAATTATTCACCTGAATTAATCATTTTAGTGACCTAAGCATTTCCATTTACTCTATTGGGACAGCTCATGTGAATAAGAATTCATCATGTGAGCAAAGTTGGCAGGGTTGGGTCCTCATTTATTGTCCTTGATTTTTCTAGCACACTAATTTGTGTGGCGGGGTGTCTTTCCATTGATTTCAATAAGCCTTGGATCATGCCCCTTCTGTTTAATGTCTGGGCATTGAACTTCTTTTCAAACTAATATCTATTATATGTACCTTTGTTTTTGAAATCACCAACACACTTGATTTGACTATGGCATTAAAATGACAAATAGTTAAAATATAAGTGTTTATGGAGCCACACTCTAAGGTCCAACAGGATTTTCTTGCTATATAGCCAAAACCTTGCACAAAATTTTAAGCCACAGCGCTTTCTTGCAATATAATATATGGAAACCAATACTGAAGCATTGGTACTTTTATGATACATGTTTGATGAGCTTTTTAAAAGAGATATCGCCAGGAGACATCTAAAATCAATTCTGTATTTTGTTACAATGGAACATTTCATCTGGTATTTCCCAAATGCATCCTATGTAAAGTATGCCTTGACATGAATGTGGTCTTCATATAGAGAAAACACTTACTTTTTCTTGTGTTGCAAATTTCCTCAGAAACAGGCAGTACTGAATTAATTTGATAATGATTCCATCTGATATCTTCCTTTGATTCACCCTTATCTTTCTTATTTGAAGCTGTGCTCCCATAATTTGCAGAAGGTAAACTATATGCTGGTGATTCATCAAATTTCACTTCCCACCTCACAGCAGCAGCATAAACAGTTCCAGTGATTGGTAAGACAATAAACAAAATGCTAACAAACCTGCAAGAAATAAAGTTCATTACTGCAGAGTGACAATCACTTTTAGAGGACACGTTTTTAAAACTGATGTCCCAAACCTTCCCATACTTACAAACAAATAGCAGCAAATGCATCAATAGAAAAAAGGCCTTTAGCACATCTAGCTACGCTCACAGCTGAGACTGTAGAATTCAAAGTGAAGAGAGATGGGAAAGGCGATATAAAAGAGATGGTCTTGAATTTAAATATATCTGTCAAGAAAGAATGAATTAATATTACATTCCCAGATAAAGCAGGGTTTTTTTATTATAGCTCTTAGCAGCTTGTTCAAGAAAGTAAATGGAAACATTTATTCCTGAAGTCCCAGACTGTATTTCTGTTTAATACAAACTGTTTTATTAAACAACCGCTCATCTCTAAGTCCAAGCTGTAAATAAATTTTCTCTTTAAAGAATATTAAACTTTCCGCAGTTATTTACCGATACTTATCAGAAACAGTCATTGCAAAGATCTGGGGCAGGCAGGCAGGACTCAAGATGAGCATCTGGCCCTTTTTGAGGGGTTCTCTGAAGGAGTGAGTGAAACCTGAAAGCGACATTCCATCTTGACTTATTAGTTCCCACTCCTAGAGATGCCCGTTTTCATAGATGCACGGTCACGTTTTTTTGGCCTGGCTTGTGTTTTAGCTTGTAGAGCCAGTTTGGACCCTTCGCTTGGATTGTTGAGTATGGCAAGATCCTCCTAGGAGTTGAATTTTTTTATAGGCTTCCACTGCATTCCAAGCACTGTCATTTCCCCCCTTAGCCCCACAACGTATGGGCTTGAATCTGACTATTATTTATGTTATTACTATTGTTACTCCTGATACTAGATATAACACATTTGGCTCAGATCGTTGAAGGCACCTAAGGGAGTTCAGCACCCCAATGAAATTCAGCATGAGCTGGGTCCCCGACTCCCTTCGGCTGCTTAGAAAATCTCAGCTTTGGACTCTAAGAGTATATCCTCAATAAAACACCCGCAGCAGGCCGAGGTCAGCTGATTCAGGATCATGGGGCTCTGGCGTAAGGGCTATAAAATTGCAATGTAGATGTTCCAGCTCAGACTGGAGCCTGGGTTTTGAGACCCATGAGGGGGAAGGGTCCCAGTGTAGACATACTCTAAAGGTCTAATCCTGCTCCCATTGAAGTCAATGGCAAAACTCCCATTGACTCCAATGGGAGCAAAATCAGACCCTTAGTAAATAAGAGACTATATTTATTCAAAAAATAAAACCAGTGCAAGACACACACCCCTCCCTGCCATGTGATTTGATCGTACTGCACAGTACTTCTCCCAGAGTACCACACAGGAGTGGGGCATTTATTAGTGAATTATCAGTCATCCAGCATGATTAGACATGGCCTCCCTGCTGGAGGAACACAGGAAATGTTAGCTGTGGGAAACAGGGAAATTTAAAATGCAAGTTAGCAGGATGGCCCCTGCTTCAAGAGATACAGCTCAGGGGGAGCTGGTGGAGGCAAAGCTGTCCCCTGGGCTGCTCTAATTTACTGAAGCTTCCCACAGCTGCTTTGCTGGCTCAGGATAGCCTGGATGCTCTGGGGGTGAGACACCCCCCTTCAATTCTGCCAACCTCTGTCACTCCCAGCTGCTCTCTCAGCACAGGCTGGCACCATTACTGCTGGGGGCACACCCCACCAGCAAGGGTGTTTCCTGGGCCTGTTTAAGATAGTTGGGCAGTTACACCACAGCTGGCTAGCCAGTGAAAAGTACAGCTGGTTGGGGGAAAAAGAGGAACAACCCCCCCCAATTTTTTAAAATAGTTTAATTAGGAGGCTGGCTTTATGTTTTTGTTTTGAAACGTCAATGAATTTTTTTTGAAAACCAAAACATTTTCAACACGCTAAGTGGAGAAGGGGCCACAGTGGAGGCCAGAGAAGGGCTTTATCACCAAATAAAGCACTATTATGGTGCCTTTTTTAAAAAGGAGAAAGAAATTTGCAGATTGATCAGGCCAGGGGACCCATCTAGTGCTGTTTCCTATCTTTGACACTGATCAGTATCAGTTGCTGCAGAAGAAGAAATCTTGCCCTAGACTGTAATGGAGTAATCTGCCTCCCCACCCAGGAAAATTCTCTTCTACACCCAATAGCTAAAGGATGGATTATGTCAGGAGGGTTTGTATTCTTTCCCAAACACTTGTGTTGGCTTTGGTTTAGTATTTACTGTTAGAACTCTGGATAGTCTTGTTACCAGTATAAATGTTTAGTTCCTCTTTAAATGCAGTGCTGAAGTCATGTCAGTCCTGAAGAATAGCTCTGTGTAGCTTGAAATCTTGTCTTGCTCACCAACAGAATCTGGTCCAATAAAAGATATTACTTCCCTCACCTTTTCTCTCTAATTCTTCTTTAAATCTTTAACAGCATGTGCCAGTGATAATTCTCCATATTGATACAAAAGTGGCCCACATGCACAGAATAGCAGCACAGCTTGGTATGTGTAAAGTGTTCGTTTTCTAGGACTATGGAAATAGAGTAACTATCAGTAGAAGAATACAATTAAACAAGAGAAAGGCCTGTTAGGTTATCTAGCCCATACTCTTCCGGCAGAATCTGAATAGGTAATCTCTTTGGCATGAAATGTGTAGATTATGGGGTGTTGTAGGTTTGTTGTATTGTTCTGCTGTGTTACCTGTTGTATTGAGTCCATGAAAGTTTGTATTTTTAACTATATTAAGTAGCAGCTAACGTCCATCCGTCCATGTCCTCGGCTGGAGTAAATCGCATAACTCCATTGTCTTTAGTGGAATTATTCCAGTTGATACCACCTGAGGGTCTGGCTCAAGGTCTTTTTGCAGAGAGCATTGTTACAGTATGCTCGTATACTGACAAGAAATGTCTTGAATAGAAGATAGGATTCTCTAACATTAATAATTATTAGCACTATGATAGTGCCTGGATGTCCAATCAATACTAAGCCCCTGCTGTTTTAGGCACCGCCTACACATAACACAAAGAGGATCAGGATCTCAAGGAGATTACAACCTAACCTTATGACAAGAGCCAATGAAGGGGAGGATGGGGAGGAAGGCACAGGTTTACAATGAGATAATTATGATCAGTGTAATGAGCAGTGGTCATAAGACAGCAGGTATCTGGCCACTGTCCAGTGTTTTGCAGGCATCCTGGAAGAGAGGAGTTAGAATTAAATAGCTTGGGGAGGCGATATTCACTAGTAACTTGTTATTTTACCTGCTGCAAATGACAACATTACAAAATGTAGGGGTGAGATTAAAGTTAGGTGGACAGCTAACGCTGGGTAGCGTTACAGTGAGTGAGGAGGGATTATATGGCAGTAGGGATCTGTCTGGATCTTTTCAGTGTTCGTTCCCAGAGACCACTGGAGGAGTTCAGTAAAGCTCCCTATGGGATCTGGACACAAAATCCACATTAAAATTAATGCAAACTGAGTGTCCAAATCTCACAGGTAGTTTTGAAAATCTCTGAATTTAACGCTTGGGATTTTTGTAAAGAAAGAGTAATATTGTTTCTGGATGTTAGCTGGACTCCACCGAAGGAAACTCTCAACCTCAACTTTTTGCTTTCTAAAGGTTGGTAAACACATTTTACTTACCTAATATCGCTAACCTTGTAATGTCTTCTTCGTGGCAGGAGTCAGGTACACATATACCAACGCTGTAATCAACCCCTTCCTGGAAGACATAACTCTCCTTAGCACTCTTTGCCCAAAATTGTTATAAGCACCTAGACTGGGAGGTGGTGCCCTAAGCAGAGCATGGATCCCAAGGGAGTCAGATTCCCTAATCCCACAGAATTGCAATGGGATTTGAATGCTGCTTTGAAAATCCCAGCCTAGTCAATATTTACAAGATGTCTTTGAAGAGGTAGTCTCTCTTATAAAAACATAGGCCCTGACTGTGTTTGATCCTTGCATTGGCACGCACATGAAAAGGGCACAAGAAGCCTTCTACCAACACTACAGCACAGGGGCCGAGTCCAAATGCATACCGGGCCAGCACCACCACAGGTGCCAGCCACGCCCAAAGGGTCAAGGAAAAGGCTTAGCCATAGTCCTGTCCCCCACTGCGCTGCAACTGGCTAGCAGTGCCGGCCAGCAATTGAGGGAAATGCATGTGGTACCTATGAAAAGGTGGTAAAGTGGTAATGCTTCCCAGTGCACTGTGACGCTCCAGGAGGTGTTAGTGTAGCTGCCCTAAGGGGAAAGGGGGAGGTGACTTCCTATCCCTATGAAGGGTCAAAGGAATTGAGTGGGAGTCTTTGTAGCTGGTGGCTCTCCCCAGAAAAAAAAGAGGAACTGAGGCAGCAGCCATCTCACCTTCCCAGAGGGGCCTATGTGAGAGGCACTGGGGCTCAGCAGGTAGCAGGAGGGGACTTGTTAGGCAATTGTCCATGCACCATGAACAGACTATATCAAAAGGAGAGTTTTTGAGTAGATTGTCCCACAGCGTGGAAGGGAATGGCCACAGCTCAAGTTGGCTGATCTTTCTCCTGTTTTAGCAAATCTGAACACATCATTGGTTTTGAGTGAGTTCAATGTTCTAGCCAGACACTCCTCACCAACCTAAAGTTAACTCCACTGTGCTGGCCAGATTCCAAGGTAGGCGGCTACATTCTGCCAATCTGAATTCTTCCTGCCAGGTCAGTTAGTATTTCCTGTTCTAAACTGTTGTGTAGAGTTGACGTGCTGGATTCTACCAAAATGGTGACTGCATCTCAACGATGGGTCAAGTGATCCTTTACCTGCCTCGCATGAGTTTTTGTGAGGCTTAGCTAGCTAATGTTAACTCCTCCAAGGAGAGGTAAATAAACAATAATTTCCTGAAATTCAGTGCCAGTCATTATCTTTGCATACTGAAGGGCCTGATTCTATATTCCTTGCACACTCAGTTGACATCAGCAGGGGTTTGATTTCATAGCTGACTCCAGGATCAGCACCGAAGCATTTACCCAACTGTAGTACCCCAGTATAACATCAACCAAAATAACATAGCACTTGAAAATAGCATACCCGCTGCACTTGTAATTTGCAGTATTGTCCTTGGAATTTGCCTGCAGGCACCTTGGCAGACAGACATTCAGTATAGGATCCCAGTCTGTCCGTATTTCCACCAAGGATATTGCTACCAACTTTTCCCAAAGAATCATACACTGAAATTTCAAAACAAATATACTGTGTAAACAAAGATCCTTAGACAAATTTGGGAAGCTCAAGCCAGTTTTAGAGGTACGTTGCCTGCCATGCACCCCATAGGAAATTAGCCCTTCTTTAAAAGTCAGGCTGTCCAATCAGAGAATTCTTTGATAATACAAAGTATTGTTCCAGCCTGACCACTGTCTTGTGCTTGAACTAAAATTTAGTCGTGATCCAGTTACATTAGTTATAAAATAAACTTTGTGGCAAGCAGAATTATGTTTCTCAAACAGTGTTATCGAGGGGTGGGGGAGAACTTGTTCATATCCCACTCTAAACTACGTTTTGTATCCCTCTGTCTCTAAAGCCAGGGGTGTCACTTACCAGAAGCCCAACCTAAAATGCTTAAAATAAAATGACATCTTTAAAGCCCAATGTCCCAGAACATTTCAGAGCTAAAAGAAATGTCTGTGTGACTCCACCACTGAAAAGCTAGGATTATTCCATTACAATGAGGAGAAACTCTGTCTGCAGGTTTGCAAGATGCTTCTAATGTGCATCATAGACAACTACAAAATAATGCATTTCATCTTCTATCATGTTACCTTCTTAGATCTCAGTCCTACAACTGAATATGCCAGTGCAGACCCTCGCGGAGCTCGATGAAACTGAATGTGGAGGTTTGTGCTAATAGATCAAACTGCAAGATCAAAGCTTTAGTGAGACAATTGATTTCAATAGGATGCCCATCTGAGATGGCAAACAATATTTGGTCCTAAACGAAATTGTTTAAAGGAAGGTTTAAAGCAGAGTTTCTAATTGAAGACATTCATTGCTATAGCACTAGTGATCCCTGAGGAAAGGATGGTCCTAATGGAAGGATGATCCAATGGTTGGGGCACTAGCCTGAGACTTCGGATACCTGAATTCCTGCTCCACCACAAAGTTTCTGTATGATCTTGCAGAAGTCACCTAATCTCTGTGTTCCCCCATCTGGGAATAGTTTTGGGGAAATGGGAGATACTTCTCTACCTCACAGGTGTGTTGTGAGAATAGGTACATTAATGCCTATGAGATGCTCAAATAGTATGGCAAAAGGGGCCATATAAGTACCATAGTAGGTAGACAGATCACAATGAAACTCCTAATCCTTGGATTCTTTATCCCTCAGCCATCCAAATCTGAGATCAAAATTGCAGCTGCAGGCTCTTAGAAATATCTGTGCAGATGGTACAAAGATCAACCTTTGTAGCTCTGCTCCTAAGTTTTGTAGTGTGCTCGCTAGGTGGCATAGTCCAATTTCACCCTTGTAAACATATCAGAGGTAGAAAAATTTACTTACTCATTATTGCATAAGCTTTTGGTTCCTCTGCATTCAGATCTGAAAGAAACTGGTTGGTGTCTTCCAAACACTGTAGAGAAACATTTCTTACAAGAGAAGCATAAGTTGTTAGAGGCGTCAGAAGGAGCATTAACAAGGAGAATGACATTTTTCTACCTCTTTTCCCTAGGCTCTTAACTTGTGTCCCTTATATGCTGCGAGGTATATGTAAGGGCAACTAGCAATTTAACATAGGTCAGAGGAAAATGTGATACTTCCTTCTTCTTAATATGCATAGACATATTGTGCTTTCCAAAACAGCTGCAGAACGACAAAAATATACAAGCGTGAAAAACTATTTACGCACCTACTTTTTGTTGAATAAAACAGCTCTCTTGTGCCCTTCCGTGCACCTGCCATCCATTAGCTATGCAGATCAAAACTGACATTCGGCCTTGATACTGCTTTTAACTATTTTCTTTGTGTGTGTATTAGACACACAAACACGCACTCACAGATATATTTAAATGGTGTCAATTTAGTGCTTACTAATGTAACCCTTCTGCCAGGTGGAGTTGGCAGCAACAAAGGCCAGGTTCAATATGTAGGAGTTCCTCTTAACATTAAGAAATAGAACCAGTTCAAGCCCCAACCAAGAAATCCAGGAAAACTCTAAGAGGCAATACTTCCCTACCCGCAGGCGGTGAGACTGTATATAACAAAAGAGAACTTTTATTAAAAGGGAAAGGGAACCCATCATTAATTTGGGAAAACACCCCAACCACATGAAAAAACATGCAACCATAAACAAACCTGACCTCATCATGCATTGGGCAATATCCTTTGCCTCAGTTTCCCACAGCCAAGGGGATAATGGGGCATCCCCACAGGCACAGTCTACAAGACTGTTCCTTACCTCCCGACTGTATGATTCAAAGGTCTGAGTTGGGGTGGCCGCCCCTAGCACTGGGTGGCATGGCCTACTGGCCAGAGTCAATAGTCAGCTCAAGTCTGTGAGGCCTACCAGCCAGAGTCAACAGTTGCCCTTGAGTCAGGGCTGTGAGAGCTAGTGGATAGAGTCAAGAGTTGCCCTTGGATCAGGGTGGGGCAAGCAAACAGTCTATAGCCCTGACCCTCAGGTAAGGCGGGACAAGCAAGAGGTTTGTAGCTATGGCAAGGGTTTGTGCACCTCTGCAGCCTGAGGTAAAGGGATGATGTCACACCCAGGGGAATGGCAGAGGTGGCAGGGGTATGCGAGTCTACCCGACTCCATCATTTCCCAGCCCAGGGCCCTGGTCGTGACTGGAGTGGTCACCACCCTGGCCAGCAGGGATCCCACCACAACATGCTGACCTGTCTTGGACAGGAGATACCACTCACCCTGTCCCCCTGGGTCACTTTCTACTGTCATCCGGGTCTTGTTGGGGCTTTCAGGTTCCCTGGTGCCAGTAGCTCCCTGGACATACGACTGTGGGCTGGGACTTCTGGTTCCCTCAGCTGGGTGCTGAAACAGCTCCCTGCTTGGAGCCTCCACCAAGCATCCTTCCTCCTCAGTGGTCATCCTGGAATGAGCTGGGCTGCTCCCTTTTATACTGGGGCAGTAGTTAGAGCATGCCCAGCACAGCATGGGGGGGCGGGACTTCCGTCACCCTTCGAGTGTGTTTAACTCTTTCCTGCTGAGTGTGGGGTAAGCCCACCCCGTAACAGGCGGCTTGGGCTCAAACCTGAGTCAGCTCCTCGGCTTAGCGTGCAGTGTAAACAGAGATGCCAGGATCTGACATGAAGAGTGAACTTTCCCTTCCATCTTAAGAGTGTTCCCTGGAGGTCAGATCATATTGTCCAGGCAGTGTTTGGTTACTCACGTTATCACCACACATACAGTACCTGTTCTGTGGTTAACACATTGTACTGAGTCTATCTGTATGTACTACACAGCAGCTGTGTCAAGTATAAACCCTGAGGGTTTGATCCCGAGCCTACTGGAGTCACTGAGTGTTTTACCGTTGATTTCAGTGGGTGCAGGAATTGGCCTTTAAAGAGACTGAAAAAGAAAATGGAAAGCATCTGAACGTAGTTGCTTGTCTCCTCATCTTGCCCTCAAACTATACAATGAGGATAAGCCAAAGCATTTTAGCTCCCTGGCTCACTATCAGTGGTTGTGTTTTAATTTCCAGGATGAAGTAGAAAGGTGGTGGGAAGGTTCAGTGTACTCTGAACCCACTGAGTTCCTTACAGAAGTATGAACATGCTGCAGACATGCAGTTGAAAGAATGGAGGGGGAACTGCCCAAGATAGGAAGGGAAACTTCCATGCTGGTTGGTACGGTTTTATTTGTAGCTGTCATAGAAAAATTAGGGATAACATACAGTTTTCTGATGCTTGCAGATTTTCCATAACATCATTAGAAATCAGGTAAAATGATACAAATTTGCATGACAATCATGACTTGCAGAGAAGAGCATGGTAAAGTGAAGGGATACTGTTTAAATTTGCTATCATTTACAACGTCATATCAAGATCTTGCAAATTCTCTCTTTTCTACCAGTTTGATTTTGCATTCGGACAAAATGAATCCCTCAGCCTTAACAGTTCTGTTACTTATGAAGCACAATGCAGTAGTGACTGAGCATACAGGAGCAGACCCTTAGGACTTGTGTGCGCTGGTAAAATATACCGAAATGGTGTGTGAGCACCAGCAGGAACCTTGAAGTAGGCAAGGCTGTGGCAGCCAGGACCATTTTTATGGTCAAAATAAAATAAAGCAAGGAAAATAAAGCAAGGAAATTGGTTCTATGTTTTAGCCTCAATCCTGCAAATTCCCATGCACTTGAGTAACTTTGTATATACAAGTTTAATGGAACTATTCATGGGCATAGAGTTACTCACTTGCATTTGTAGGAGCAGGGCCTTAGAGCCTGATCCAAAGCCCACTGAAGTCAATTAAAAGACTTCCATTGACTTCTTTGGGCTTTGAATCAGTTCCTTAATGTGATGCCATACGTGGATATAATAGTGTGAGCTGAAGATGTGAGTTTCATCTCAAATGATACATTTGCTTGCTTCTGCATGATTTTTATAGACCTCTGGTATAGTTTGTTGGGGCATAATGTGTACCTAAGGACTCTTTCAATTCCCCCCAAATAAAATACTAAGCACTAAAGCACATACTTTAATTGTAAAATGAATCAAACTATTTTTGCAAAATGTAGGTGAAGCCAACTTTAAAAGAGTACTATAATTATAAGAAACAGCTTGACCATAAAAGCTCAGGGAGTTAAACAATTTTTCCTTCATAGTATTTCAATAGTTACATGCTTATTAGATCAGGCTTTATATTGGTTAGCTTATAATGGACATTGAGTTTCACTTATATTCCCCTTCCCTTATTTACTATCGCCTACCCCTCATCATAATTAGCTTGCAAGAAGACTTTATATGTTGGCTTTCTTTTCCGCTGATCAACCTCTGAAAGTTATTTTTCCATCCTACTTTTATGAAACAGGTTGTACTCATTGTTGTGAATGAGTCACTCTCAGTTCTAATCTTTGTGGGATATTTGATAAGAAAGATACTATTAAAATAATGTATTGTATTATTAAAGCTATTTGTGTTTTCCCTTAAAGGTACTCTGCCAATTTGAAGAGATCGCAATGCGAGCAGGGCTTTGCTATCGTCTAATACATTTTTATATAAACTTCATTCTTGTTGTTATCATGTACTGTACTTTTCTGTGCCTCTCCAAGTGCTTTTGTGATGAAATCCTGACCTCATATCTTGACAGAACAGTGAACAAAAAATTACTTGGCTCTATCACATAACCATATTAGCACTTTTAAAGTCATATCCATTTTGATAAAGATCAGGGATCTTAAACAGGTTTCTAATTATTGTCTTTAGAAAAAGACGGTTACTTACCTTGTAACTGTTGTTCTTTGAGATTTGTTGCTCATGACCATTCCATGACCCACCTCCATCCCTGTTGCTGGAGTTGGCATCAAGAAGGAACTGAGGGAGCGTAGGGTCATATACCTCGACATATGTGTGGGAGAGCCCCACCATTGGAAAATCACACAGACCACACCTGGACGCAGCGACCAGTGATTGCTGCTTTTGTGGATGTGGAGAATAGGGCTGATAGGTTTGGTAAGTGGGTCGGGATTGGTACAGAGGGCGATATGTTTGCCGATGTTGGAATCTTGGGAGAGAGGAGGGAATAAAGGCCCAGTGACCGCAGTGTGGCCCTGGAGTCCTTCAAGGAGTGGAGGCTCTCGTATGTATTGTCGCTAAACAACTTTTAGTTGTCAAACAGCAGGTCTTCTAGGGTCATCTGGACTTCCTTTGGAAATCTGGAGGTCAGTAGCCATGAGTCTCATCTCAGTAAAATCGAGCTGTTGTATCTGTTGCATCCACTGCTGCCTGGGCGAGACCTTGGAGACCAGTTTGTCTTCCCTGAGCAAGGCCTGGAATTCTGTTAGTTCTTCCTCTGATAGTGAGGCCTGGAATTCCGCTAGCCTGGAATAAGCTTGAAAGTCACATTTTGCTAGTATGGCCTGATAGCTAGCTATACAGAACTGGAGCCTGGCAGATGAATAAACCTAGCAGCCGACAAGATCTAGCTTTTTCATAACCCAGTCTGGGGGGATAGAGAGGGATGTTCTGAGATGCTGCTGTCTGGCTCATTACACCGCAGCTTGGACCACTAGTGAGCTGGGTGGCAGGTGCATGAATAAGAAATCAGTGTTCTTTGCCAGGGCATTCCATGCGCTTGGGTGGTGGAGCGCAGGATGCTGGGGTGTGCCAGATTGTTTGTGCTGGCTATAGGATGGCTTTATGGATTGGTAATGTGATCCTGGATGGGCCTGCTGGCTGAAAAATGTCCAGGAATTCATTCTGCAATTCTGTGACATCTTCTGTTGGCAGTTTCAGAGTTGTTGCCTTGTATCTTAGGCGATCCTGATATTGGCCACGATCATCCGGTGGAGATGTGGATGGTGGGATGATGGTCTCTTCTGGTGATGAAGCAGCTTCCGTAGGAGGCGGTAGATCTGTCAGCCCCATTGGTTCCATCAGCACTGGAGGTGCTGCTGCATTCCGCTGTTCCCCAGATAGCGATGGCGCAGCATATACTGATGGGGGATGAGAGATTGTCACTTTACTGGCAGGGATTGGGCAACAACCTACTTATGGCTGGGCCCTGTGGGTATCTGAACCATTGTTGTTGTGGCGGCGCTTGTAGGGGCGCATAATGTCGTTGCGTTCATCGGCTGGAGGCAGGAGCTGTATGGCACTCTGTCTCTCCTTGTGTGTGGAGCCCTCCATTGGTCATAGAAGTTCTGCTGTGGGGGTTAACAGCAACAAGCAGCCCAGTGTGCATGGTACCGGGTCCGGCACCGGGTACCGGGTACCGGGTCCGGCAGGCTCGGCGATGGTCTGTAGTCCGTGTGGGTTCCAGTGGTGGTCAGAGTGGTGTTGGAAATGTGTTTTGATTTCTTAACTGCTCTTGCTTTTTTGGGTGCCAGAGCCACCAAGTCCGCCCTCAACTTCTCACCTGGCTGATCCTGACTCAGGGAGGGAATGTGGAGTTTAGAGATGGTCGCTTTTGGGGATCCACCCTTGTGCCCTTGGCCATGTTGCTTCCACTGAGTTTTCATCGGTTCCATCAGCCGCTGGTGTGGCTGGTGGTGCTGAAGTCACCAACCACAGGAGGTGGCATTGTGCCACCTCCTGGTGCGCACACGGACGCACTACTTCCTCCATTAGGAATTTCCGAAGCCTGAATTATCTCACCTCTCAGGTTCTTGACAGAAAGGAATGACAGATGGAGCACCGTGAGACTATATGGAATTCACCCGAACAGGAATCTTGCTGTAGTAGGATGAGCAAAAACTGAAATCTCTTTGACTTGTAGGTGAATATCTGGAGTGGTAGCTAGGAAGACTACAATAGAGTTGAATGATAAGCCTAGAATTTTTAAATTTAACAGGTTGTCATGTATAAGAGAGAGGTGAGATTCAGATGGAGACAATAGCTGCTGGACACATCACAGCTGGAAACTCACCCATTTTTGCTGGTCCATTTTTCTTGTGGCAAGTTTCCTGCTATTCAGCAGCACAGGCTGTATGTCAAGAGCACAGTCCTGTTCTAGGCCTAAGAGCCATGAAGGAGCCACAAGCACAAACTGAGATGGGTTACAGTGCTATACTCCTGGGTCAGCATGTCCTTAATGGTAGCTGAAGAGGTGGCTTCAGAGACAGGTGAAAGCCGTGTTGGTATTGAGAATAACCATGGCTTTCTTCTGTTTCAGGACTCAGAGATGGAAGAGCAATGGTGTTGAAGGAAGGTCTGTAGGAGAGTATGAGTCAAGGAGTGAGGAAAGTGTCTCCAAAGAAGTTGTGACCACGTCCTCCACTTGAGCAGAGTAATTAGTTACTCCTCTGGCATTCAGGGCAACGACAAAGCTCCTACACTCCTGTCTTTTCTGGAAAGTCTTTCAATGGTTCCACAGCTGTGCCCCAGGTTTTTTAGCTCAGCTTCCACAGCTCTTTGCCATGTTGTTTTCAGGCAGTCTCGTTTTCGCTTGCCTTTGGGTGTCCATCTCATTGAATTCTGGTGATGGAATCAACTTCCATCCGAAACACATAGCCAATCCTTTTCCAGTGCTTTGATGGCGCTCATATTTTCTTGGCTACACTGTATGTATAGATCTTGATTTGAGATTGTTCTGGGCCAAAAGAGACGGAGGATTTTTCTGACGTAGGTTGTATGAAATGAAGACAGCTTGGAGGTGTCATACTTTGTCATTCCCCACCATTCTGCACTATAAAGTAGTGTTGAAAGTACACAACTCTGATCAATATTAAATTTAGTTTTGATATTATATTTTGATAATTTCCAAACGGTATTTAAGTGCCTAAAGTTGTTCCTGGCTTTATTGATTCTGTTCCAAATATCCTAACTTGTTCCACCATCCTGGCTGATGGTACTGACCAGATATGTGAATGTTTCTACATTAGTGAGAACATAATCCTCTATCCGTACTGGTGATGGTGAGGCAATATTAAAAGTCATGATATCTATCTTATTGTGGTTGATTTTCAGTCCAATTTGCTAGCTGAATATATTGAGTCAGGTTGTGTTCTTTTGTATGGGGTGATGGATGTGTGATAAGGCAAGATCATCTGTGAAGTCCAAGTCTTCAAGGTATGAGAAAGGTGTTCATCTTGATATGTCTTCTATTGTACGCTGCATTACCCAATCAATGGCAATGTTAAAGAGGATTGCAAACATAACACAACCCTGCTGTACTTCTGTTTCAACTTCAAAACTGAGCTCACTGTGACCAGCACAACATGTAAAGTTGCAATAGAAGCTTTTAATGATGTTAATTATACAAAGAGGGATTCCATAAGTCCACAGAATACGTCATAGGCTGATCCTGTGAATGCTGTCAAAAGCCTTCTCAAAGTCTATGAAATTTATGTAAAGTCGTTGTCATTTATGGGAGAGGAGAGCATCTTGTTCGTTATATCTAGGCTCTGGAAGGCATATTATGTGTTTGGTTTAGATGTAGCCAATGTTTTCCAATATTTCTACCTACTTGCTATTATTTGAAGCTCTGTTCTTTGTTAAGTAAACATAGCCTTATTTTCACTCTGAACAACTTGAAGTGCTATGGGTTAAGCAGAGTGGTTCTCCTGAAATGAAACTGGTGAGCTGGGTATACTGTTCCTCTGGGAACAGGGTATCTGTAAACACTGTGACTGTCCCGTGGAACAGGTATTTGGCACACCAGGGGGATGCCCGGAGGACTCGGGAGTTGGAGTTTGCCTCTCGCTAACCTGCAGAAGGAGGGTGGAGCTTGTGTAGACTAAGGAGAGGGCTTGTGTAGCCCATGGCTAGTGGAGTCAGGGAACTGACCCCGGACAGGCACCAGTAAGGCTTCCTCATGCTAAGGGCAAGGGAGACTCACATCCCTGGGTCCTCCTGGGAAGTGTCACAGTTGCTGGTTAACTAAAGGTCTCTCTCCAGGTACTTTTATACCAGATAAAACAGATGCTAAGTGATTCAAAAGTGGAATCAGTTGGAAACAGGCAAAGAAAAAGGTTATGGTTTGTTATTTTCAGCTTGTTTATTTTGGGTAAAGGAAATAAAACAAAGAGAAGCACACAGGAAGAAAAAAAGAAAGGTACTCCACACTAAATAAGCAGCAGTTGGAGCAGCCGTGTGCAGCTGAGGAATTAAATGTTGAAGGGAAGGGCATTAAGAAATTGAGATGTTCACTCATGGAGCAAGATAAGTTGCGTACCAGGACAAACATGGCTTCCTCACGCTAAGGGGAGGTGGTAATGTGGTGCCTCACAACCCTGGTTATCCCTGGGAAGCATCACAGATTGCAGAGAGGCTTTGGCAATCATCTGACATCTGAAAGGAGGGCTTGGAAGTAGTCCTTTAGGCCCTGTGGGAAACAGTCAATAAATTGGGAGAACTTGGTGTTATAAGTGTAGCTTTACTTCACTAGCAGGATGTGCTAGTTGGTGACCCTGAATTGTAACTCAGCCAAAGAGTAGCTCTTGCAGCTCAGAAGGTCCAGGAGATCATTAATAGGCAGGTTACCTTGCCTTGAGACATAGCATGCAGGATATCCACCAGCGAGAGCTGGGGCTCCTGTATGTCCTTTAAGGGAATTTGCAATGTTCCAGGCCCGGTCTACACTTACCTTCTGGATTCGGCAGCAGACGTAAATCACTTGCATATCTCCCGTCGACTTTGCTGCATCTGCTCTGCACACCGTTCACACTGCGCTGCGCCATTTACCGGGGTGGTTTTCCTACGTCGATTGCTGGATCGACTGAGTGGGTCTACACAGACCGCTCAGTCGATCCAGAGCAATCGATCTGACGGCGGCGAATTTGCTGCCGTCAGTGTAGACCCAGCCTCAGATGCCCTTCCTCATCAGTTCTTGAAAGACTTTGAAATCATCTTCATAGTGTGGGGAAGGGGGAATAACTGCCTTGTCTGGAGAGGAGGAGGATTTATTGGAAAGAGGCGCTTCCTCCTCAGCTCTTAGCGCTTAGTCCTCTGAAAGGTCTCTCTGGGGAATAGGGGCTTCCAGGAGAAGAGGTTTCCTGGGAACCAGTAGCTGGTCCTCCTGATGGGTCCTTTTACTCAAAGACACCTATACAACTGGCCACTGTGAGGGACACAAAAGTTCCGGCAAGCCCAGTGTGGTGGAGCGTAAGGACGAGGAGCAGGATTCCAAGGGTGCTCCTGACAGGGTTTACGAGTTCCTGTCCTAGTTCCTGAGGACTTGTCTTCAAGGTACGCCACTGGGGAGGGAGGTTGGAATGGGAAGGTAGTACAATCGGTGGAGATATCTGATTCCCAGGATGTGTCATCCCATGTCCAATGAAGGAGCTAAAGGTATCGATACTGGTGGTTGAGTCAGTACCAATGGTCCAGTCAGCATCAGTCGCTGAGTTCTTCTGAGAGGGTGCAGCCGGTGTCAGCAGACTCCAAAACTAGCCCTGCCCGAACTCAGCTGTGAGAAATGCCAGTTATGGAGCAAGACACCCAAAGCTGCAGTGACTGATGGGGACAAGCCCAACTCTAAAGAGGGAGGAAACAAGAAGAGTCTGGGACTGCTAAGAAGCACCAACTTTCTACCAGCCAGCAGAATTAGAAGCAGACTGCCTCTGAAGGATCATTAATCCCCTTGGAGGACCAAGGGAGGTAAACAGAGACAAAAGCCCTGAGGAGCAAGGGCCTTTGAACTCTCTTTTTTTGGATGTATGTTTCCAGTTAGGTGACCATATGTTGTAAACCAAATCCAGGGAGCACAGCAAAGGAGCCAAGATGAAAATGTGAGTCGCAGAGCATAGCATGGCAAAAAATGTTTAGCAGCTTACATTTTAAGAGTTGCACATGTGCGCTACAAATACAAACCAAACATGCATGTAATCACCATGTACGTGGCATCACACTCAAAAAGCGCATTCAAACGCCAGTTACAAACAATACAAAAACAGTGTTCAGGAACATCAGTTTTCCTAACCCATTGTCCACATGGCCTATTTAAAGAACCTCTTTCTTGGCACGACGCCAACGCCATGTATTTTTCACAACCCCCTGCTTCGTCAAGAAAAGTGGCATGAGGACTTTGTTGTTTCTGCTAGTGGAATCTGCCTAGAGATTAGCAACCATCATACAGCCACGCAGTCAACGATAATGTGGATATAAAGTGTGAAATAATTTAAATGAAATGACATTCGCCACCCAGTGGCGTATTATAAAACTACAAACAAAATGGTTTTACGGAGTTTGTGTGTATAGTAATACAAAAATGTCCCTCTTAATTTTTCCCAGTTCCCTCAAAATGTCTAGAAGATAGAGATAGTCTATAGCCGGAAAACTCACATCCTTGGACACACATAAGAAATTGTACTCACCAGTACTCCTTATGCCGGCAGCACTAGAGAAGCTCGCTGGATTGATAGCTGTATTTCTCTGATGAGTGCATCTGTTTTAGAATTTTAATATTCTTGCTCAGTTTGTTGAAGATTGCAAGACAGGGAAAAGTTAAGTTTGTTTTGACAGTGAGAATGGATTCCAAAGTTTAAACCTTGTATTGGATTTTTCTGCTGTCCACAGGTCACTCATGATAGAAAACACCCTCTTACCTGAAGCACTACTGCTAGCCAGTTTTTTAAATATTTGCACATGGTATTGAGGAGTCCCTGAAATGCTTAATTACTTCATCCCATCTGCCACATACTATAAGCATGGTAGTTGTGTCATTCCATTCACAGTTTCCCTGTCGCAAACTCATTTAACAAAATTACTTCATCAAACAGTGCATCCTTGTTAATTGTCACATTTGGGCATTTCTCCTGCAGTGACTGGACTGCTGTTTCAATCTTGGATTTTAAAGGAACTTTCTTTGAAGACAGACATGTCAAAGCTCTCCAAATCATTTGTATGCTTTCCCCATGCATGTATGTATTTTATGGCTATACCAAAAAAAGATCTTGACACGTTAAGATAGCACTGACATGTCACAACACCTGTTTCTTCACGGTATCTAAGTAGTTTTCTCACTAAAACAAGCACAAAGTCTTCTTTGTACCTTGCAAACAGCTTCTTTTTGAGATCGTTTAAGATATCGTCTGACTCTATGCAGGGGCATGTGCAGGAATTTAAATTCCAGCACTTTTGGAGCGGCACATTCTGTGTCCCCCGTTGGGACCCCAGAGGAGCACGGGCCCTCCCTGCCAGGGCCACGGAGAAGCTCTGTGCACCCCCCATCAATTATTGGGGGGTGAGAGATTGAGGTCCCTGCTTGCCCCTCCTTGTGCACGCCCATGACTCTACTACACAGCGATCATCTCCTTCAAGCGGTTTAATTGTGTCACCAAAGAAGTGTCAGGTTTGCATGGATAAGCAAGCCAAAGTTCAGTACATGGGTCTTCAAATATTTTGTTAAGAACTACTGAGCATTTTTCCTCTTACAAGAAAAATGACTTTAATGACTCAAAGTTGAAGGATCCTCTCTAAAGCGGGTAACGTCGACAGCCATCTGACATTACTGTATCCCAGTATATTCTGATATTCTTGTCCATGTACTCACAAAAAACTTTTCACTCTTTCCATGCAAACAGTGAATACATGAAAATATCCAAAAATCTTAATTAGAATTCTCTCAACGTCTACCGGGATTGTATCCCTTCCCCTTTGAGCACAGTTTGGCATGATGTTAGCAGGGTATCCAAGGTCTATCACTTCCCTTTTTAAGCTCTTCCACGTCTGTATAGACTGCCAAAGTTTGTGTTTGTATTATCTGCTGAGAATGCTACAACCTTATTTTCGATTCCATACTTATTCATAACATTTATTATCTCAGCTGCGATAAGTTCTGACGTCTCTCCTTTAAGTTCCACAAAATCCACAAATTTAGTTTGCACACATGAACTGCCTTCGTAAGCTTTCAAACAGCAACCCAAGCTTGGAAGCAATTTCCATGTCAGTGATTCAGTACATCAACAGACAGTGACACATATTAAACATCTTTCAGGTCATCAATGAGTTCATCATTTGCCCATGGAGCAAAAGCTTTTATAACTATTGCTTCACACTTTGTCCATTGTGGTAAATCAAGTCCCCTCTGGGTCTCCCCAGCCGGCCACAGTCTCTTCTGCCGGGGGGGTCTGAGGTGATTCCACCCCTAGCGCCTCCCTCACCAAGCGGTGGGTTGCAGGCCTTGCCTCAGGCCCAAGGGCCGCCCTTCCACCCCAGGGGAGGGCAGGTAGTCCCAGTCCGTGTATCTGCCCTCGGCCCAGGGGGGGTACCTCTCTGTGGGCCCCTCCAGGGGCTGCAGGGTATGCGGCAAAGTCTTGGGGGGCTCAGGGGGCCACCAGTCCTTCCTGCAGGCTGGGGTCCAAGTCTCTCCTGCTCCACCTTTCCTGCTGTAGGGGAAAACGCTACTGCCAGTCCCAGGTGCTCCTCCTCTAACCTCCACCTCCACCTCCACCTCCACCTCCACCTCCTCCTGTCCTCTCCCTAGTCTTTAGGGAAGGCAGGGTTTAAATACACCTGGGTTAGGCTCCTAATTGGGTCCAGGTGCCTCCAATTGACCTGGAGTAACCCTCCCCTGTCTGCAGGGAAAAGGGCCTTCAGCATCCTGGGGTTCACATATCAGCCCTGGCGTACCCTCCTGTAGCCATCTGGCCTGACTTTACCACACCATGTACACAAGAATTGTGGGCTGCTGAATGTAAATTGGAAGTACAGGCCACTGACCTGAAACTGCGTATCAAGAGCGGTACGAAATGCATGTATTTCTTCTTGCAAAGCAAGGACATACTCCCTCTATGGTGGTTCAACTTTGCAAAAAAAGCAGTACCTTGAACTATTAGAAGTTGAACTACTGGCACGTTCTGTAAGCCCAGCTTTACGTTTAGTGGTACCTTTGTGTTCTTTTATAGCTGCCCTGCCGCCACGCACAATGGGAAATGCCGGCTGGCATATTGAATGTAATACAGACGTTTCTTTTGAAGCTAGTTGTTAAAACATTTATGCTGTTTTGACATCACCAACACTTCACATCAAATTGCAAATCTCACGTGCTCTACGTCACACGCCATTGAGTCACCATTGTAGCTGCAATAGTCCATACCATCCATGTGTAACCTAGGTGGAGAGGGCAGCAGCGAGGGCCAGGTTCAGTAGATAGGGATTCCTTTTGGCAATACAACACGGAACCCGCTCAAGCCCCTGCCCAATAATCTGGGAAAATTACCCACCACCTCTGCACGCCTGCAGGAGGCAATACTTCCCCTCAGATGCCCATGATCAAAAGAGCCACCTCAAAGCCCGCCAGGCAGTGTCTTTTTCCCTCAGGCTCTCACCTGGCATCGTGACGGTGTCTGACGAGCAACTCTCCCGTTAACATACCACTCCCCTCGCCTTCCACCCCACCGCATTCACAGTTGTCGTCCTTGGGTCGGGGGTGAGTTCACCTCTCTCCCACGGGGTAAGGAGGCACCTTGTCTCACTCGACCGCTGCCCACGCATGTGCTCGCTTGCTCCACCATTGACTGCTCTGCCACCCATTGCACTGTCAGCCGCTCCACTGCTCTCCACTGGCTGCTCCGTCACCGCTCATTTGCTCATCAGCTGCTCTGCCATTGGCCACTCGCTCGGCCGTCAGCCGCCCCACTGCCACCCGCTTTGCCCCGCCTTCTCTCCTGCAACTGCTGGAGTGTCTCGAGGTCCCACCACTTAACACAACTCTCAGTGACTTCACCCCTCAGTGACGTCAGCTGTTAGCGGGGAAGCCTCACTGCTAGCGTAGGTTGGACAGGCTTTCACCCACGACACGCCCCGTCACCGCCAGAGGTTTCAGCTCTGGTGAATAGACGCAATAGAGTCTTAATCTCCTCTGCCATTACATAGGGGAGAGGGGGAGGGTCAGTCAGTCCCTGCAAGGTGCAAACACCTGTCTCCACCCTCTTCTCTCCACTGGGCTTTGGCACCCCTGCCAGGCGAGTGCAGTTTAGTTGAGGTGAGCCCCTCAAATCAGGCTATACCAAGCACAGTTCTCTGCCCTTGATTCACACAGGGATAAAAACACTTTACTGCCCCTGCCTGCCAACACCACCACCAGCCAAAAGTAATCATGCGGACAAAGCCGCTCCATCATGCTGTGCACCTAACCAGGGTGGGTGTGTCCTGAAAGTCTCCTCCCCCAGCTCATCACCAGATGTCATGGGAGAGCTCATACAGACCCTGCTTACTCTGTTACAGCGAATAGTAATAGAAACATGCTGGCTATTCCTACTGCATTTATGCATTAGACGTATAAACCAACATGAACAATTAAACCTAAAGGTATTCCGGGATGAGTTTTGTGAACCCACTAGAGCTTCTTCTGGGGACATAGTTTGCCTAAGGACGCAGTATCTCATCTGGATACTGCCCCAGAAATCAGGAACATCTGGTCACCTTTCTTTACGGGTTCTTTTCTTGCCAATTTGGTTTGAACCATTATTGTGTGGGTTGAGTGCCCCAGATTGTTTGAAGTGGGACTTTTGTATAAGGTTGTGTTCATCACAGCTGACAGTACGTAATGCAAATATTTCATCCCAGAGTCACTGTTTATGGAGGGACTGACCTATTCAATGAGCCCCACATCCCACCCAGGAATCTTGATTCCATGGTAGCACAGATGGACCTTTGAAATAGGGAATAAGAAGTGCATTGAGTAGTTTTGCATCATGAGCCCATTGTAGGAGTACATGTTTGCCTGGGGAAGGAAATATATCTGACATAGAAGAGAGAAGATGCCATTTTTTTTCAGGATAAGTGACTAGAAGACTTAAGAATAGCCTGACTCCAGGGACCAAGAACACAGAAGGTGGAAACTGCCACAACTACACGTCTGTGAAACTGCATTTGGGGGATAGAACATTATGGAGGGCTACACAAGGAGACTCTACGTCCTGAGATATGAAAGCTTTCTCTGCTTTGGTGTAGAAAATCATCCTGAGATGGAGGAATTTTCCTGTCTGTGAGTACCCCCTCAGCTTGTGCTAATGATGCTCTTAATAGGAAGTCATCCAGAATATTTCCATCTGAAAAAGGCTGGCCACTTTTCTAGCCTTCTTCCTTCAACCTGGCGATGGAAAGGGAAAAAAGAAAGGAGAGCTGAAGAACTGCTTCTAGCAGTAGGATGACACACAGAGTTGGGATGGTGGGACAGCTATTATTGTATTTTATCTCTCTCTTCTTAAAAGGTGTATTTGTATTCAATACTTACGAACAACCGAAGTCCTATTTATCTAAATAGCAGGGACATTATTGACAGTGAAAGGCTGTACTTCCATATGCTGTCCCACCAATGTGTATAAGCCCAAATCTAGAGGAAATGCCTCTTGGAGTTAGGGGCTTGTTCACTCCCTGTCTCCCATGAACCCTCTCCTGAGATTACAAGGAATGTCCATTCTGCTTACCTAGGGTTTTGACTAGCATCCATCACTAAATATCAGCATTCCACCCATTTAATTAGATTGGCAAAATGAAATCCCTCATGGATAATTAGTGGCAATTTTGGTGGATTTTTTATGTGTGCATCTGCACTTGGGAACTGGCCTGTGACCACCAAACTCATTTCATATAGCCTACCTAAAAAGTTGGAGCTGGCTAATCTAACCTGGCAGATTTTTGCCCTGTATGTAATGACATAAAACCATTGGTTCAGGGTTTCTCCTTTGTAGGTGCACAATAATGGAAAGGGAACAGACAACAAAAAGTATTAATAACGCCTGTGCAAATTTAACCTTTATTATCTGTTCACTGTATACAAAACACCATTGCTGCATAGTGATAACTTATTTGCTGTACAGTTGACCGTGCACATCAACAAACAAGTGTTAAAGAGGTATACACTTAACAAAAGGGCAATGATAGCCAGTGCACATAACTGACAAAAACATGACAGGAACCTGCAACTTCAGCTACAAGCTTTAGAATACAGAATTACTGCATAGCCACCTAATACTTGAGTAGTGTATAAAGAGGATAACAAGCATCTACTAATCAACCAAATTAGGAGCATGGTTGGAGAGAAAAGGTAGAGCTAAAGTTTCTGATATACAACACAGAGTGGCAAGAGGAATTTTTACATAGAAGCTCAGGTTTTTAAAGTTGTTAGAATTTAATGATAAATAACAGAAATCACAAATCTTTAGGGGCAAAATGCTCCACATTTATTTACATATGAAATGTGTTTAATACAGTTATAATGGACATAGTGTATAGTAACATCTGACAGCAGCAAGACTTTTAAAGAACTGAACAATTACTACAGCATATCATGCGGATATCTATATATACACCATTTTTTTTAAAAAAGGTACAAAATTTGTTTAGGGATACATACAAGGTATAAAATGCAAAAGCAAACAAACAAAAATATAACTCACAGAGAACTATATATGAAAGGGACAGTAGGGTACCTTTCTGTACTTAATGGAAGCATTATCAGTGATATTAGGCATACTTTTTGAAATGACTGAACTAGTTTTAAGATGGTTTATGCTAATGCTGAAAGGCCCACTTTTCCTTAAATAGGCTGGTTATTACCTTCTTGACAGTTGTGGCTGGACATAACATTGAGTACCAGAACACTTGGTGTTAGCATACAGGGCTGGGAAATACCAACTCATGCAGCCAAGGTATTAAACTACTGTGTACTTGCGTCTATATAATGTTAAATAAATGACATGACAAAGCCCACCATAATTATAAAATGCATTTATCTAATTAAATCGTATTTATTTAATCCACAGCACCACAGCCTTTTTGTAACAATTTTAACTTCGTGTGACCTTAAAGACCTTCTAAACAAATTATGTAGTGATGCCCAGTTTTGCAGTGACTTCCCCCCGCCCCCAAAAGTGCAATGACTTTCTAAAGATAATACATCCTGAATATTAAACACTGATATTTCTGGTATAACTGCCTAAAACCAACACTGCATCATTCTCTGTATCTGCAGTGACTACTTCTTAGGGAAAGATTTTCAAAACCACTTGAGAGATTTAGAAGTGTAAGTCCCACTGATTTTCAAAATCTCCCTTATATATAAAAGCACTGTTTCCTGGTGCAGTTTCATTAGCTAAATTTTCTTTCAGAAGCATTTAACATATAAAACAGATTAACAGAACTCAAGGAACTGTCCCTGTATTAAGAACTCTGTTTTAAACAAACTTACTACAAAACAAACAAAACAGAAAACAGATTTTCCACTAAATACCAATACAAACACATAACAAAGAGTATAAAAATTGTTAGTTTAAATATATACAAACTCTTTTCAACTCAAATACTGTTTTAATGTTTATTGAGCATATAGACAATGAGGTGATGAGGATACATTTATGTAGAATATATTGCAACAGCCTGAACGGTACTGTTAACACTATTATACTGAGAACTTTCTGCAACAAAAATGTCATTTATATTCCAATGTGGAGAGGGATTTTTGCTTCTCAAATAACTGATCACTTTTCAGCAGAACTCAATCTTTTAGATTTAATGAAGGCCATGCCATGTGTTCTCATATGAGTGTTTAAGGCCGCTTCAGTTTCAAATGTTTTTGCACACACTTTACATTTTCTGTCTGATACCATGTTGTCAGATGATTCATCTTCATGATTGGGTTTATTTTCTTGTTGATTATCCTCCCCAGACCCATTCTGTTTTGAGACTGGCTGAGGTTCCTTCAGCTTATGTACAATGAAGAGATGCCTGGAGAGAGATACATGGGAGGTATAGCAGAGGCCACATTCTCTGCACTGATATGAAGAGCCATCAGATTTGTGCTGAGGGATATGTTCATGAAACTGAAGCAGATTTTCTGTTGTAAAGCCACACACAGCACATTTGTGGACTTTAAAAACATTTATCTTCAACTTCTTCAATGGCTGAGTGATTGCTCCTCTTGGAGGCCTGAATTCCAGTACAGGTTCTTCCAATTTACGCTTTGGACTGGGAACCTAAAAAGAAGAAAAGTGTATTTTATGCAGTTATAAATACATGATCTTCTCATGAATTTTCACCACTTGTGGACCTACAAACCTTCCATGGATATAATCCAATAATCTCCTGCTAAATCCAATCACTGAAATAATAGAAATAACCATCTATGTTCCTTACTATATTGTACAAGAGATTGATTTTGCCACCTCTGGTATAGTAACAACATTTGGTGCATTGTACAAACATTAATAAATGTGTTCCTGTACTAAAGTATAATATTCAGTGATACAGTAACGATGGACATATCTAGGATATCATTCAATCAGCACTTCAGTGCTTGCTTTCAGACTCTCAATCTTAATTAGATTTAATTTTATTCCATGTGTGATGATGCTGACTGTAGATCACCTTCTGATTATTTGTGGCCAGAATGAGATACTGGAGAAAGATGAATTACTGAGTGCAATTTTGACTACTAATCTAACACCAATCTGTTTCTTCATTTTACTGCTCCAAGAGGCATATTTTTCAAGAATCCTCCACTTACCCGTTTGGCCCAGAAAATCCACGTTATATTTTAACGTGACTATATGTAGCAGGGTGCTACCGGCAAGGCTGGACTAGCCCCTGCTACTGAGCCCTCATTAAGGGAGACAACTGAGCAAGCCAGCCTGGAAGGAAGGAATTAGGAACAGCTGTAGAACCTGGGAGGGCTATAGAAACTCCCAGAAAAAGGATGCTGGAAGGAAGAGAGGGGCAACTAGCCAGAGAGGGAAGCAAGGGAAGGCTGAAAACCCTTGAGTAGAGGTTGAATCTGTAAGACTCCCGCGACTGCGAAGAACTGGCTATATAGAAGGTGGTGGGCAACCCATTGTAAATAAAGCGAATGGGTGGAGCAAGAAGCCGTCATCTGGAAGTGGTTTGTGGGGGCCGAGGGCCTAGGCAGCAAGGGGGCCAGGCGCAAACTGCTACACTGTATTTTCCATTTTTTTTTAAAAAGGGGGGGAATCAATTTCGTGACAATATTTTTTAGGGCTGTGAAGCAGTCACACAAATATTCCCTTCTTAAAAAACGTGTTCTGGTGTCACTACTATCAGCCTCTGCCTCAACAACGTGTGCATTTCTTAGTGTACAGAATGAGTTTATCATGAAACACTGAACAAGTGCCATTAACATTCACCCTGTGCAGCACAACAGCTCTGATAGCACTTACAGTCATTTTAGTTTTCTCTTCATTCCTAACGTTCTTCATCACACTGAACACTAATTCCACTACACCATTTATTTCTGGTAAACACAAAGCAATTTTCCTCAGTATGGAAATGAATCTTGAACACACAATCGACATATTCAAATGTGTCATTGATGTAATGAAAAAATGGAACATTGCAGGTGTCCTGAAAGAAATTCCCAGGCATCAAATGGAAAACCAGGCCTATCTCAGTAAAACGAAGACACTTCTTAGAACCCCAAAGATATGAAAAGTAGAGTTATGAATTGACCAGTCAACCAAACACTCTGTGAAACCAGAAGTAAGCAATCAGGCAGCAGTGGAAGGGGGAAAAAAAAAAGAAACCAAGACTGTGCCTATTTTGCAAGGTCGGCATGCAGAGCTACAACAGTCTGGGGCCTGCGCTGTTCCTGTAAGTCAAGGGAGCTGTTTCACCTCCTCCCACTCACCCCACTGGGAGGGGGAAGCTGTTTTCACCAACACCACACGGCTCCGAAGCCTGGAAAGAAAGCTCCCCACTGATGCTGTGCTGCAAGGAACTGAAGGTAGCAGCCAAAGCATGGCCTGGAGCTTGAGTGGGAGTCAGCTGCCCTCTGGAGGAGTTTTACAGGGCCACGGCCTACGCACTGACGTGGCCCAAGCTTTGCCCGTGGCTGCACTCCTGAATCCTGCCAGCACTTCTGGGAGTGCAAGGGGCAGGGGAAGAAGGGGCGCTGGAAGCCGGCTGGCACCAACCTCCTGCTACATGCTGCTTCTGGAACATGGCAAGCAAGGGCACCGAGCAGGTTGAGCCTGGGGAAAGGCAGCTGAGGATTGGGGCTTGTAGAGCCAAGGGTGCGGGGCAGCCCCCCAGTTCAGCCCAAAGGCAAGAAACAGGAACAGGGCAGGGAGCTGCTTGCAAACTGCAGTATTGCTGGGTGCCACCTTTGCAGAATCTCTCCCGGCCTCAGCTGGAAGACAGTGACTGCAGGGTACTGAGCTATAATACTTTGTTCAGAGCTGCGAACATTTCAGAATTACGAACAATCTTGATTCCCGAGGTGCTCATATCTTTGAGGTTTTCCCATACTAGGAACACTCATGGCTTTGCTTTTGCATCTGCATTTCTCTGGACAAGGAAGACTGCTCACTGCTACTTAATACCACTCATCCATCCAGCAGTGCAGGATGATTTCATTATTCGGTGGATTTCTGCACATTTTTCATTTTTAAGTTACCACTTTAAACTAAGCCTAAATGGATAGTAACCAAATATTATTACTTTGTGATGGCTGTTCAACGTCCGATGAGAAACGAGTTTGGTGGTGCCAGTTTGTGTGTAGACGTGTCCACGTAACAAAACGACCACAGTTGTTAGAAGTCCCTAGCAGGCAGATCAAGGACTGAATAATCAAAGAGACTGAACTATCCTCTCACATGCAGTGATGCTCCCTCCAGCTCAGGATTGAGACATAATGGCAGGGTATTCTGAGGAAGGTTTTAATTCTAGCTTCTGCTTCTATCTAACTGTAGCTCTTTGGTATATCCCAGATTTTGGTTTGCAGGGCTTCTAACAGAGCACCTTTAAAAAGGTGCTATTGAAACAACTCATCATGGGATATGCTATATTCTCCATCACTTGATGTCTTTAACACAAGACTAGATGTCTTTCTAATAAACATGCCTTTGTTCACACAGGGTATTGACCAGATGCAGGAATTACTGAGGGAAATGCTTTGGCCAGTGTTATACAGGAGGTCAGACTTGAATCATCATGATCCCTTCTTGCCATCAAATCTATGGTACCTACAAAAAATTCTAACTTCCTAGAAACAAGAACTGACCAAAACAATCACTATTGAAAGAGGTACTCCTAAAGCGTTTACCTTTGTGTCTTCTTTCACTTCACTTTCTTCTATATTGGTTGATTCTGTCATTTCTTTCACATCAGGGTCTTTAATGCCATGCATCAACTGAATATGTTTTTCTAACATCAGCCGCTTAGTAAAAGTACGTCTTGAATCTGGGCAGTGCCTGTATAAGTGCAAAGCCGACATCCATATGGTCAAATGTTTACCTTTTTAAAAAACAAGCTTTTAAGAAAAGATAGATATGAAATAGTGCATTATATCCAGGCTCCAGCACAATTTGTTAAAGGAAACACCAATTTTTTTCTAACCAAGTTTGTATACAAAAATATTAAAAAGTAAACAAAACTCCCAAATACACTATTAGTTAAAAATATTTGAGCAAATTAACCTCTCTCATGCTGTGGATATCTCTGATGTAATATCCTAGCAGCTGAGCTCCTTCCCCCTCTACTCTTCTGTCCACATCATCAGTGGGTAAAATTAGATATACCCATTCTACATCTTCCTTCAAAAATCCAGTTCTCACTTGGGTAGCAAAATTTTCCCTACAGCCTGAACTTCGACTCCAAATATCATTATTATTATTGTTTTACTGTAGTGCCTAGGAGTCTTATTTATAGACCAGGACCCCATTGAGCTAGGTAGGCACTGTAAAAATATCTCAGTCTGACCTCATCCCTGATTCTGAAAAGTCTCTGGGCCCAAATCACCTCCCTCCTTGCCTCAAGCTTCCCTTCTTAGCTCCCTTGCCACCTCACTTGTGCCTGCTATTTTTGGCAAGCACCCAGGCTGGTCAAGAAAGCAGTCTTATCTTCCCACCTGGCTTGTTTCCTCAGCTGGAGGTGATTGTGGTCTCCCAAGGGCCTTGGATATTATAGGACTATCTCCATACCCCAAGTATTGTTTGGGTTGGGGATGGGGGTGTTCTAGAATGGTTCCTGGAAGAGGTGTGCCCAGAAGAGTACAAGGGAAAGGAGATAAAATATATTCCAATAGTCTCTTTCAGAATATATCTGTTTTTGGAAATTAACATTTTCTATGATAACCACGTTGCTAATTCAAAAAGACAATATTCTTTCTGATACAAACGGATGATTCTGAAATTAAAGGTTATGCATGTCGAAAATAGGAGCTCTTGATGCTCATCATGTGACGACTGGAACAAGTGGAGCACTGGACAATCAGATCACATAGGGAGTGACTAATGCAACCTGATACCACTTAACAGGTCAGCTGTAATCGGCCTGAAATGGATTTAGGGTATGGCTTTAAATGCTCAGCTAGGGGAAAAGGAAGTATTCCTACATCATGCTGAAACATCAAAGGGCCCATACAAGCCAGTGCTGCAAGCTTCCAGGCTATTGGGTCTTGTGATTTCTATAATGATGCAGCTGATGCTGAGACACAGAAGGACTGGTTAGGATCTTATCCAGGGAAAATGAAAAAGTATGTGTCAGCTTTCAACTCTATTCTTTTTACTCTATTCTTTTCATACCTTCAGACTTAGTTGCATAGCATGCAAATGTATGACACTAACAAAGAACATACGAAACAGAAAGTTTGTACATTTTTACCTTGTATATGTTATTTGATTGGCATGGATTTTTTATCATATTAGATAGTCAAACACCCCCTTCCATCACATTTAGGTCAGATAAATGAGCTTCTATTTCTGTTATACATCCCTCATTCATATGCTAAAACAACAGCCTTTTAAGTCAATTTGTAGGCTTGGCCAAAGGCTTTTTTGGATTGTGAAAGTATGCTACATCTTCAAAAGACTCCTAGTAACCAAATATACTACACTTGTTATCTGTCAGCTCTGTGTTCTTGGGGAACCAGGGCACAGTACCCAGCCTATCTGACTCACGAAGGACCTCTTCCCCCTCTTTAACCAGAACTGATCAGAAGAAAAACTTACAACAAAGCAATAAAAAGGCAGTGGGAGACACACCTAAACCGCTCTGGACAAGGGTGTCAGGATTAAGGTAACTCCCCCAGCCTCATCTACATCGAAGATGTGACAAGGAAACATCTCTATTAGCATACCGAATGAAAAACCAAGCTCTAAGGCAAGAACTACACTGAACTCTGGAATCAGTGAAGCATGGCATGATGGGAGATCTCTGCTCCAGATGTTAATGAACCCACACCTGCACACACCCAACTCAGCAGTTATTAGACCATAGATCCTTTACTGATATCCAAAACACTGAATCTGCCTGATTGCATTGTAAGCTCCCTGGAAGGAACACTGCCTGTAGCCAGGAATGATCAGTTCTTATTGTCCAGCCTAAACAAAATAATTCTGGAATATTCCCTTGAGTCACTGTTTACCCATAAACAACCTAGTGTTCTCCCTTGAACCATTGTTTCTCCCGTACAAAACCCCTACCCAAGTTCAAAATTCTGTTCTGATGCCTGGATCCAAAAGCTGCATCAGTTCACCTTTTCCTGACCGATCGTGTTAGGGGCTCTGTCTGTCTCAAGCACTCCAGATCCTCAGCTGAACAGCCTGTTCCTGGGAACCTTTGACCAGTTCAAGCTGTGCTGAGTGGTGAGACCCCAACTCTCTCTCTCTCTCTTTTTTTTTCTTTTCTCTGGTTAAGCCTACTTTCCCCTCAGACCTAATTTAATCTCTCTCTCTCCAGGTATAATTTTCTAAACATGACTTGTAATCAAACTTGGTCTAGATTTCCTCAATACCCCACTGAAACCATGTAATCCTGTAACTTTTATTGGTCTGTCCTTGTATGGCTATTACTCTACAAACCTGGCAATAAAATAATTTTTACAATCGGGCTGGTTGCCAGACTCTCTCCAAACTTCATTTACTCCTTTGTGTTCTCGGCTTCCCTATCTTGCGCTGCAGCAACACTTCTTTTACCTAAGCCAAGATTCCTTTAACGCCCCAAAATCCTGTGGGTTTTGCTCATTAAGGGCATTACCTCCAGAATAATTGTAGAGTGAAAGTGGGGATAGAGATGTGATGAACCTGTGTCACATAAGGGTGGCAGCTTCAATGTGCTGTTTGACCCAGCCTGTTGATTCATGGGGCATATAAAGGTGTCATCTTAAAAGTGCTGTTTTGACCCAGTCTGCTCAGACATGCTGTTAACCTGTGAATGTGTGTGTGTGAATGTGGGAGGGTGTTTGAGTCTGGGTCTGGAGGAACCCAGCCCTGGGAAACTTAGGTCCTGCAGCGTGGCTCCACTGGGAGGGAACTTGTAGAAGGGAGAAGTAAAGATCCATATGAAAACACAAGTAACACAAGCAGTACATTAATGGAATTACAACTCCCCTCCCAAGGAAAGTAACCCTAATAAATGAGCATACCACAAGGTGACAGGTTAATCTGGTAACACAATGTCAATTAGATATAATTTTCAGTTTGGTTAAATACATATTCTGCCTACTCAGTAACCAAAGAGGTGGTAAACTCTATCATACGCTCATTATTTTAAGTTCATAAAGCAATATGCTATATTATACATAAGTGGGACAGCCCAGATACTCTGGTTGTCAGTCAAATTTAGAGTTGATCCATGCATTCATATAATAAATTACAGATCTAACTGAATTAATTAGATGCTTGGTTTTGCATAAATAAGAAGTGAAAATCAACTGACAACAGCGTCTACTTTTCTCTCTACGTTTCTCTCCATTTAGCTTAAAGAACATGAAAAGAAGAACTTACGAGCAGGTATAAACTTTCCTAATGCCTTTGTGTTTGATACGATTGTGGCGACATAGACTATGGGATGAACTGAAAGATTTGTCACATTGTCGACAAGGATGTTTCTTCATTTGCTTTTAAAGAAGGGAAAAAGAATAAAATATTAACTAGCAAGGTAATCAAAGGCAGCAGACATTTGCAATCTTTTAAAAATAAGAAACAAAGGTTACTTACCGAGACCTTGTATTCTTCAAGGATACTACCTCTCTAGGCCAGCACTGTAGGAGTCACAGGGCCCAGAACAGTTTGAAAACAGTGTGACCATTAAGAGGAATGCACAAACCTACAGCATTGTAAACTGTAGTTAAAAAAGAGATGTCTTTGCCCCCTTTTTCAATTCTTCTCTGCCACCAAAGACAGAGGGAGACAGGGAATCAGTTTGAATTTACATAGGCAATATTTTCAGAGAACTCCAGTTACGGTTAAGTAACCTTCCTTTCTCCATTGCCAAAATTGCCCGTGCAGATCTTCACTCTGATAGATTAGCAAGCAGCAGACAATTGCAGGAAAAGGGGTGAAGGGCACCTAACTGAAAGTAGACTGAAGCACTGCTCTTCCCAAATTTGATGGGTGGTGATTTCCTCTCACAACATCGACTCATAGGAAAGATTCCTGAAAATGCATGTGGAAAGATGGGGTATAGCATGACATTATATTGTAGGACATAATCCTTCATAATTTTGAGGATCTAATGGTTTTATATTATAGACTATCACGTGGAAGGAGGTGGGAAAAACAAACTTGAAAAGGAAGGAAAGAAGCAGAACAATTTGTGTCAGTTCATTCTGAGCTCCTGGGAGATTTTTCAAATTGTACTTGCTTGAAATATATGCAGCTGCAGGTGCCAGCATAGAAACTCACTCTTGCGTTATGTTTCTCTCAAAGAGAAAGATGAATGGAATTGTTTCTCGTGATGGTACGTCTACTGAGAATACCCTAAGGTCTCTAGTATCTGAAGCAAACCTTCTTCCCACCTATGGGCTGCAAAAGCTCAAAGAACAAGCCATTGCTAATGTCCCCTATAGCTGATTTAGTATATCATCAGTCCAAGAGCTCAGCAAGTCAGTCCCTTAAACAGCAGGTCTATCACCTTGAGCTTGCAACAGAGACACTGCTCACTCACTGCAGACTCAGAAGACTAGAAGGTTTACAACTGGAAGTTTATCTTTGCAGCCATAATTTAATTTTAACGACAGTTTACACGCTGCTGAAATTGATAAATCAATCCTGCAGTCACCAGTAAAAGCTCCTTGTTCATCACAGGCAAGTGGATTTTCTAAACCCAGAACTATACTTTTCTGTTATTAATCTTCAAAACAGTGGCTTCTTCAGCCAGTTCAATCGAAGAACCTGGAACAGAGGATTGAAAGAAAAAAACAGAAGAGAGCTGACAGATCTAACATAGATCACTATGATTTAGATGGCCCTTCAATTGAGCTAATTAGAGCCAGGGTCCAGAGGGGCAGATGGTCCTGACGCAACTGCCTCATCTGGGGAGGACGATGAGGACTGAGCTGGCACAGAGGGTGGTGGCAACCCTTCCTGCTGATGGGGAGTCACTGAAGATGTCCCCTCCTGAGGTCCTCTTCCTTCTTCAGCACTGACCCGTGTGCCCTCTCCAGGGCCACTGGCACTGACGCTACACCAGAGGACCTGAAGGAAAGAAGGTCTGCGGCTACTGTGATCCCCCAGGGTCCACAATATGGCCACTGCGCCGGCCATTGGCCATGGGGCCAACCAAGGGCTTCAGAGCAGGGGACTTGCTCCTGAGTCCTTCGGGATGGCGATGCCCCGATGGGCAGCAGGCTGCCTGTCTTCCTTTGAGGAAATGGCCTCACTGCCTGACAACCATGGAGGGGCAGTAGCTGGCTGCCTTGTGGTATGGTGCCGCGGGGTGGAAGATCAACGCCCCGAGCTATGAGTATTATGGCACTCAGATGACAGCTGAGCTTGGTGTTGGGGAGCACGACGAGGATGGCCAGGGGTGCTACTCGCCCGACTGATGCTGGGATGTCAAGAGTCCATGACCCAAAGATGAGCGGGACCACTGTGGCATCAAAGATCGGCGCCTTGGAACCAAAGACTTGCAGCGTCATTTGCCCCCTTTAGGCAATGACTCCCTTTCCAGTGACCGGGTTCTGCGCCGTGCCTGTATGGGTGAACTGTTCTGTGCCAGACAGTGGGATCAGCGTCAACTCACCTCTGGAGAACGCCTGCGGGAGGTTGAGTGGGAACAGTAGTGACCTCCTGAGTGCGAGGCTCTTGGTGCTGGAGATTACGATCCGTGCCGTGAGGTGGCCAGTGATTGCCTCTAATGTTCCACTGAGGAGTGCCCTGGAGACGGGGATCAGGAGTGCCCTCTTGATTCCCTGTGCGGTGACCTGGCCCTCGGAGATGGGCGCCTCTGTTTGGGGGAGCAGCGCAGCCATTGTGGGGGACCCATTACGGGTTTCCCCTTGGAAGCTGGAGACTTTTCCTTTTCCAGGAGTCAAGGAGAAGGCGGCAAAGGCAGGGCCATCAGGTTCCTCGCGGCCTGGAACGCCTCCAGAGTCAATTGCACCACAATCTGAAGAGGCCCCCTGCTGCTCCCAGGAGTTGGGAGTAGCTCTCTCGTCAAGGTCTTCTGGGCAGCAATCCTCTCTCCTGCTGATCCTCAGCTGGTTGATCTAGTACGGGTCCCACGCTTGACCCTGCTTCCCTGGACTTTCTTGGTGCGGGGGAGAGGCCTCTCTCTACGCATTGCTTCTTCTGTTTCATCCTTGATAGGGAAGAGGAAGAGGTCCGGTGCCATGTTGGGGCTGGTGCCGACTGGGCGCTCTGTCCCAACGCCATACTCCGCATCGAGGTGGATTGTGCCGGCTTGGAGTTTGGTCTTAATGCTGCCTCTATCAGTAAGGCCTTCCCTCTCCTTATAGGTCTACAGCCTGAAAGTGTTACAGATCTTACAGGAAGGAGAAGTGTGACCTTCCCTCAGGCACTTCAGGCAGCTGTCGTGGGGGTCACTAAGAGCTTGAAACTGGAGATTGGGGCATGCCTCGCTCCTGGGAAAAGGTCCCAGTAGGGACTATTCCTAACCTAACTATTGAACTATTAACAGCTACCTAACTAACAAAGAACAAATAATAGCAACAACAACCACCAAACTACTGAAGATACTGAACACTTGCCAAGCGAGCACAGCAGTTCCAGCAACCGTCACAGGTGGAAAGAAGGAACTGAGGGGGCGTAGGGCCAGCGGCACCTCATATACCGCAGCATGTGCGCAGGTCTCCAGAGGGTGCCGGAGCCAGCCCTGTAGGTACTGCTGAAGGGAAAAAAATTCTGGTAACTGTGCATGGAGGTGTGCACGCACCTAGAATGGAATCGACATGAGCAAGCACTCGAAGAAGAACAAAACAATCAATCCTATCATTACTTATCTCTAAGCAACTTACCAAAACTATCATTAACAATTAACCTATACTAACTCTAAACAAACTATAGGAAAAAACTGTACACAAGACAGCTGAGGGATGCCCAAAGCAGACATGTTAAGGCTCCCTCGCAGGCCAAAGTGGCTGAGAAATAACTGAGGGTGGTTCAACCACGCATTCCTATCCTCAGTGTCTGGCATGAGGAAGCATACGGAGAATGTGCAGGCCAAATGGACACCGCTAACCAAAAATCTCTGATCCGGGCTTGAGAGGTGCGTGTGCACCTGAAGTGGAGCACCTATAAGGACACTACTCGAAGAAGAAAAATGGTTTTTTTGGGTGGAATTTTTTTTCTGTTTTTTGACTAGTTCTAAATGTTGGTAGCCCTAGAAGATGCAGTCAAAGATGCATGATAAATACAACATGTAATATAGGTCTGTCATATACAACAACCACATGTGTGGCACTGTATGCATGTGTAAAGCCACAGACTCAGTAAGATGACAAGAAGTCATAATAGAGTCACAAATGTCATGCATACACCTACCAAAATAATTTAAATAAATAACTAAAGCTAAATAAGGATACAACACACCAATAAAAAAGAACTGTATGATTGAAAGATGATTCAAAAAATTATTTGACACCAAACCAGTATATTTCAAAGAACAGAAATCCAGCCCAAGTGAAGTCAACAGAAAGCAGCAAAAAAGGATATCTCCTTGCCACAAGATATCCCTGAGGTCAAGAGTTTAGGTTGACTTTTAAACATGGATAAAAAGCATTTGGTCTGACAGAGAATGAAAATGAGATCTTTCAAAAATTTTCACAAAAAAATGAGAGTGACCTAACCCAGAACTGCTAACAGTCTGGTGGTCTGGGCACTCACTTTGTATATCAAAGACCCAGGTTCAAGTCCATGCTTTGCCTGTTTCAGAGTAGGGACTTGAACCATCTCCCACATATCAGGTGAGTGTCCTAACCATTGAGAAATTGAATAAGTCTTTCTCTCACTCAATCTTTCCAGTTGGAGCTGTTCCACTCTGCATAAATATTTAAATATTCATCAGGCCAGTCTCTATAGATGAGTGGTTAGGGCACTCTCCTGGCATACAAGATTCAAGTCCCTGCTCTACCTGATTCTCTCTGCTCCAAGTCAAGCAGAGCAGAGACTTGAGCCTCAGAGTTCTCTCTGAAATTCCACCCTAGACCTGAGACATATTCCCCTGGGTCAAGGGGGTGGGGAATGGGACATGGGGCACTAGCTCCAGGGCAGGAGACTGGCTAACTCAGGGGAGTAGAGAATGAGACATGGGGCCTTTCCCCTCACTGGTTCCAATCTGGACCCAGGGCCAATGAACCGGCTTCCACAAGAAGTTTTAACAAATCAGCATTTTCCAATGAAAAAATGTTTCATCAAAAATTACCAGGTCTACAGAGCAGCTTTTATTTTCTTTTTCATATGTTACTCACCAATTCCACTTCACAGATTTCTGGTCACTGCTTGTAGAATGTGGGCATTTCAGTACTCTACCACACTCTAGGCTTTTGCCTGTTGTGAGTTTTTTTTTCTTTTTTCTTTCTGTTATAGCATCCCTTTTGGAGCCTGATTTTTGGTCTCCCTTCCAGTAAAAACACCTTCTGGCTCTGTATCCACAAGCAGCAGCAGAGGGAAATTGGTATCCTTATCAGTTTCACTGTTGCCCACTTACCAGTCTTTTTAATTTCACTTACTTGGAAAAACTATGAGAAACATCAAGGGTATGGGAGTTGCCTGTCTGAAGAATCAGGAAGGCAGCACTGCACTAGTTTACATTCAGTTAATGTTTGGAAAAGTATCTCACAAATACTTGACTTCACTGGAAGTTTCACATGTTCAAACTGGTTGATGGGACCCATTGCTCTAAAAACTGGTATGGTGGATCAATTCTTACAAGGTAACAGTGAGACTTTTAAAAATTAATTCTAAGTGGCACTCATCTGGCCAAATAAAACCAAAAAAACTATGTCCTCTAGAGATACACTATTAAAGAAATAGACGGGGAATAAAAAGAGAACAAGAAATCAGTTTACCTGACTCAGAAAAATGTTATAGGAACTTTTTTCAGTCATTCCATCAGTGCTTGAACCACCTTTGGTATTGACTAAACAACCCTACAATTAATGGAGGGATATGAGAATCTTTCAGCAGAAATTTCAAAAACTAAGCAACATAAAAGGAAATGGATATGTGAACAGGGAGAGGAATAAAAACAGAGCATGAAAATGAAATAATAAGGAACACTATCAGTCTCTTTATAAACCTCTAATGAAGTTGCAAAAGAAACCCTGTATCTATTTCAGCATTAATTCATTTAATTTGGAAGTTACAGTAATTTACCTTTCCATGCTCTTTCCTCATGTGGGATATGTACACATCTCTCTGAGTGAAGAGTCGATCACATTCCCAGCACGTCCAGCCAGGGTTGGTTACTTTTTTGGGCTCCGCTTTCTTTACAGGAGAGGGAGATTTCTTCTCTAGCTTTTCTGTTCCATTGACGGATTTTGTGTCCTCTTTGTTGTGACTGGCTGAGTTTTGAGTTGTGGGTTTAGTGCTGAGGGGCAAATTTATACCTAAGTTTGGGGGCCCCTCAACACTTTTCAGTGTTCCATGCATAGACTAAAATATAAAAAATAAAAATGTTACAAAAAAGGATGTGCTATTTTTATGGCCAAAATGTAAAAAATTATCTGACTAAAAGTTTTACTTCATTCCACCCCCATGATATAAATCTATGTAATAGATCACTTTTCAATATAAGGCCACTCAAAACAATGTTTAAATAAAAAGGAGGTTGTAATACAAACAAGCAACATCAAAAATGCATGACAAAATGCAATTATCTTCAATGGCTGAATACAGTTACATTAAGGGAAGCTGTGCGAGTGAAAGGTTTAACCTGATCTGTGGGTGGGAGGGGGAAACAGCTTTCAGAAAAGGCCTTGTTTACCTTGATTATCTCTAATTTTTCCTTTTACTTGCACAATGAAGTGGGTCAATCTTCCCTAATGTGGACCAACTAATATATAGCATAGGTTATGGTTTCCTGTAAGCATGTTTGCATTGACAAAGTTTGGGTAGCAATACTGGGAAAGAGATACAAGTAAAGACAGCTCTTGAAAGATTAGATAACATGGTTTATAATCTCTTTCAACCATGAATTTGCCAATCAGGAGATTATCTTCACATAAGAAAGTCTTGCCTTCCAATTGCTAGTGTTCTCATGGTCTCTTACACTGTTCATTACCTTTGCCTTTCTAGTTTGTGTGTCCAGCTACTCCTAATGTAATCATCTTATCTTAGAGCTTGGCTGAGCTATTGGTCCCAGCAGCCAAAACCATTCAATAGGTTGCTGAACAAGAGCAAACTGACATTGGGATATAAATCTGATAGTTTGGCTTTGCTGGAGTATCTCAGTATCAAGCTCTTCTCTGTAGGATAACCAGATGATTCCCATGGACTGTTTGCCAAGTACTTTGCAAATGTCATACTCAGCTGTGCTGTGGGACAGAACTGTATTTCTGTTTAAGTGGTCTCCACAGAAATTAATGCCATTTGATTTTAAAACCAAAAAGTTTCATTTAAAAACTGTGACTAAAAAGATAAGGTGCTTTCACTTGATCCATATGGCAACCAAAAAGAAGAACTCTTTTTAGGTACACCCTAATATAATGAAATCTATTCCTACTACAAGTTGACAAAAATTCTATGAACACTAATGAAAAAGAGACAATTTCTGCGATTAGGAGAAAAGGTGTAAAAATGGGTGCTCATTTTGAAGTATTCTGCACATTTTTAACTTAAAATTTTAGCTATCAGAGTTAAATATTTTATTTTTTACATACCATATTACATACCAAAAAAAACTGCACTAAAAGAAAATTAAAGTTCAAAATCAAGCACTTAAAATGCTGCCCAGGCAACCTTAATTCAGACCTCTTCTTTGTATGTGTTATGATACAGTCTTTAATTACATGATTACACACTATTTTTTCCAGAGAACCCCTGCCTCAATGAAATGGTTGTAAGAATTCTTAATAAGAGCAAAACAACATATTACTCCCAACATTGTTCTCAGGAGTGGTTAAAGCATTTTCAATGACATTAAAAATCAGTCTGAGACATGCAAAATTTCAGCCCAAACAGGAAAAATATAGTAAAGTGATAAGCAACTGAAAACAGGGCCTTATAATGGAAAGGCAATCTTAACTATAGGTGTATCTACCAACTCCATCTCTGCTTTTAAACCAATTGGTTTCAAATCCTGAAACAAATAATACATATAACAATATATTTGCATACGTTTGTATATGCCATTATTTAATCCTGCTTAGAACTGAAAAAACTGTACACATCACGAAGGGGATGCTTTCAATAAGTTGCTAAAGGAAGTATATCCCCTTGCTTGATGACTGAGAAAGAAAATGAGGCAAGTTAGATAAGAAGGGCAAGAAAAAGACTACTGTAATAAACAAATAAGGAAAAGAATAGGAGTCAAGAAAAATCACTGAATAAAAAAAGGGATACAACTTGTCTGATAATAACATTAGTAAAATAATAGGAAATATTTACAGACAGATTAAGAGAAAATAGGGCTTCTTGCATAATCTAGTGTACAGCCCCACCCTGCTCCCAGTTAATATTTCTCTGGCAAAAAGATTACGAAATAAATTCTCACAGAAAATGCGTTAAAAGTCTTAAGATGAGTGCTAACAGGGGTTCAGAACACTGAAAACACCTTGTCCTCACTTCTTAGAATATCTTTTGCCATCATTTTTTTGTCATGTTTGACAAACATGCTATTTTCCCTCATTTTCAACTATAGGAGAAAGTAACCCTTAACTAAGAGCAGATACATATCCTGAACACAAATGAATGAGAATGCATGAAATGGCCAGGAGGTAACCAGGCACCACATGGATCCTGTACCACATGGACCCTGTCTGGCCCAATACTTGACACCAGTGGGAGTTTTGCCTGAGTAAAAATTGACATACTGCGCATTAATTGTCTATGGAGCCATATTCACAGCAGAAAAAACAGGAATTTAAAGAAAAATAATTTCTAGTTTCTTCCCTCATCTGGGTGCATACAAGAAAGAATTTTAGGGTGTTTTGTGTGTTTTTAAAATAGCTGGTTTCTCAGAATTGCTGTTCTTGCCTTCAGCCCAAATCTCAGCTGCTTCCCAGGTAGTAGTGCCACAGCTAAAGCTGAAATTCAACATGCTGATTTCAGCAAAGACTAGGAGTCTGATTCTCCATTGCCCTGCACCTTGTTCAGCCATTTATGTCAGCGGAAAGGAAATGCAAAATGGATGTCAAATGCCCCCTTTCTGGTTTACACCACTTTACAATGGCATAAATGACAAGTCACAGGACAATGATGAATCACCCCCTTGAGGTTTAAGGAATCTAAGAGTTGCTAATGCCTCCAATTCTTTAAAAACAAGGTAAAGCAATATATTTAAAATATATGGCTAACAAGCATAGGGTTACTGTCTTTTAATATTGGAAGGACAACAGCCACAGTTCTCCAATAAAGCATCTTATCGTGAAAACAGAGTTATGAGGCATTCTGTTGTATCTTACTTTCTAAGGGTATTATATTTCTGCATCCATACAAGTAGCACAATGCTTCTCCTAGCAGTGAATTCTGACCAGAGAAGGCTTGATTCTGTAATGGTCTGAGCATCAGCAACTCCCAACTGACTTCAATGAGAGCTGATGATACTTTGCACACACTGTAGGAGATGCTCAGCACTTAGCAGGATTGGGCCCATAAATCTCATTGTGACCAGTATTATTTTCATAACGCATCATCGTGTATGCAATAGAGTCACTGGAAAAATATATAATATGCGAATGTTCACATAGAGAAATCTAGTAGTTTCTAGTGACTAACTACTAGGTGTATTGATAACTATATAGATTCGATATTTTAATTGCTTAGAGATATTAAATGCAAATCACTCTTTCAGAACTATCACCATCTATTTCTTTCAGTAGTTTTTTGTTATTTTGTGCTTTTCTGTGATGACTTCATGTAAGGCTTTAAACATGACAAATATTGTATAAAAATTCCAATGAGAGGAGATGCCCACACACCTTGATATGATCCATCATAAGTTGCTTCTGTGCATATAAAAGAGAACAGTCTGGACACTTGAAAACAGACACCTTCTGGTTTTCTATGTGTTGATCAAAGTGGCGATACAGCAAGGGTTGCAGGGTAAACACAGTGTCACACATGGAACATTTATATATTATTCTAAAAACAGAAGTTCAATAAATAAAAGTCAGTCATGCTGATCATTTAGCAGCAGGAATCACTATGTTCATTTTATTCTCATCACAGGTAAGACCAAATGTTTGTATAAAAGGACAGGTTAGCCTGTTGTAGAAAATCAAAAATGAAAATGATACAACTAATTCAAGAACACTCCTCAAAATGCAAAGTAAAGCAGCACTCAAGAAAAACAGTATTAAAATCCAAAATCAATTATACATTTACATCTATATAACCATTATATATAACCAGTAAATGCTTCTGATAAGATTTTCCCAACATATAAAAGATATCTTTAAATCTTGAATTCACATTTATAACAAAAGGGCTGTTCATCTACCTGACTTTGAATTCAAAGGCACTAACTTAAAGGGGTAACTGATTGGATCAAAAGTGTTAACAGGCTGAAAGTTGGGTTTGCTCTTCACTTAGATGTGGCTTCTCAACTTCTTAAATTATTAATCCAATCCCTCTCGTCTCTCTGAAGCTGAAATTTCACTGGAAAACAGCCTCTCTATCTGGCAACTTAAAACTTTCACTTAGTTGCCCATCTCTTTCAAAGCATTGTACAGAAATGATCAAAACACAGCTTCTAGTAGAGCTGATGGAGGACTGCTGGAAACAGCAAAATCCAATTGTGTAATTTTAATAGCAGGTGGATCAACTTCCTTCCTGGATTACAATATTCTAATAAAAATGGTAAGTATCAACAAAAACATGTTATACTGAGTCAGCTGATGATTAAGCAATGCATACATTCATCCAGACTTTATAAAAAGACTGGTGAAGAATCAAAGATGGTAATTAACAAGGACCAAAACAGGCTGAATTAATTAAGGACACTGTAACAGCAGTCTCTAAAAGTAAGTTAAAATGACAGCAGAAAATTAAGCTTCCTAAAATTAAGAAAAAGTTATAAATTAATCTTGAAATGGGTATAATTTCAGTAGAATTCTGACCTTGTCAAGCTCTCCACCCATAAGTAATAAATCAGAATGAAACTAGGATGTGCTAATGAAATGGAGAGATCAAGTCAGTCCATGGAGAGGGTAACCTTCTGGTCTAAATGAAAGAGCTAATGCTACATAATAAATGTTTAAGACTGGTTGCATTTTGCCAATGATTCTGCAAACATGGGAAGTTATGCACTGGTTTTCATGATTGTTTTTTTGTTTTGCCTATTTACAAGAAGTTAATTTAATTTTAAATAAAAAAGCACTGTCGAGCCCTTTAGGTTGAAAATGTACCCTTTTTCATATATCTATTTATAAAGCCCATGTAATTCCTTTTATTTCTTCAGAACTGTTGTAATTTTTCTTTAAAAAAGGAAAGGAAGAAAATGGCATTTGAAAGGGAAAAATAACAATGAAGATTAGGAATTGCCATACTTCATCAGACCAGTGGTCCAACTAATCTAACATTGACTGACAGTAGCAGCCACTTCAAAGAAAAGTGTAAGCATTTAGAGTTCCCTGACATTATTTCATTCTTGATGCTTCTAAAATGTAGTTTTTAAACATTAAACATAATTTTCCAATGTTAATAAATATTTAGTTGAATCTTACTGGTACTGGCAGTTGTACTTTGTCCCTGAACTACTGGAACAGCTAATTCTGTTACAGGGAAAGCCACAACTCAGTACCCAGTCAGAGGACCTGAGCTGAATGCTGGGGAGAGATGCAGGGCAAAGGAATCTTCCAAATGGCCACTGAACTATTCTGGACATTTCCATGGGCACTACTTAAGCCCTGAGGATGCAGTAGCTCCTGTGCCCATAATGCATCCACAGCGGATGGAAAGATGGAAAGAACCTGGGGAGTCACATGGCAATTTGTTCACCCACCACCCTTTGGAACACAGAGAGCTGCTGTGTAGCTCTTTGCTTTATAAGGGGTGCACACTCCCAGTGATGGCCTACTCCTAAGTCAGCAGAAATGCAACAGTGCAAAGCAGTTTAAAACAGTAATATTTTATTCACAGCATTCTTCATATTAAGTGAGAAAATAAAGAGCTACTCACTAGGAAGAGCATTTGTAATTTTAATTTATTAATACATTTTGTAAAAAAGATGTGTATTTCCATCAATAACAACAGAGATGGCATGAACTAAAACCCCACACCCAAACTTCGCAGTATCAGATATCCATATTTTGTGATGTGACCCATCTCTGACAAAGCGTTTTACAAACCTAATTAATAATTATAACCAGGTTGGGAAACTGAGGCACAAGAAGGTTAAGAGACTCGAACCAGGTTACACATCAAGACACTGACTCTGCAAAACAATTGTCACCTATGACAGAGTTAATATCAGAACATTAGAATCCTGACTCCTGGGACCCATTACTAGTTACTAGACTACCCTGCTAGAAACTAAAGAGAAGGAATAAAATGACATCATTCTGACTCCATAAATTTTGAGTGAGAAAATGGCACAAGTGGCAAGAACTAAAAGTTAATATCTTTACTCCGACTATAAATATATATTACATATAAAACCATGCACATCAGAAACCAGAAAAACCTATTAAGTCATCTAGGTACAATTCCATAGCCAGTGTTTCAGGCCCCTACTCTATAAATGTGCCACTACAGGATTATATATATTGTCAAATCAGTGGTGAAATATTATGTTAGTACTTTTTAATTTGCTTTGCCTTCACTGTATTTAAAGTAAATTAATCCTTGAATAATAATTTAATATGTGATGGAGCAATACAGTGCTCATTAGCAAAAACCAGCTAATATTGATAGGAGAAAATAAATCTGCTACAGAGAGTTTGCAGATGTCAGACTGTTTAAAAATGTCAAATTCTTTATACTGACATTTTAAATAAACACTGGAGTTAAAGTTACTCTACTTTCAACAGAAGTACATAATCTTCCTGAGAGGAGTCCAAATTCTAAAGTCACCTATTTGCAGAATAAACTCCACTACTTGAAATTGATATGGCTATGCTGTATGGTATGTTGTATCGTGGTAGACACATGGATTCAATTCATTAGAAATATTTCTTTCAGCCACATTTTCAAAGTTAGGCATATACAACCAAGCACATTCATTTGTGAATCAAACAAATGACGGGTGGGGGGTGGGGGGGCAATACCAAACGTGTCTAGCTAAGGCCCTGATCAAAGAAATCACAAAAGCATGTGTTTAAGGGGTATACTGGGTCAGAACGTAAGTTACTGTAGCCCCAATTCAGCAAGATATTGAAACACATGCCTTAATTAAAGCTCATGAGTAGTGTAGTTGAGGTCAGTGAATCGGGACCTATCTGCATGCACATGCTAAAAATATTTCCTCACAATCATTATGCACCAACAAATATATGTGGGAGATGCACTTATTTCCATCTGTGAAAATTTGGCCAATAGAAATTCCAAGATTTTCCTTAAAACAAATAAACATGGAATCTATGGGTAAATACCACATTAAAAGACAATTAGTATTTTTAAAGGTGTCTCTACTAGGACGTGGTATTTCTCCTTCCAATAATTTACTTTTGTATATAAATGATACCTGTGCAATAATGTACTGTATCATGTAACAACAGTCTAATGTTATTAATAAATTGGCTTGATAAATATGAATTTCTCCAAGCTTTAAAAGGAGATTAGCAATAAAAAAAATCTTACTGCTATTCCTAAAAGCTCATACAAGGCTACCAAGAAAAAAATCACATGGGAGTTTCTTTATTCCATAAAACAAATTAAGCTATCCCTGATAAGACTGAGGGGGGAAAGGATGGTGAGGCAGGGGAATTAAACTTGAAAAAGCCTTCCTTCTCCCTATATTAAAATAATCTCATTTGTACCTATTGAGAGCCATTCTACATAATTTGGTTTTTCATAAAACAGGTTAAAATGAAATTTAAGAAGTTAAATCATTTCTTATTTGCTACATCTGTTTTGATAAACAGCCATTAGTAATACAATTATAAATCATGCAATTCCACTAAATGCCAAGGGCATACAGCGGCTTATTTAATGCTCTATCTCCATTAGTTCCTGGAAACAAAACAGACCAATGGCTCTCATTTACCATTGTGGACTGTATATGCAGCTCTCTATGTTATGTGGGCTGCATCCACACAATATATATACTACCCATATGGCCCTAAGAATGTCACATGGGCCGCAGCTGTGTGTTGATTGGGCCGCAAGCAGGCCGAGGGTTGAGAACCATTTTAACAGACTATGAGCAGGGACTTCCCTAGCTGCTCTAAAACGTGCACATCCCAGAGTAGGGTCAAAACTCACCTCCATCCTAGGATTTCATTTTTGTAACAAACAGAGGAACAACAGGACAACAGTAAGTCCACATCAAGGCTTCTGTCTAGACTGGGCTGTTCGCAGGGTTCCTAGTTTAGTTGGTCAGCCCCTCGACCATCAAACTTTCCCTCTGACACTCCAAAATCCTGTGTCAGGGCAGCCCAGCACTGAAGCCTGTTTCCCTCTCTTTCCTATTTTTTTCAGCCAGAGAAGTGTCCTTCCTTCATTCTTGGAGTGGTGTTGCAGCGATGGCTGCAGCTCGTCTCCAGGTCAGACCTATAAATCCTTCCTGACCCAGTCCTCTCTGTGGTTTGTCCACTCCTTCAAACCTTATTTTCTGACGGATTGCAGAAGCTCAGGATCTCCAAAAATCAAATCTTTTCAAATAATGTAAGGGCCACATATTAAAACTTATGTATCTAAAGCTAGGAGCCAAAATCTATACATTATGAATTAAACAAATGACCTAATTTTCAGGAGTTCTGAGCACACTACCATTCCCAAAAATTTACTGAAAATTCCAATATATTTTGATGAACAGTGTCATAATAAAGGCTTGGGTTTGCCAATGAAAAACAACAAATAAAACCATTAAACAGCTACGAAGACATAAATCTCAAGGAAACTTTACTCCCCGAGGGCTTGATCCTGCATTCCTTTTGATATAGTGGAAAAACTCCCATTGACTTGAATGATACAGGATCAAGCCATGAACCAGCATCCAAAGCCATTAGAATGGCCAGTCAGCTTTCTAGAGAATTAGGATCTAATACTGTGAAGGGACCTGCCTGCACATGCAGAATCGGTCACACTAAATTCAATAGGACTTTGAGTAAGCATTAATGATCCATGAAGGCAGATTCCATTGCAGGACTGGGGCCTTGGTCTGCATTATAATAAATCTGAAGGCCTACAACTTGTCTACCACAGGAGAAAGCTTTCCCCAGAATTTCAATGAAGATGAAGGGAATGTCATTTTATTTAGGTGCCTAAACATGGATTTTCGGATAACAGTCTCAAAAGTGCTGAAGTGACTTAGAAGCCTAAATCCCATTTTCTAAAGTGACTCAGGCACTTAGAACCATATTTTTAAAGGGATTTAGATACTTAAAGATGGAGACAGGCATCTAGTGGGATTTTCCAAACACGCTAAGCTCTTATCTGCATCTTTAAGAACCTAAATACTTTGAAAAATCTGGACTTCAGGAGCCTAAGTCTAACTGAAAGTCAATGGGAGATTGATTCCTCAGTGCTTAAATCACTCTGGAAATGGGACTTAGATTCCTAAATCACTGAGATGCATTTGAAAATTTTACCCTTGGGTGCCTAACTTTAGGGACTTGTGTTTGAAAGTTTTGGCGTCTTTTGTAAACTAAATACAAACTTTAAGACTTCATATTTAAAATTTTATTTTGGCATTTTATCTTTTTTATCTTTAAATTTTGATTTTTGTTTTACCATTTATGATCTACAGGATTAAACTTTTGGCGTTATTTATATAATTAAATTTTGCTATTGTATTAAAATAGCCTTCTTTTAAGTAACCAATTTGGTCAGATTCTAAAATGTATGCCAGCCAGACACACCAGAGGATCGCAACACAGGAATTCTGTGGAATGCTACAGATAAGAGCCATCAGTGTCAGTTCTTGAACATAAAATATAAAAGCACATAAGAAGAATTTGAGAGACATAAAGATCACTTGGTGTAACTTAATACTTGAAAGACAAAAATAATCTAACGTTACCTCAGGCACCCATTAATTTACACAGCAGAATCACTTTCTTTTAAAATTACAATTGAGCTGTATGAATAAACTTAGCGAATCCTGAGGAAAACTTCTTATCTTACTACAGGAGCTTTAAACAGACTTTAATAAGCAGCAGTCGGTGTGAGCTTCTCAAGAGTCAACAGTGATAATGTATCATCTGCAGGTGTTTGTGAAGGGTTCGTTTTGCAAAACCCCCAGCATTTTAAGAGGAGAATCCAACTGTTAATTCTTTAAATAATTTATGTATTCCACAAAAATGCATGTTCCTCTTTCTGAATATGGTCCTAAACACCTACCAGTTCATACTTGGGAAAAACCATGTCATTTCATACCTACAAATAGGGGAGCTCAAAAGAATTAATTTGTAAACATGATCTGACACAGCTCACTACTCACAAGTACAGGTCAAGATTAAGTCAAGAAACCTTAGATTTAAAATTAGACATAAAGATGCATACTGCACTGCTCCTTTACTCTTCCTCACTGGGTTTTTTGAGCATGCATGGTACTGAGATATAGAATCATGCTCTCTGTATTTCAGAGTGGCGAGTCAGAGCAGAATTCTTGGATATTTTAATACCCTACCTGTACCTAACAATGGAGAAAGCAAGTAGAGGAAGAACAGCTTTGTGGAAAAGGCACTGGGTTGGGATTTAGGAGGTAGGTAGCCTGAGTCACAGAACTGCAGAGCACCTGCAGTTTCCATTAACTTCAGCTGGAGCTTACAGATGCTAAGCATTTCTGAAAAACAGGACCCCGAAACTCAAATCTAACTCTTCCACAGATCTCTGGTAAATCATTTAATCTCTCTCTATCTAAACCCCTCAGTAGTAAACTGGAAATAATGCTTCCCCATATAACAGAGGAGTTGTTATGCATCAAAAAAGGCACGTGCAGAGACAGACCAAGGTGATCTGCCTTGACCTTGACAGGCAAGGTTGGAGAAGGCTTAATGGTGGGCCTCTCTCACTTAACTGCAGCTGGAATTTTCTTTTTCTTGATGGCATGAGGGTCTTGTGAAGGTGCAAGCCTAGCTCAGCACTCCCAAAGGTTGTGGCTAGCAGTGAAGACAAGCCATGTAGAAAAGACAGATGGAGGACAACATCTCCTGGAGAAAAAACACATCTTGTCATGAAATGGCCTACCTAGTTAGGAGAACTTTAGGCCACAGACAACTCTTCCTTGACAGAACAGAATGAGACCAATGAACTGAGAACTGAGAACACCTTTCCGAGCCTGCTAAAAGTGACTATCTACAGCCCTGCAAGTATAAGTGACTAAAAGAACCAAGCTCTCTGGAGACATCTGCTCTGCAATATGTTAAGCATTTACAAGACACTATCCTTATCTTTTCTGGTTTGTCCGACAAGCATTATAAAGGAGAAAAGTGCAATTCCAGTGCTGAGGAATATTAATGATTATTGAGCTACACTAAATGGAAAAACTGTATTGACTAGAGCACATTCTAGAAGAGGTGGAAGGCAAGGACTCTTTCTGTTCATATTTGAAAGGCAAAGCTATATAGAGGAGCTTGGGAAAGAAGAACTGAGGGACTAGATGTATGGGAAAAATTATTGCAATTTCACTGGTACCTCTGAATGCTGGTGGACATTGGTGACACTTGAGTAAATGTAGACCTAACTTAAAATAATCAGAGACATTATGCTAGTTTCTAATTTCTTTAACGTTTGTGGTGTTTCCATCCTTTCACACTGAGAACCCCAACACAATGAGTAATGTAAGAACAATGTTGGACATAGGTATTACACAAATTAGAGACCATTTCCACAAACATTACATTTTTGTCTAGCAGAACAATCATAATATGGATGACTTGTCACTGAATGCAAAGCACTTACTGATTTCATCTGTATTTTGTATATGAAGTTTTAAATCAGAATCAAGTCATCCACTGAAGATATTATGTCAATTTATCAGTGGTAATACTGCATGGTAAAAAGTTATGAAAATACCTTCTATCATACCATAGCATAAACCTGCAGTTACTTTACTAATTAATGAATAATGGCATGTTGTGAAATAAATGTCAGTGATCATCATGGTTTCCCCAGGTTGTAGGTTTATGCCTGCAAATAGAACATTAGATGGAAACAGTACTTTGTTAGAATTATATGTCTCAACACATTTCAAAAACAACAAATACGTTAATGGTTTCAACTGTCATTACTGATACCGTCTAGTTTCATGATCAGAATTAAAATCAATTAGTTTAACAATGATAAAAACACTGAGCAAGACTGAATACAGGTAGCTTCTTGACTGCAGCTGTATTAAGTCTTCTGTGCTACTATGGTCAAAGAAATCTTACTGCTATGTTGATGGAAATCTTATCTTTGCCAAATAAATGACTAGTTAAGAATTCAGGAAAACATGACATGTACTCCACACATTAGCAACACTATGATAAACTGCTGGTTATGCAGTTATGTGACTTTTAACATTATAAATACAATAGACTAATGTCACTGGTTATTAAAATGTAGCATTAGATAAGAGCAAAAGATTAACATTGCTTACTTTGGTTCTCCTATCTTGATACCAGGGTGTTGTGTATAGGCATGGGAATGTGTGCTGGGTGCAGATTTAAATGCCATGGGACAGATAGGACACTTGTAGAAGACTTCACAGTGAGAACCTTGAATGTGAGACTTGAGTGCAGCCACATCAGAGTACACAACATTGCAATGCACACAGCTGTAAGAGGAGTGAAAAGAGAGTCAATCTAACGTAATACAAAAGTGTACTAAAATAGGTGGAAACAAAACTGGTTTTTAAGGCAGGTGGAGAAGGGAGGGTTATGTATTCAATCTGATTTTATTGATTAGCAAAATACAAATCAGAGAGACAAGGTGGGTGAGGTAATATCTCTTACTGGAACAACTTCTGCTAGTGAGAGAGACTTGTCATTGCTGTTGTCCAGCAGAACAGACCTGTCTCTCTCACCAATAAAAGTTGTTCCAATAAAAGGAACACCTCACCCACCTTGTCTCTCTAATATCCTGGGACCAACACAGCTACAATACTGGAAAGTTCAAATCACACATTAGCATCCACCAGAAACAAGAAGGTTGTAGACCTAAAAAAGAAGAAAAAAAGAAGATAAAAGTCCATAATTAATTTGCAAGATCTAAAGCCGGAGGATAAGATTTGATAATAGCATCATGTAGACAGAAGGGCCAATGGAATCTATTCCACCTATTGATTATAAATAAGTACTTTTTAGAGTCCTCTATAGGGTTAAACAGAGGTCCTAGAAAATAATTTTTTATCAGTACTAGGGGATTGTATGAAGAACCATGTTGCAATCTAGAAGCTACCAAAAATGATATACAATAAGAATAACAACTTTTCTATAATTATTCAGGTTTAATTTTAATGAAAATATGCCTTTAACTCAGTGATTTTCTCTATATACAGTCAAATCAGTATTTGGACAGAGAATAATAAACTTAAATTCAGGGTGAATATGCAGGAGCTTTACAATATTTTCTAAACATGAAGTTGGAATTCTGAAAACATTTTTCTAAAATATGTCTTTGAAATATTAGTGTATCTGACACCTTCCTACAATCCAATCTACAGTAAACCAAGTAACATAAATGGAGTTAATATAAGAACACAGGAATTTCCATACTGGATAAAGTCAGTGGCTCATTTAGTCCATTATCCTCTCTCCAGCACTAGCTACTTCAAAGAAGCTCCAAAAATACCCTGGGGTGGACAATTATGGAATAACTTGCTTATAGAAAAAGTTTCTTACTAACCCCCATCTCTTGGAAGTTCACTTGAAGCATGAAGGTTTATACCCCTTCCAAACTTTATTTCTATCTAATATAATTATAGATGTTCTCATTAGCTATATAAATGTTCAATCCTTTTTAGACACCTGCTAAGCTGTTGGCCTCAGTAGTGGCAATGAGTTCCACAGCCAATTATGCATTACATTTAAAAAATTCTTGTACTGGTTTAAATTTGCTTTCAATTTCACTGACTGTCCCCTTCTTTTTATATTGAGAGAGAAAGGGTAAATTCACTCAATTTACCTTCACTATACCATTTATTATTTTGTATCTATCATGTCTCCACCTATTCATATCTTCTCTAAACTAAACAGTTCCTACCTGTTTAATCTCTCTTCTTATGGAAGATTTTCCATGCCTCTAATTATTTTCGTTACCCATCTCTGAACTCCTTCTATGTCTGTTATATCCTTTTAGAGATACGATGATCTTATGGAAGAGAGATAGCATGATGATATAGGAAACAATATGCCATTTTTCAGATATGGCAAGCCAAAAATATTAGGAAACTTTTTGAAAAGTGAAAGCACATAATTTTGAGCACTCATATCTCATAAACACATTGTCTCTGAGATACCTCAGAATTTCTAAAAAACCTTTACTCCAACATAACAGCACATATGCGTAATTTCAGGTGGTTTGGTTTAAATTTGTTGCAGATGGGAGGGGCTCAAATGAAACTTATAAATGAAAGCTACCTTCCATCTTAACTACTGAGAAACTTACTTCTCTCCACAACACTAAGTTTTAAGTATGATCATCTCTTTACAATTAACTCTATATTAGTTCTACTTCTAATGTGCTAATAGTATCACATTCAAGAAGAATTTTTTTCTTGCCATGAGGTTTTTCTCCTCATAAATAAAATAATCCACAGATATAAGTATCCACTGTTGAATAGAGTCTGCATGGCTACCAGAACACAGAGGTAGTTCTGCTGAAGATTTGGGTCCCCCTCAGGACCAGGTCCCCTACTCCTGGACTCACTGTTGCAGCAGCTCTCTCCCCCTCAGTCTGAGAGGATCCAGACTGAGTTGGGAGAGCTGAAATTCCTCAATTTAATTAGCTCAATCAATTAGTCTAGATCACTGGTATTAAACAGCTTCCATAAATTATCTAACACTCTTTGGGAAGGCAGGAGCAAATATATCCTTCCTTAGAAGAAGGTTTGATGGTGATAAGGAGATTGCAATGAGGAATTTTTTTGATTTTCTTAGATATTTTCATTTTAGGCTCATCAGATGGAGAGGAGAAAAGGAACTTTGATACAGACTATGATGAACGCATCAGACAGTTTCTCACAGGGTTTTGAAGAGAAATACTGGACAATTTAGCACCATTGTCCTGATTCATCATGGAAAGTAGATTTTCCTTTACCATGAGAGGGTCTTCTGGCTACTATGGCCATATGGGTAGAGGCCAGGCATCTCTGAGGAAAACGCTGCATCTGAGTCCCACAGGTGACTAAGGTGTAAGAAGGGAGTAGACTGGGGACGGAAGACGCATCAGAAAACTTCTGCTTCTTCCAAGCAACTCTGGTTGTTCAGAAGGGAAAGAAGGAGAGAAAGAATAATCCAAAGAGACTTTGGGAGAGATAAGAATTGAATCTTTGGCCTGAGCTACCCAGGTCACCAAAAACGGAAAGATCCTGCCACAACAGCTGCCTAGATACATTAAAAAGACTTCATCTTCCCCTCAGACTAATCTTAACAGAAAATTTTGCAGCCATCCTGGTAACTGAACTGTGTTCCTTGAGGGGAAGACATATGGTCAGCAGGTGGGATTCTGAATCACACTGTTCCATCTGTGGGAAGCAAGGTAAGACTGACTGCAAGGTAGTACTGAAGTGCTGTACAGAGGACAGCTGTAAGAGCTGGGAACAGAGAGGCTCTACTGAGCTGTTGTCTTGGTGCTGCTCTGAGTTTGGTGGAATTCTAGGAACAAACAGGGTTTTAAAGCTACTCCGTCCAAGACTAGAGGTTTCCCTCATGCTCCTCTAATCCTTTTAATCCCATAGACAGCTGCTTCCCAGCAGGAAAATTTAGGGAAACTCAGGAATTAAAGATTCTCAACAGAGAGCCAAAGTAGCAGACGGTTGCATTCTCTGAAGGACACCGCGAACTGGTTTAAAGTATACTACAGTGGTAAATCCAGCAGTGGGAACCTGGACTTCCCAAGCTGGGGAGAAAGGGAGAAAAAGAGAGGGAGAAAATCTTCAACAGAGTTGCCTTGTGTATCTGATAGACAGGTGGAATATACCCATCTGAGTTTTAAAGGTTCTGTCTAGTAGTAAGTACAAAAATGATTGTGATTATTCTACCAAGAGTACTAAAAAACAGCTTTTTTAAAAGAACCGAAATAAGTAAAATATATCTGAATTTATTCGCTTAGATACCGCATGGCTTAAATGTGACATCTCATGGCGGGATCAAATTAGTAGTACTCTGATTTAGCACCATACATAAGCAGCTGCCCAAACACATGGCTGACATCTAGCAAGAATTTTTATCCCAAAATGTGTAGTGCAAATAGTACTATAGCCACGTACTATACTACAGCTTTAAAACAATACAGCAGCATGCATCTTGCAAGCAACTATCACAGTAAAGGGAAACTATTTTAGTTTAAGTTTGGAAAACACAGAAGAAAACATTTAAAAACATATATACGTATAAACTGACAAAATACTTTTAGTTCCACATATGCAATCATACTGACCGAAAACCAACTCTTCGCGTGTAATGCAGGCAGTTCTTCGTGACATGAGTCTGGAAGTGGACCGATCTGCAGATTGCGCCACATTCAGGACACGTATATGGAGATTTATGCTGATGAATTCTCTGGTGTGATGCAAAACTGCACTGGTTAGGAAGCAGCATCTGGCAGATATTGCATGTCTTCTAAATGATAAACCAAAATAGATAAAACAAATCTTTTGGTTCAGCTATACGCTTTCTTCTGTTAAGCATTCCAGTACATTAAAAAAGTGAGTAGAAGTGTTATGGTTGTGATGTAAGCCAACAAGAGCAGGCAAATTCAGACATAGGCCCTAGTCCTGGATCCCTTTGCAAGATAGAGGCCTTTAAATTGGACATTCTGGGCCTGGTGTAAGTCCCCTTTACACACCATTATGGCACTCTGAAGGATTCTTAAGGCCCATGTAAACTATATTTGTGCTCACCTTCAGATCAATGCACCTACTAGAGCAATATAATGGGGCCTTAGACTAACTGAGAAAAAAATCCTCTGTTCTTAATTTGGGGCACCACAGAAAAATCTGCCCCACTGAAATACAATTTAACCTTGTAGTGTTGTCTTTACTTTTACATCTCTTTGCTTTTGTTGGTTTTTAATTGTAACATCCACAGTGCCACTTAACTGTGCTTGTGTGTGAAGGGAGGTTAATTAATTTTTTTTAAATGGTTTTAAATATATTTACCCTCCACACTAGAGACTGTGTGTGGACTGTAAAATGTAGATACTGCACATATAAATAAGAACTAAATTGATATAAAACATTTCTACAGCTTTTCTTTGAAGAGTACCTGTAAATGCAGTACTCCATTTCCCAATCTCAAGCAATGATTTTCAAAGTACTAAAAAAATAAATAAAGCCTTTTAGTATATGCTGATCCTTTAAGTCAGAATCACTAGT
>ML675629.1:18202490-18250797 GCA_007922155.1 Mesoclemmys tuberculata | reverse complement strand
ATGGTGATTCTCCACCACGGTCACAGGCATGATCCAGTAAGGATTACTTGTCTGAGTATGATTGCTGGATCAGGCCCTATATATGTAGGGTGAAATCCTGGCTTCACTAAAGTTAATGGGAATTTTGCCTTTGACTTCAGTGAGGCCAGTAGTTCATCTGTAAAGGAATTCTTTCTTAAAGATACTATTTTGTGCTACTTTCTAATATCAGAAACCTGACAAGAGACAAAGTAAGTTCATTTTTATTCCTTTTCTAATGCAGGATCTCAGTCTAAATGCTATTGAGGACCCATAAAAAAACAGAAAAATTATATATAGTTTTACATTAAAGAAGAATGTTAGCATGAAATATCTTTAATGCATCTGCACTGAATTAGGGACTTTACTTTATAATCATGACAGCTTTATATGTTGGGACATGAACTTGCTCTAAGCATATGCCACAAAATGTCCTCATTTTACACATGTGCGCGCACACACACATATTTGAAAAGCCAAATATTTGTTTTTAATTGTCCCAACATATAATTCCTGAAACACTGAATTCTGACTTCCATTACTAATAGAACTGACTTGGAGGTTTTAAATTTGTGTTCACAAGCTTAAGGGCAAAAGCCTGACTAACCATAACTCTATTTAAAATGTTCTTACCACATTTATTGAGCTTCAGTACCACTGCCACAATTTATCTTTTGCCATCTATGTATTAACAAGCAGTAATACAATAGTGGAGAATCTGGAGTATTCTTTGATTACATAAGAAAATGGCAAAACAAAACTTCTTATTCCAATAATAGAAACATATGGATTTTTCATATTCCTTCCAAAGTAGCTTTGTTTGCAGCACTACAAAAGAAAACCTGGATGTTACGCCACAGAAAAGCCATACACCAAAATTACCAATCCCACTAAGTATTCCTCAATTTCAGAAGTGACAGCAAGCAGTTTGCATAATTAGTCTACAACACTAACACTCCAGTGTCACAAAACTCCAGCAGTACTAGCTATCAAAGTAAGTAGCTTGCTACTTTAACAAGTGAAAATGTGTGTAATTGCAGCTGCTTACAGGACACTACCATGGAATTCTACAAGCCAACACTTCTGCTTTACACTTCATTTGGGTTTACGGTGGGCCCGAACTTCCACATCTCTCACTGATGTTTTGACATGACATTTTTCTCAGTGTGACGAGAATTACATGTCTTCATCTAGGATCTAAGAGTAAGGAGGAAGAGGTTGGGGAAAAATGGTGGTGAGGAGAAATAAAAATCCACAAGATCTGTTAATTCATAGGGGATATTGGCTACAGAGCTTCCAAGAGAGCTGTGCAGTTATATCTCTAAACCTATCTTACCTGATCATTTATTACTTCAAGTTCACTATCTTCTCTATTTAGTCCGTTGGGGCTTGATCCTGCAAATACTTACATGTGAGCGGGCCCATTGAGTTCAATGAGACTACTTACACAAGGAAAGTTAGGGCTTGTCTACAGACTGCAGCAAAGAACTCTAATGGTGTATAATTTGTAGAGCACTCTAACTGCTCCATGTAGTCCCTGCTGACATGCTGTCACAGGTACCTAATTCACACTGACATAATCCTATTATGCTTTGTAGACAAGCCCTTATTCACGTATTCATCTGCAATATTAGACAATTAGTCAGTTTCTGCTGTTCTGTGTGGTTCTTTCCCAAAAAAACAAAAGCAATTCCTATAATCTATGGAGAAGGACCTTGATGTTCAAACAGTAAGGCCAGGGGTTGTTTTTTTCGGTTAGTTTTTAAAAGAATCCTTCTACCTCTATATGAGAAATATTTTTAAAAGGAAAAAATAGCTACTTAGTTATCTAGAGTCAAACAAAACACGTTTTGTGCTAATTGCATTGCAAGAGCATTTAAAAGGACACTGTGAAAATTGGTAAACCCCAAATAAGAGTTACCATGCTTTCTATTTGTTTGCAAAATCCAGTTCCACATGTTCTTCCCTGCTCGCCCCAAAGTAATGCATCAATCCACCTTTTCCAACCTCCACCCTCCTCCTCCCAAAAAAACAAATCAGTCCTAGCAACCCACATTCTTGAGCAGCCAGTGCTAAATTCGAAAAAGAACAAAAGTCAATAAAATAAATATTTCTCTTACAAGTTTCTAAAGGGGTATTATATGCAGAGAGAAAAATTAAAACATTAATAAATACCTAGACAATGTCCTTCTTCAACAAACACTATTCCCACAACACTGCTTACACTGATAGATGATGGGGCACAAAAACAGATCTTGTCAGAAAAGTGTGATCTACTGTTATTACTAACTCAGTCATGTTCATTTAAGGTGCTTCCATGTTGGGCACTCCATCACAGCTGCTGCTACAGAATGTAATAACGCATATACAAAAAACTGGACAGAGAGATGGAAATCAAGTCTGATGAAGGAAACAGACAAAAATAAATATGAAAAAAAAACAGTTTTTTAAAGAGGATTTTGCAAACAATAAGAGATTTATAACATTTAAAACCTACAGTATTTATTATCAATGTCCTTTTAAAAAAAGAATTAAAATAAAAACTTTCTGCTCTTGCAGTGGCTTACAAAAATAAAGGAGGCTGATGTAGCTAAAATGCTTAGATTTTTTTTCTTTGAAAACAGAATGTCACATGGCCAGACACTAAGGCCCTGTCAACACTTCAACTTGCAATACAGTTCAGCCTGTGTCCCCTCAGCAAGCTTTTCCGCCTTCACAACTGTATTTGTGCATCCACACCTATCATTCTGCCTAATCATGTTCATACTAATTCATTCTGGGGAAATCTGGGCAGCTGTCCCATATGCCTCAGCAGAGGAAAATGTGTTCAAAGGACATGCACACACCACAGTTCAGCAGAACATTGCGCAAGAACATCCTCGTATAGGCACAACTGGGAGGAAACAGCACATGCCACACCAATTGCACAAACATGATCAGGCTGTTCTGCCCACACTGGGAAAAAAACAACCAACCAAAACAAAAAAACCAGCATGATGGACCAGCTTAAACTTTTTACGCTTTTCTGTTCATTTTGTCCTTACCTCAGCCTCCCAACCTACCAACATTCCACATGTCCTGTCTGACATGTAGCATCTGAGCTCTCCCTGGGGCAAGGAATATCTTCTTCGTTGCTTGCTTTTACAGTGCTAAGCCCAATGGGGCCTTGACTGGGGTGCCTAGACACTACCATAATATAAATAACAATAATAACGGATTAGTTACAAAGAAGCCAACTGTGTGCCAGCCTAGCCTCTGGCAGGGTTAGCTGATCAGTTATGGAGTTTTAACTATGTTGCGTGTAGGCACAAAATATATTTAGAGTCAACCACGCCAATAACTGGTTAAAACTTTGGTTAAAAATTATAGTGGGACCTACGGCTAGAATTCACCATTCCAACTTCTTCACACAAAGCCAAAGCAATCAGAATTTATGAAGGGCTCTCTATAGCATAGTTTCTCAACCTGTGGTACGCGTACCCCTGGGGGTACACGAGACACAGGCAGGGGGTACACGGTGAAAACCCCAGTGAAGGGAGGCAAGCGGCAGCCACCGACTTCTGGGGAAGCCAGGTGGCAGACATCTGCTTCCCGCCCAGTCCCAGCTGGGAGGCAGGTGGCAGCTGCCGGCTTCTGGGGGAGGCAGGTGGCAGCCGCTGGCTTCCTGCCCGGTCCCACCTCCTAGCTGGGATATAGACGGCAGCCGCCCCAATCCTGGGAAGCTGGGCAGCAGCCACAGGTATTTTGGGATGCTGGGCGGCAGCCGCTGGCTTGGGCAGCAGCCTCTGGCTTTTGGGGAAGCTGGGCGGCAGCCGCCTGAATCCTGCCCGGTCCCAGCTCCCATGTGGGAGCCCAGCACAAGCCTCCTGTGCCCTCTGAGTTGGGTTTGCAGCTGGGTGGCTACCACCGGCGCCCCGGCTCTGAGCTGAGAGACAGCCTCCTGTGTCCTCACTTGCCGCCTGCCCACATCCCCAGGTTCCAGCCTCTGTGGAAGCCTCCCCCGCCCCAGCTTAGAGCAGGTGGCAGTCGCCTGCAACTTGCCCAGGTGGCAGCTCCCCTCCCTGACTTAAAGCCCAGTGCCCAGAAAGCCAGGCGGAGAGCCCGGCGGCATGCCCAATCCTGAAGCCGAGCTCTACCCGCAGGCTTGTGAATTTCACTGGTCAACTATGACAGCCCCAGATTTAACCAGTATAAAAATGTTAAGGGGGCCCCCTAGGGAAGGCCATGGAGAGCACTGCTATCCACTCTGGTGGGCCGCTACTGTCTGCTTATACATCACAGGTTCCCACCTGTGTGAGAACACCACACAGAATCATAGAAGATTAGAGTTGGAAGGGACCTCAGGAGGTATCTAGTCCAACCCCCTGCTCAAAGCAGGACTATCCTTAGCTAAATCATCCTGGCAAGGGTTTTGTCAGGCCTCAACTTAAAAACCTCTAAAGATGGAGATGCCACCACCCACCTAGGTAACCCATTCCAGTGCTTCACCCTCCTAGTGAAAAGCTTTTTCCTAATGTCCAACCTAGACCTCCCCCACTGCAACTTGAGACCATTGCTCCTTGTTCTGTCATCTGCCACCACTGAAAACAGCCTAGCTCCATCCTCCCTGGAACCCCCTTTCAGGTAGTTAAAGGCTGCTATCAAATCCTCCCTCATTCTTCTCTTCTGCAGACTAAACAGGCCTAGTTCTTTCAGCCTCTTCTCATAACTCTTGTGCTCCAGCCCCCTAATCATTTTTGTTGCTCTCCGCTGGACTCTCCAACTTGTCCACATCCTTTTTGTAGTGGGGGGCCCAAAACTGGACACAATACTCCAAATGTGGCCTCACCAATGCCAAATAGAGGGGAAAATCACTTCCTTCAATCTGCTGGCAATGCCCTTACTAATGCAGCCCAATATGCCATTAGCCTTCTTGGCAACCAGGGCACACCGCTGACTCATATCCAGCTTCTTATCCACTGTAACGCCCAGATCCTTGTCTGCAGAACTGCTGCCTAACTTGTCGGTCCCCAGTCTGTAGCTGTGCATGGGATTCTTCCGTCCTAAGTGCAGGACTCTGCACTTGTCCTTCTTGAACCTCATCAGATTTCTTTTGGCCCAATCCTCCAATTTGTTTAGGTCCTTCTATATCCTATCCCTCCCTTCCAGGGTATCTACCACTCCCCCTAGCTTAGTGTCATCTGCAAACTCACTGAGGGTGCAATCTACCCCCTCTTCCAGATCATTAATGAAGATGTTGAACAAAACCGGCCCCAGGACTGACCCCTGGGGCACTCCACTTGTGACTGGCTGCCAGCTAGACATGGAGCCATTGATCACTACTCGTTGAGCCCTTTGCTCTAGCCAATTCTCTATCCATTTTATAGTCCATTCATCCAACCCATACTTTTTTAACTTGCTGATAAGAATACTGTGGGAGACCGTAACAAAATGACCCTGCCATCAGGCCATAGTGATTGGCTGGCGTTGACCTTTGGCTCTATATGGAGGAAGGTGAGGAGGAAGGAGGGGAGAAACAGCAGGGGGTTTTGTGATCTGCCACAGCCACACAGCACTGCAGAACTCAGAAGTCTTCTGCTTTATGAGAAATACAGTTGACCAGCGGTAAAGGGGAAAAAGATAGTATTTCTCAGAGTGGAAAACTGAGTGTTGGGGTATTTATTAAAATGTTCAGAAGTTAGGGGGTACTTGCTACTTAAAATTTTGATAAACACTGCTCTACAACATTCAAAGGGTGGGAATTCATACGCAGCAACCCACAGGAAGGCCATGAGATTTCACGGCAGGCCTTCTGTAACTATTATCCCAGCCAATAGTTGGAATAGTATCTGCTGCTGGGTCACGTAATCCACACAATCCTGGATTCAGTGTTGCCACACTCATCTACCTTTATATGCAGGACTATTTGAGGTGATGTGTACAAAGTGGTTGCTTGGCACACATCCTAGCAGCACAGTCCCACAATGAGTCTTAAGTAGCATGGAGGGCCTTGTAGAAGCCACCTGCATCTGTACTATCAGAGGATTTCATGCTAAATGCAAAAGCTCAGCAATTCTATCCCTGTCACTGCCTGTAAAATTAAGACTGTCACACCCACACTCCTGCCTCTGTTGGTCTGTGTGTGTTTAAGGGCTTTCCCGTTTCGCACATTATAGAAAGTTGCAAAACCAAGGCCAGCCAAATGCTTTAAAATACAGTAGAATCCTTTTCAATTGGCACACCCCAGTGGAAATCCAAATATGCCAATTAAGCAATGGTCTCAATTATCAGAGGCTTATAGAATACATGGTTTATTTCACTTTTATTTAATACATTTATTTAAATTATGCAATGTATACAACATTTTAAAAACACTATATTAAGATAAATTTGACTCATTTTAGCAACCATAAGAGAGAAAGAAAGCAGTAACAAGTAAACAAATGGACACACAGCTGGAAATATATATTAGCAAACACCACTTTTCACTGCTGTTTTCAGAAGGCCTGCAAAACACAGCAGGCACATCATTTAAATAGAGTTAGTGTGCCATTTATTCATTGCCTAGAGTCACTGTAGCACCAAAGTAAGTGCCTAGCACACTTATGGCATTATAAGTAATAACAATTGAAATCAAATCAAAGACAGAATCAAGCATAAGGCAATCATTCCCATTAAGTGAGTGTACTATTAAGGAGGGTGCCAATTAAGTGGATTCCACTGTATATTTAAATTCCAAAGCATAAAAAGGATCACTACAAATTCTCAGTTAATATCATTACCAATTTCAATATCTCAGAGCACAGTCCTAAAAAACTTAGCTAAATCTTAATTTAACACCCCTCCCCCCCACACACACCCCACCATTACTGATGTAAACTTTAAGACCTGGATTGAATAAAATTTTCCTAACAAAGCATACTCTAATTCTAAAAACAGTGAGAGTCACTATTTTTGCTTGCAGGGGTTTTTTCTATTTTTGAAATATTTTTCAAGCATTTATTACTCATCTCAAATGAGATTCAGACTATGAATGCCTAAGTGAAAGCAAAAAACACATTCAGATCTCCTACTCTTATTGCTAAAACACTGGAATTGAAACATAAGATACTCTACTTGTCCACTTGTGTCTGCAGCCTGCTGGAAATGTGTAGCAAGAGATGTCTCATCTTGGAAAACTTCATTGCACTCCAAACACTTTAGACTATGTCTACAGAGTTTTGATGGGTCTTCATCTAGAGGCATAGCTGGAATGATAGGTGTACTTGCTGGGGCTGATATTACTGTTCCAGTTATGCCAGACTGTATCTTGGTTACAGTATGTGTGCCAACTCCCATTGGGCTTTGAAGAGTAGAAGGTGCAGCAGTATTGCTTGAAGGAGATGCTATCATTTGATCTGCTGGGACTGGTTTTAAAATCAAATGGGAGCATTGCATTACAACTCCTTTTTCCTTATGTCCACGAGCATGGGAAAGAAGACTGCATTTATTGTAGAAAACTAAATTTTTTGTGCAATGGTTACATGTCACTTCAATCCGCACACTCCTCCTGTCGTAATGCTGAGTCAGACTCTTTTCGAGAGCAAACGAATCACCACATTCCAAACACTTGTAACCACGTGTTGGTAATGTTATACCTGCACTGGCAGGAGGACTGAGGTTTGGGATGTAAACTGGGACAGGATTAACACTACTCAGCACCTTATTGAATGCTTCCACTACAGAACTCTGCAGAGATGATACCACCTGGACGCGCGACACTTTTTTGGAAGGCTGTGAGGCTGCTGCAGAAATTATTGCCTGCTTTATTTGTTGCTGAGGTTTTGTTAGCACTTGGCGGAGTTCAGAGGTTGTTTGAGCACCTTGAGGCAGAAGATTAAGGTTGGCAAGATGGACTGTCTTTGGCACAAGTTTAGCACTGGCAAGGCTTGATGCTGGCACCACAACAGTCTGCTGCTGTATAGCATTGGCAGCTTTAATAATGGCACTACTGGCACTCTGCACTGAAGCAGCAGATATTACAGTGGCTTTCACCGTAGTATTGTTAGCAAGCTTCAGATTAATAACTTGTGACCCTGCGGTTTTAACTGCAGAAACCGGGAGAAAAGCAGTAGCCACAGGTTTAATAGTGACCTGTTTTGGTGCAAGTTCTGCAGATGCAACTGCATTGGTGACAACTGCTGACTGGAGGGGTGCCCGAGGAGGAGAAGAAAGGACAGCAGCAGAAGCTGGAGAAGATAGGAGAGATGTCATGGAAGCTACCGTGGAAGCAGCTGGCTCCGGCTTTTTACCTGAGTCCAAATCAACTTCCGGCAACACCCTTGTAACTGTTCTCTTGATCTCCCCAGAGGAAGTCTTAATGGTTTTTATGCGAACTTTTGGAATGGCCGGCGTTGACCCTGCCGGAGATGATGGAGACCCTTTGCTGCTGTTCTCACTTGATACACTTCTGGGACTATCGGGTTGTTTCAGAGATGGTTTTTTAGCTCCATCAATAAGACACTGAGATTCAGGTGATTTCTCAATAGCCCGGGGACTTTCATTCACGTCTTTTGGTAATGGAGAAGATTCTCTTGACGCAGCCTGCAATTCGTTACTGGTCTCTGTAATTGCCTTTTTAGCACTCAGTGCTGCAATTGCAGCAATACACGAAGAAAGCTTTGCTGATGACTTTGCTTTAGACTGTGAAATGCTGGCAAGATTTGTTTCACCTTTCTCAGTACCTAGTTTTCCATCAAGTACCCTGTTTTCAAGCACCTTGTCAGAATTGTCTTTCAGTAACTTGTCCTCTATTTTTCGGGCTTTAAAAGGTTCATAAACACTTAAATTCACAGAGTTTGTTTCTGTTTCTCTTTTAACAACTTTGTTTTTATCTACATTACTTGAAGCTGGAATTCCAGGTTTAATCAAGTTTTCCCCTCCAAGCAACTTTAGTTTGTCATAATCCTGCTCAGAAACTGATCCTGTTAACACATTTGCTCTGAAATTTGCACGCATCTCTTCTTTATCTGGAGGATCGTCCACCTCTATTTTTTCATCATCATCAAATTCTTCAGCACTTGAGATTGGGCTAAACTGGTTGAAAGCTGTGTCTTTCAGAGTACCCTCAGAAGCTGCCCCCTCCTCTTTCAGACACTTTCCTTCATCTTTACTGTAACTTTCAAGAGCAGATGCTGTTAGAAAACCATTATGTAAGCCATTGCCTGTGGAATGGTGGCCATCCTTATCCATTCCTTCAGAAGAATCGATATTACGTACATTTTTCACAATGACGCTCACACCAACATCAGATGATGAGGGCACATGGGAATCTTCATCTGTATGAGCATTCTGTTTTATATGACTTTCATGATCATCATGGCCAGACTCAATAGCTGCTTTAGGATCAACCATGTCTGGGATGTCAAAGGCTGCAAGAAGGTCGTCAAAGTCGGGGGTCTTCATATCCCCCATGGTCATGTATTTGTTTGGAAGCAAATCTGTAAAAAGAGCAGAAAATCTTTATATCAGTACCTTAAACACCAAAACCATATTTTATTTTATATATACATATTAGGAAAAATATTGTCTTTATTTTTATTTATTGTTGTGATTGCCTTTAACTTTCTATTTTTCATGACCCTTCAGGTTACTTCTATGTCCCTACACAGTTTGCTAATGGTTACACCTATTTCACATGAATGTATATGAATGTTAAAAATCACAATTTCTTTTCAGAGGTTATAAATTATGTAATAGCTGTCCAGGTCCAAGTCAACATGCCAAATGATTACACTATGAGACCAGTACATAAGAAGCCTTTGGGGATTATACTTTTCCTTTTTTAGACTTACACTCTCCCTTCAAAAGCACCCTTCCCCTTTGCTTAAAGCAAGACCCTCTACATTATGGACATGACCTTAAGAAACTTACAGTTGTTCCCAAACCTAGATCTCTTGTACATTTGCACTTTTCACTGTAGTCAAACCACTGAACATACCCAAAGATGGTAGATCAAATGCACTGTTAAAAATGATATTGTTCCATTACACTATTCTCTATATGACTTGGAGGTTTTTGAAAAATCCCACTGTCCAGAATATTCACTTTTCTGTACAGTTATGAAACAAGATCCATCAGATTTAATGCCAGTTTAGTATATTTAGATTGTTAAATACGGCTCCAATTAAATAGGCAAAGGAGTAAAGAGTGAGGTGTGTTGCTCACTATTTGACATCTACTGACAGACAAGGTGGGTGAGGTAACATCTTTCACTGGACCAACTTCTATCGGAGAGAGAGAGACAAGTTTTGAGCTACAAAGAGCTCTTCCTCAGGTCTGGGAAAGGTACTCGGAGTGTCATAACTAAATACAAGATCAAACTGTTTGTGACACTCGGAGTGCCTCTTCCAGAACCAAGGAACAGCTTTGTGTAACTTGAAAGCTTGTCTCTCTCACCAACAGAAGTTGGTCCAATAAAAGATATTACCCCACCCACCTTGTCTCTCTAATATCCTGGAGAGGACACCGTTACAACACTGCATAGCTAGTGACATGTGAGGTCATGAGGTCTTTGTAGTATTGGGCATTTGAACTATCTTCATAGTAAACAGTTAACCTCAGTAAGCTATTTCCCAGGCTATTTTTCAGTCAGCCACTATGGCCCCAATCCTGCAAAGATTTACACACATGCTTAACAATGTGAGTATCCCATTGACTGTCATGTACCTTTGCTATGATGGGCGCCCTTTGTTAACTGCAACACTGGCCTACAATTTTTACTTTTTCTCTGCAAACTAGGCAGATTGAAATTCTTTTGCGTTTACAAAACAGTGTGTTATTAACTAACTGCCCTAGAACATTTTCACAAGGCTAGAGTATGCAGAGTGTCTGCAAAAGTCCCTTTGCCCCCATCTGTTGTAAGGATAAAATCCTGTGAGTTGACCTGCTTTTAAACACATATCATACCAACAGTGTTTGCCTCACCAGTGGATTTAATGCAAAAATGTTTTCCAGATAGTCTTTAAAAAAACACATCCTAAAGGTCAAATAGTGAGCAACACACCTCACTCTCTACGCCATTGCCTATTTAACTGGAGCTGTACTTAACTTATATTAAATTCGCATTAATAAACCTAGATCTCTTGCACATTTCACTATTAGTCAAACCTCTGAAAATACCCGACTATAGATCAAACACACTCTAAAATGGTATGCTCTACATGAGTTAGATGTATTTTAAAAATCTCACTGTCACTGACAGTGCCTGGTCTATACTGGCAGAGAAAAGAGTTTTCTCTAATAAAAATGGAATAACTCACCCATGTGGACACTTTATTCCAGAATAAAAGTGGTTTTAGTCTGGAATGACTCTGCTTCCAAAGCAAAGCAGTTACTTCAGCATAAAAGTCACATTTAATTCAGAACAGAGTGTCCACGCAGGGAGGTTTTCCATTATAGCTGTGCCTGTCAAGTTTCTCATGCACACAAGTCCTAACTTTCAGAAAACCTTGTAAGAAATAGTCACAAGCTTGAACTCAGTGGAGTGCTTACTTCCTGTCCAGGAGAGGCAGAGGGTTGCTACCATCAAAGCAGCTGTTTGACAGAATAAAATTAAAAGGGAGTCTTGGGTCCTGTCATATATACTTAACAAGAGCAGGGATGGTTCAGACAATGCCGCCAAATCTGCAGAAAGCTCAAGGGCATGGGGATCCCACCTTAGACGGAATAACATACCAGTGACATGTTTGTTGCTTGTGCTCCAGTAGTTCAATGATGTATGGTGTGCAGAACAAGCTGCTGCTTACCGAACAAGGGCTCTTGGGTGATAACTTCAGCACTTTGCAATATCAGGGAGTATCACCTATTTATCACTAGGGCAAATAACATTCCTCTTTATTTCTATTAACCAAAAATTTCCACTCTCTACATTTCGCCCACAAATACATATACCTGGTCTGAACATAGCACCTAGACGTCCCTTCCCCCAATCCTATCTCAGGCCATGGTCACAGGGTCGAAGCATAGGTGTTTGGGGTAGAAAGAGGAAAGAAGCTTGCTTATTGAATTCTGGGCCTTGTAGGTAAAGGAAACGATAAAATGGCTTTGCAAGGGCTCCAGCTTTGTTAGCATTAGCCCTGAACAAAACACTACATCACAGGTGGTTAAAACACAACTAGAAGATGTCGCTCTTGGAAGGACACAGTAGTTCTCAGCTATTTCACTGATGATCCAACAAGAGAAAAAGAGGATGTTGGACTACAAATTCATAGGATTTCCTAAAGACCACATATACAAGCATTGGTTTCTAGGGGTACCTAACATTTCTTAATCCCCTCTTGGTATATCTTGTAGAGATATCACTAGCCTGCTGCTCATATTAGATTTATTGAAGCACAATTCCGGACATGATACAAATAAAATAAATAAGTTATTAAACAAAAATAAAATAAGCAAATTATCGGGGTGTTGTGGCGGTGGTTGTTGGGTTTTTCCTTTTTTCTTTGGTGAATTGTTTTGTTTTTGGATGGGGAAAATGGGATAGGACTAATTGAAATGGTGTTATTCTTTCTTTCTTTTTTTAAACAATAATTCTACATACAGGAACTACAGCATGCAGCTATTAGGCTATTCAGGGGTCTTCCTACCTCTTTGGTGCTTCTATCGGTAATGAAATATCCAAGATATGTTGTTTCACACCTTTATATTCAGCACCTTATCCAAAGATCTGAACCTTAGGTGATGTAAACCAGTGCAGCTTCAATTAAATCAACCCTCCACTGTCTTTCTCAAACTCACTACAGAGAACTTGCATATGTGTACAGCAATAAAGAGTACAACACTTTTAAAAGCTTAACACAGATCTTGGGCTCCATCCCTGTTTCAGCTGTACTGATGCTACTCAATGATACACCCTTCTCCTGAGCTATTTAACTGCAAAAGCTGGGAATTCTGCTCTTGACCTAAAATTTGACTCTTAAATCGAAATCTGCTTTTTGATATCATTTCAGTAAAACCGGTTCAGGATCTAAAAATGAATCTATAGTAAGGCTTCAGCCACTGTTAAAAATCTGGTTGGCTTAAATGGTTTTAAAAACAGCTAGTATAATTTTAGAAGAGTGCTACAAGTCTTGCCTTGGGCCACATCTGAAAGAAATCATCACTACTTGAAGAATGACAAAGGCTTCACCAATATGACAGACTGTATTCCATGGATCACCTGGAAGGGCTCCATGGACCACAGTTAGAAAAGATGATGGGGTTGGGGGACATGACTACATTTTCGATAATCAAGGCAGAATTGCAATACAATTGTTTGCTTGTGACATTTAAATGTGCATTCAGTTTTTGTAACTCATTTTTTGTTACCAGATGACTGGGCTCCCTTAGAAATTTTTAAGATGTATTAAGATCTAATTTTTACAGCTATGACCATCCCATCCTTAGATGGGCTACTGACTTGTTATAAGTGTTTGAAGACAAAATAATGCATTCTAATAGCTGTGTTTAGTGCCCTGATACATTGGTGGACACCTTCAGAAGACAGACAAAATATATAGAAGTCTAAAGCCAGGGTAAATTGCCATCCTGTCTGTCCAGTGACTTGACAGTCCAATCCTGCCACTTTTGGAAACCCACATTTCTACCATTCAGCTGATAGCTACAAGTATAACAAAGGAAGTTTCCACCCACCACCCTACCCACAGTACATACAGGACTGAACAAATGTCCAGATACCTTAGGATATTTACATTCCTCTGAAGCATTAAGTATAGGCCATTTCTCGAGGCAGGATACTACCGGTTCTGATGCACCTACCTAATCCAGCAAACCCTATGTGCTATGAAATCAGGAGACAACCTTATGCAGCCCAACAATTTAGCTCTCATGTGGCAGGCAGTCATCTGAGAAACGCATTTGCAAGTCTACTTGTAATAGGGCTCTGCACGGATTTGGATAGCCTGGGAGCATCAGCACTTCTACTGCACACCACTCAGTGAACCAACAACTAGCCAAACCACGGCAAGCTCTTACTGATAGTTTGTGACAGTGGAATTGGTTGCTCAGCAGACAAACAAATGAGAGAGGCTGGAGACTTTCAAAGGGATTTAAAAGTAGAGTTTTAATATAAATTAGAATATTCATATTAAATGTTGCAATTATTTAATCGAAGCAGTAATTTTTATTTTGTACACAAACCCTGACAAAACTCTTTTTAAAAAGAGTAACATTCAAGTTCCTCACTACTAAAAAAGCTTAGCTATTACCAAACTGAATTTACTAGTCTGCCACCTCAGATCAGTTCAACTGTGTGGCAGAGTAGAGGGCAATTAAGCCCCTAGGTGCCTTTGCCACCCCCAACTCAGCTACCTGGGATGGAGTAAAGTGGGCTACCAGGGCCCCAGGGCTGCAAGCAAGGAACCCACAGCTGACCGCTCTGATTAGAGCAAGCCAGTACTTCGCCTAATGAGGCAATGGAAGACAGCTGTTTCCCTAGCTGAGTGGGTAGGGGAGGGTAGATAACCCAGTCAGGGAGAAATCAAGGGAAAGGCATGACTAGAGAGAAGTTGGAAGCCCTGTGCTTCAGTTTGCCTCCTGGCCCAGGATGAGTAAGCAGCCCAAAGCCTCAGTGCCAGGTAGGCCTGGTTTGGGAGTACGGTTTGCATCTGTAAACTGTAAATAAATAAGCATGGGTGATGCCATAGGCCCCCTGTCCTCTTGGGTCCTCTGAGTGATCTCTCTCCCTCCAGAACAAAAGGACGCACAGGTTTCACTTGGTGCAATCTCCCACAAACTGCCATGGACTTTAAAAATGCTACTGTGGAGGTAAATGATCTTTTCTTCATAGTTGCAGCATAGGATTTAAAAAATTCTTTGTTTTCTGATAGAAGAGACTCTGGCCATCCATGTTGGAAATGGTACACAAGCTAGGGCTATGTCTACACTGACGGCAGCAAATTTGTTGAGGTCAGATCGATTTATCCAGTTCGATTGAGTGGCAGTGAAGACATGCTCAATTGATCCCAAAGTTGACCTAATACCTCCCCCAAAAAGCGTAGTGCTGCGTTGACAGATACGCATTTCCCATCAGTGCAGTGGAGACAGCGTGCTAAACGAAGTTACCTCCAAACTTCACCGGCAGTGTAGACTAGGCCTAGAACTGTTTCATGGACAGGCTTTGGCGGGCCTATAATCCATGTTGCAGTAACTATTAGATACCAGCAGTACCAGCATCTTGATTAAAACATAGGCTGATGTAGCGAATAATGTCAAATACTGCACTGATGTCGAAGAGAAAAATAGTATAAGGGAGCCAAGATCAGAACAGTGACTGACCACCATAAGGAGTATAGTTTCAGTATTACAGAAGAGGCAGGAGATGTTCAAATGAATGGAGGAAGTTGGAGAAAATGAAGAAATAAGATCACTATTTCCTGTACTGTGTTGAGAAAGAGTAAGTTACACATCATTAATTTGGGTTTTTTTGTGGGGGGCCAAGAGTGGTATGATGGCTGTAATTTTCAGAATTAACACCGCTCTTAAAAAAAAAAAAAAAAAAAAGGTTAATGACAGAGGTGATGATAGAGAGAAGAAATTATTCTCTTTGTAGGACAGATGTCATGTGATGAGGGCAGTGACACCAGAGAAAGAAGAATGAGTTGTTGATAGCTACAGGAATTAAAAATTAGAAGGATTTTCACAAATATATATCAGTGGAGGAAGAATACTTCTAGTGAGAAAAAAGATCTACCTGAAATGAGGATGACTAAATGAAGATCAAAAAATATCAAAGCACATTAAATCAGTTTCAACATCAGTCTTTAGCAAGAAATTTTTTGAACAATTAGGAAATAATAAAGTAACAATAATAAATTATATAAAATAATTTCATATTACGTATGAATAAAAAGCAAGAATTACAGAAGAAACGGTGGATAAAAATGTATTTTTAAAAAATAAAACAAATCTGGATTCTTATTTAAATTAAATATAGTTGTTTTTTTTAAATAAGCATATTTGAAACCGACAACCTTCATTGTGACCTAAACTTATTATATTAAAACCATTTAAATCAAACAAACAAACAAAAAAAAAATTAATGCTGAACTGGTGGAGGTCACTGGCTAAGCACCTGGAATCAGACTGTTGAAGTGTTAAGCCAACTTTTGACAGCAGTAACTTCTTCTGCAGGAGCAGAGAAAGTAACTTCTTCATTTCAGTTTATTTAACTAGTTCAATACAATGACTAGTTCATTCAAAGTTAAGAAAAACAATTGGGGTTTATTTTCCTCTTCCAATCTATGGAAAAAAAAAGCATTGGAGGTTGAGATCTACTCATTTTAAAATCTTGAAGGATATGGTGGCCAGAAAAAGACTGTTACCTACCTTGTAACTTGTTCTTTAGATGTATTGCTCATGTTGATTCCATTGTAGGTGCGTGCACGCTCCTGTGCATGGTTCCTGGAATTTTTTTCTCCTTGGCAGATCACATAGGTCCGGCTTTGGCACCCCCTGAAGTCCCGCGCACATGGCGCAGTATACTAGGCGCTGCCAGCCCTGTGCCCCCTCAGTTCCTTCTTGCTGACAACTCCGACTGCAGGGACGGGAGGCGGGTCATGGAATGGACATGAGCAACACATCTTGAAGAACAACACTTACAAGGTAAGTAACCGTCTTTTCTTCTTCGAGTGCTTGCTCATGTTGATTCCATTGTAGATGCTTTGCAAGCACTACCTGGGAGGTGGATTCAGAGTTTATAGGTTAGTGACTGCAGCACCACCCTGCCAAAGCTGGTGTCATCCCTAGCCTATTGCACGATGACATACTGGGATGTAAAGGTGTGTACCGATGACCACATAGCAGCTTTGCATGTGTCTTGCATAGGCACCCGCACCAAGAATGCCGCAGAAGATACCTGCACTCTGGTGGAGTGGGCTGTGTCGTTGCCCACCTGCACATATGAGAAGCGTATACAGGCAGTTATCCAGGAGGAGATCCATTGTGACAAGACAGTTAAGCCCTTCATCCTCTTGGCCACCATGATGAACAATTGCGTGGACTTACAGAACGGCTTCATCCTCTCTAAGTAGAAAACCAGGACTCTACATACATCCAGCGTGTGCCACCTCCTCTTCAGAAGCATGCGGCTTTGGGAAAAATACTAGCAGGAAAATGGCCTGATTGGGGTGAAATTGTGAAATCACCTTGGGCAAGAAGGCCGGGTGAGGCCTCAGCTGGACCTTATCCTTATAGAAAATCGTGTATGGTGGCTCCGAGATAAGAGCCTTGATTTCAGACACCCTCCTAGCCTAGCCTAGCCAAGCCTTCCTGCTACCCATTACTATGGCTTGCACCTGTGATGAGCAAGCTTGTTCCTCCAAGTTCAGCCATTCAGCCTCCAAGTCATCAGGTGCAGGGACTCCAGGTCTGGATGCAGGAGGCAACCCTGATCCTGGGAAGGTAGATCGTGCCACCTTAGCAGTTCCAAGGAGGGGTGACTGACAGCTCCAGGAGCATCGTGAACCAGTGCTGCCCAGGCCATGCGGGTGCAATAAGAATGACCCTCACCTAGTCTTTCTTGATCTTTAACAGGACCTTTTGAATTAACAGAAAGGGAGGGAAGGCATACAACAAATCCCCCCAACCAGGTAATGAGGAAGGTGTCCGACATAGCTCCCTCATCCTGCCCCTGAAAGGAGCAGAATTGGCTGCACTTCTTGTTGGCACTGGAGGTGAAGAGATCAACTTGGGGAAACTCCCACCTCCAGAAGATCATATTGGCTGCTGATGGGTGGAGAGATCACTTGTGAGAAGGTGCAAAGGACCCGCTGAGCCAGTCCACTATGACCTTCCTGATACCACGGAGGTAAGAGGCTAGCAGGTGAAAATCATGGCCTATCACCAGATTCCATAGACCCACAGCCTCCAGACAGAGGGCTGAAGAACGAGCCCTGCCGTCTGCTGATGTAGTACATTTCGGTGGTGGTGTCTGTCAGGACCAGAATCACCTTGCCCCTCAAGAAGGGAAAGAACACTGCGCATGCTACCTGAATTGCTCAAAGCTCCCTGACATTTATGTGAAGCCCCTGGGCCTCTTCTAACCAGGTCCCCTAGATACTGTGACCAGAGCTGATGTGTGCCCCCCACCTCACGTCCAAAGCATCTGACATCACAGTTATTGAGGGGCCCCTGTCTGCAAAGGACATCCCCCACCATCACCGTCCAAGGGTTTGACCACTATCCTAGGGAGATCAGGACCTGTGGGGGGACTGTGACAACCCTGTCCACGGGGTGCCTGCTTGGGGCATAAGCTGAGGCCAGCATAGCTAAAGTGGTCTAAGCTTCAGGTGAGCGTGGCGGATCACGCAGATGCATGCTGCCATTTGGCCCAGTAGGTGCAGACAGATTTGTGCTGTTGTAAGAGGGAAGGCACGAAGGTTCCTGATCAGACCAAACATGGCCTCAAACCGGGCCTGCAGTAGGAATGCTCTGGCCTGCGTCAAGTCAAGGACTGCCCCAATAAATTATATCCTTTGTACAGGCACCAGAATAGACTTCTGCTCATTTACCAGCAGGCCCAGACTATGACAGGTGGCTCGCACAAGGTCCAGACTGACTTGGGCCTGAGCCCACAACCTACCTCTGATTAACCAGTCATCCGGATACAGGTAGATTTGTACCCCTCAATGCCTGAGATATGCAGCCACCACTGCCATGCATTCTGTAAACACCCACGGGGCTGATGATAGGCCAAACAGGAGGGCTATAAATTGGTAGTGGGCCTGTTCCAGAGGTAGGGCCTTCCCAAAACATTTGAGGAAGTCCCATAAGTTATACCTCCCTAATAATGCCTGTCGAACAAAGACTACAGCTAAGAGGCAGTTGCCGAAGCAAGCAAGAACAAGTAACCGTCAGTGGCGGTCAGCTGAGGGGGTGTAGAGCCAACAGTGCCTAATATACCGTGTCATGTGTGCGGGACTCCAGGGGGTACTGAAGCCAGCTCTACAGGATCTGCTAAAGAGAAAAAAATTCTAGTAACGGTGCACAAGGGCAAGCACACACCTACAATGCAATTGACATGAGCAAGCACTTGAAGAACAATCAGTTCAATTAACTAACTACAGACAATTCTTCCTTTGTTTAATAAATCAGCTAGCTTACAATCCAAAGACATTTTTCGTAACCTTTTTTGTTATGTACACAGCACATTTAAGATAGTTTTATTTAACAAAAAGATTTAAAACACTTTTTTGAGCATTTTTAATTGATCTGTATTTCTATCCAAATAGAGCTTGACACAGATCACATGTTAAAATTAACCATCTAGTAAATAAGAAATGCTTTTGTCACCTGTTTCTAACATATATATGCAAAAATTAAGAATCTGAGTAAATGTAACTTAAGCTGTATATAATATCTTAATTAATGTGTATAGATGAGGTATTCTCCTAGTTAGTAAAAGAAAAAAAAAGATCCATTTTCCATATGCAGACTATATTAAGTTGCCAGTCAAAATGTTTGAATGGTTAACAACCAATGTGAATTAACCTTTTCTTTAGGAAAATAACTAAAGTACAAATTCAAAACAGGATTAAAATTGATGATTTAAATCATGGTTAAAGTCAATGACTTAAAATTGCTTTGATTTAAATCGATCCACCCTTCTTGAAAAGAATGGATACACAATTGTATCTCACTAATTCATACTTTTCTCATCTGCATTTATTGATTCAGAATAATTCACCTCTCAGTAAAGACTAGTGAGTACTCAAAGATTTCATTACTTTTACAAAACATACCATTGTGCTACAGAATATAAATTTAAACTACACTTGCCAAATGTAGTTTTAAAATGTATGTTTAGAAATACTGTATCCTTGTTTTATTTTTTGTCCACTTAATCACAAATTAACAAAATTCACTTACTCAAAATTGTAGTTCCAGCCATTAGTGAAAATTACTGAACTCCATTATATTCAAATATGGTCACCAAATAACATATATTTAGAGTATAACTTACCAAATCACTGACAATTACTTTTTAAAAGCGAGAGAACTCGGAAGACATTGAAGATTGGAACCACTTGTTTTTTAGTTGTCAAAAAGATAAGAAATGTGACCCTGGTAATTGAATCTGGAAAGTGTGATTTCTATCCCTAATGGGAAAAAAAGAACAAATACAATAAAACCTGTAGTAATCAACCACTCAGGCATCCAACATAAAAGGTGGTGTCTTAAAAGAGTGGACTTTTAATAAAGATGCCTGAGAAGTCTATTAAAAAACTTGGCCGTAAAAAAAAATTAAATCCTACAGAGATGATACCAAAAATAATTTGCTTTAAAAACATTTAATACAAATGCTCACATTATTGTAAGCAAAGATTTTAATATTAAAAAAGTCACCTATAGCTGAAACACTGATTTAACTGCATGTTATCCGACAGATATAGTAGATGAAATAAATATAACAAACTATATTTTTAACAGCTGTTTGGGATTTCAGTATAAAAATGTAAAGGAATGTACAGCATGTAGCACAATGGAATCCTGAATGACAACTAGGTCCCTGGTCTCTATTGCAATAAAAAATAAATAACAATTATACAGAATTAAGCAAACTATGGTCCCAATCCAGTTATTTCACCCAGTCAGATTTCTGAGCCCATGTCGAGCCCTATTTACTTCAATGGATCTCCACGCCAAAACAGGGGTATGTTTGTGTGGAACAGCCTGCAGGATCAAGGGTCATGTGCATAGAGCGTGATTAAGGACACTGAAGTTCCAAGAAAGCAGCTCCCATTAGGGAGGGTGTTGGTGTATGTGGACGAATTCTGGGCAGTTTCTAATCACAATGAAAGGTGGTCTCAATAGAGATAACTGAAAATTGTAATATGCTCAATGTAGTTACTTATAAATGTGGCTTTTAACATAGACATCACAGTGATGAGACAAAATTAACAGATAACTAAACCATCAGCAATAGGCAGCATCAAAGAAACATGATTTTTCTTTTTTAAACAGAATTATAAAGTTACTTGATGAAGAGAATGCAATAGATGTAATACCTGGATTTTAATAAAGGATATGATAGATTATAAAGTAGCTCAGATTATCTTGATTATAAATGCAGTAACTCAGATTGAAACCTACCTGACTGTAAACCAAACTGGATTGTAAACAGGATAATAACTAAATGGTGATTTATCAAGTTGGATGAAGGGATGGAATGGTGTACATAACAATCGTTGTTGCACATTTTGTCTCATCTATTATCCTCATCAGTTACCCCAATGAAGGAGTAAAAAGAGGAAGTAAACAGCCTGTTAACAAAATATATGGATAATATTAAATTGGGATGTGTTACAAATAAAAGTGAGGACAGAGAAATAATACCAACAGACAGACAGAGACTGGAATTATAAACAAGAAAAGCCCTATGATAAAATTCAGTTTTGAAAAACTCAAGCTAAGGCACCTAGGAAAACATGAGACACATCCAATCGGAGTGAGAAATGTGAAAAACTAATGCTTTAGTAGACTTGGGATATCGATACTGCAACGTAAGCAGAGGGTCAGATTCAGACTCAAGACTAAGCCCCCATTCTGTCTCCACCCTGTTCTGTGTAAATGGGGGTTACTCTAATGCTTACTGATTTTCAACTGTTTGCTCACCATGCACCAGAGAGTAATCAAAATCTAGCTGTGCGTTGTGCTTGGCAAAGGACTTCTTTGTGTTGGTGGCCATTACCATTACAGGAGAAGATTCATTCTACTTTCGTCTCAGTAGTCAGAACAAATTGGAAGGGTTAAACACCAACCAGAACAAAGGACGTCCCATGGAATTGTGACATTGTATTGTGGCACAGGATCTGAATCTGGGGGCCTGCACCCAAGCTGTGTCCACAGTACAAAATGATGGAGTTTGGGCTCCAGTCCCCACGGGACTCAAGATTCACCCCCCCACCCTTGTGGATTCTGGGATCCCAGACCACACATGCCAACTAACAGCAAAGAAACTGCAGCACTGGAGATTCACTGGACTGATGACCAGTTCAGGGAGGGAATTAAGCTGCTCAAGACCAACTACCAGAAAGCCAGGGATGAGAACTGCACTCCTAGGAATTCAGTCATCCTTCCCCTTTTGCAAGGAGTTTGACCAGGTAATAGGTACAGCACTGAGCTCTGAGCCAGGAGTGCTTTGTGACAGCCTGGTCAGCAGCCTTCTAATCCCTGACTCCAATACAGGACCAGATAAGGCTGCCGAAGTGACTCTTATGTTCAAACTGGTCCCCAAGGAGGCTCTGCTGCCAGAGCCTGCCACAGAACCAGCATCAGAAACACAAAGAGCAGAAGTAGCCCCTGAGCCGTTAATAAAATGAACATGGAGCCAGAGACTTAACGCAGGGATGGGAAAAATTTCTGTTTATAATCCAGTACAAAATTTATTGCAAGGCACAGGCAACAGCACATATCTCCTAATGGCTAGCGCTGTGGCATAAGCCCCTCTAGACACATATCACGTGGAATTCAAAATGGAGACCAGGAAGCGCAAAGAAGAGTGAAACAAGCATTTAAAATTAATTTTTTACTAGAAATTCACATGCTTACAGAGATGTCCCAGGTGTTTTAAAAAAAAAAGAACCTTATACTGTTTTCCCTTTTAGGACACCACACCGTACATTTCAGGCATACCACATCATAACAAGCCACCTGTAAACAGAAAAATGTCCATTGTGGAGGAAGTTAAATGTAGTCCATGGATAACAAAATCAATGTCTGGAGTAATGCCGGGGGGGGGGGTGTTCTATACAGTCCAGAAATGTGCCAGGAGGACTGGGGGGATGGCTATGCAGTTCTTTGAGAGTCTGGATTGTGTGTTTGCAGCCTACAATGAGTGCCATACAGAGCTGTAGGGAAAGTCATCTATGTGGACACTACTGCAGCATCCTGTTGATTCCCTTATGAATTCTGATCCAATCCTGGGCACCAACGGAAGCATTTTTCCTGTAGTGGGAACTGCAGATAGGAAATCAAATTTCAGGGAAGGGCATATTTCCTAGGCCCTCCACTCTAGGTCATCAGACAACTCCATTTGTACACATGCTGCTCTGTCACCATGCATTTGAAAACCTCTGTGGCCTGCCACTAGCAGCTTGTAATAAAAACTCCCTTTGCCATTCTGGAACCTCTAGGATTGCTAACGTGCTCAAGAATGTGGAATGCCTGACAGTATAGAAAAGGCTTATGTAGTAACCCAAAAACCCAAGGAGCTCTGCAATTTTTAAACAAGATAACTGTAAATTGTAACTCACCATTGTCTGTGCAATCTTTTCACTGTGATTAACTGAGTTTTGTCCAAGGACCTTCTAGGAGCTGAGGCGTTCCTCTCAGAATATATACAAGCTCAATTTAATAGTATTATTTTTAGGTTGGTGTTCCACAAAGCACGTTGGCTGGGGATGCAATGAACCTATTTGGGAAGCTCTGAAACAATAATACACTGTTTGATGTCTGTTTTTAAGTCCTTTGAGCTCTAATGGTCCTTCAGCCTATGACAGTCCTGCCACCTTGGCAGCACAGACCCACTCTAGCCAGTCCCTGGGATGCAGAACTGCCACAGACCAGTCCAAGCAGAAGCGTTTCTGAACTTATGGTGGACATTCTGGACAGGGCCAACAAGCAGGTAGAGTACCAGAGGGAAAAAGATTTGCAGCAGTTGGAAAAAAGCACAGACAGGCTGCAGAGCAAGAGAACAGAGTTTCAGCGCACAAGGAGAGGCTTGCAATGCAATTTCTGGAGCAGGAACATCAGCTGAGGGATGAAGATAAAAGTTCAGCAAAAAGACCTATTCAACAGGCTGCTTACACTTACAGCCACCAGAATACAGGTTTCTGCTGCACCCACACATCCTCAGTTCCCTCCATGGTTCCATGTGCTGCAGACCAGGAACACTTTGGACAATTCCATGGCTGGCTTTAAGTCTTTGCTAATAAGGACTTAGCAATTGGACAGGGCAAATCTACCCCAGGCAGACCCCCTCCTCCTTGCAGACATACAACCCTATGCTGACCCCCACCCTTGTGAACTGCTCCACCCACCTGCAATAGTGCCAAGTGCACACTAAACGTGGAAGGAAGGCAAAGAAGAAGAGGGCCAGGTGACCCGCAACTGTAAGGGTTGATGGCTTGGAACTGGTTGGTTTTGGTGTTGATTTATTACTGGTTTTTTGGTGTGCTAATGGCAGCTAGTCTTTCTGGCAATGGTTTAATATTGTGCTTTTCTAATAAATGTTAAAAAAAATAAAAGTTTTTATTTTATTAAGAAATTTTATTGCCAATTACAATTTTATTGTAATGTGTACTTCAAATAATAAAAGATAAACACATGAAAAGGGATAACTGGGAAGTTGTATTCAAATTCTATTTCTCAATATATTTCTCTACATCAAGCCGTACTCTAACTCAAGTTCTTGCCAGTTCATAAGCAGTCCCATCATTCATAACCACAACGCCTGAATATCAACCGCCCACATACATTCATTGTGAGATGTAACAATACCTTATTTACTGTAACAACTGTACAAGCACATTCATAAATATACTATTCGCCCTCTTCCATTGGCCCATGCAAGTCCATAGTGTGGGAGCACAGATCATCCCCTCATTTATGTGGCAAGGAGCATCTTGTCCTAGTTGTGATAGGTGGACTTTCTGCTTGAGCAACCAGTTCAGCAATCCATTATAGTAATAACTCCACTGAGGGGTAAATAGCTCACATTTCGCTTCACAAATATTATGAAGAGCACAGCAAGCCAAAATAATGGGGACAGCATTCATGACACAGCCTTCCAAATATGTCCTCAAATAGTGCCAGTGGGATTTCAGTCCACTGAACACACATTCAACCACCATTCTGTACCTGCTGAGAGTGTAATTGAACATTCTTTTGTCAATCCCTCAGAGATCAGGATATGGTTTCTGAAGCCAAGGCAAAAAGGGTTATGTGGGATTCCCCAGGATAATAATGAGGGCAGTAACTCCATTTATGACAATATGGTTTAGTGGGAATAGTGTCCCAGCCTGTCCATTAATGTAGACTCCTGACAGTCAAAAAACCCTGGCACCATGAACTTTTCCAATGCAGCCCACATTGGCCTCCATAAATTGGCCTCTATGATCCACAAGGACCTTCATAATAACTTAGTACAGTCTGCAATTTATGTACTCACATGCTCCTTGAAGAGGGCAAACAATGGGCACATGAATCCCATCAGTGGTCCTGGTGCAGTTTGGGAACCCCATTATCTCAAAACCACCAGTTACTTCAGGAATATTATTTATGCCCACCACTTTTGGGTAAAATCACACCCTTGACTGGCTCTGAAACCTCCACGATCACTTTACCCACAGCTGATTTTCCAATGGCGAACTGGTTAGCAATGGACCTGTAGTAGTATGCAGTAGCCAGCTTCAACATGGTTATAACAACCCACTTCTTGACTGATAAGGCCACCCTCATGCATCTGTTGTGATGGTGAAGGGCAAGGCAAGCTGCTCCTAAAGCTCTGGAAATATAGCTTTCTTCATGCAAAACGTTCTGGACCCACTACTGGTCATTCCAGATCTACATGACGATGTGATCCCATCAATCTGTGCTTGTCTATCATCCTCCTCCTCCAACAGGCACTTCGGTAGGTCAGAAACTGCTGCCGGAATGTCCAATGGCATCTCATGGATGATCTGCCCATTTGTTGAAACAGGAGGAAAACGCAAACAAAAGAAGCTCTTCAACTGGTGACTCCTCCTCATGTTGCTGGTTCCGGCTGCCAGGAGCATGCAGACCCAAAAGGCACGTTTGCAAGATATTTTGGGAACTTGGTGGGTTTTAACAGCAGGGTGGACAGTCAAGTTTTCCCATGCTGCACAGTAAACCAAGGGCTAAAGCAGCCACATCTGTGGAGGGCATTAGGAAGCCGGGTCTTGGGTCTGTGTACTGCAATTTGGACACTGGAGGCCAGGTCCAAAAATTTTAATCCTAGAATCAATATGCAGTGTGCATGATCAAACCCTGGGCTTGCAAACCCCAGGTTCGTAGATTAACCCTGGGCTTACATTGCAGTATAGATATACCCTTAGGGTTAACACTGGATTGCAAATTAATCTTGATTTTGCACTGTAATTTGGTAGCAAAAAAGGCCAATGCACCTTACAGTACATGTTGTAGGCTATGTCTACACTGCAAACTAGGGGTGTATTTCCCCCTGCGTGCGTACACATACGTACCCTAGCTCTCATCAAGCTAGTACAGATATAAATAGCAGTGTACTCACAGTAGCACTGGCAGCAGCACTGGAGGCAGAGCTGCGCCTTGCCGAGTATATACCCACTCAGGTGGGTTTGTACTCAGCACAGCTCAACCGTACGTGACTATGAGCAGGGGAATTACACCCCTAGCTTGCAGTGTAGGTGTAGCCATAAAGGCTTCATGTAAAAAACCAGGGAGGTCAGTAGTCTCTCTCTATGGCTTTGATACAACGTCTGGAATATTAATTTAGTACTGGACCCCCATTACCAGAAAGGTAAAAATACTAGCGGCAGTTCACAGAACAAAAAAAAATGATGACAGTAAGAAAGAATAAGAGTTTAGAGACGACGATAAAATTACTGCAAACAGAAATGCAAAGGGAGCCCAAGATTAACCATCATGCACTAAAATAATTCTTCCCTACTTTAACCATGTCTATCAGTTCTAGCAATCAATGTTCCAGAGAGAGTTTTCTGCACAACTCTGTATACAAGTCTCCTAGTGTTTGCATAAAATTGGGGTTTAGATGAGGCCCAATAGCCTGATGTACAATTCAGATAAAACTAATCTTGGTAAATGCAGGATGCAGCCAGAAAAACTGAAGATTACATGCACACTTTCAATTTAAGGATCTTCCTGGATCCTAGGTTATTCAGCTATGAGCTATAGCCATATTTTCCATCTGTTCTAGTAAAATGACTGACTTTCTTTCGAGGATCTTCCTACACCAACACATGCCTTTGCCACCTCAAGACTATATTAACAGGCTGCACTCTACAGAGGGATACATTTTGAGACCATTTAGAAACTGAAGCTATGCAGAACGTGGCTACCCACTAATCGTCTGTGTTTCTGACCAAGAGCGCATAATATCAATGGTCCCTGATGTGTTCTGGCCACTTGTTATTTTCAATGTGGAATTTAAAGGATTCCTTTTTTTAAACTTAAAACCCTAAAGAATTTGGGAACCACTATCTGAAACCATTTCTCTGCCTGGGACAAACTTCTGCATTTTAGATCAGTGAAGATGCTCAAGCCTACTTTGTTTTAAAAAAACTTGGAGGGGCTTTATGGCAGGTCATTGTTTACTGAAGCATCCTAGACCCCAGAGCTTGCTCTACTCTTGTTTTGCCTGACCCCAACATTGTTGATTATGCAAGCATGTTGGAAAGTCCATAAATGCTCACAAGTATTTGGGAAGGGAGCTAGCTGAGGGAGAGAATGGAGTCACAATGTACTTGGCAGTTATTATAGATTCATTGGCATTCGCTGTGTAGAATGTGATAAATAATAATGAATTTTATATATCATCCAGTGTATGTAATGAATTTTAAAAGTGCTTAGAGTTAAGGATTTGTCTGTTTTCATTAATAACTTAAGAACCTATTTTTAAAATTAACCCAAATCTCTGAAGACATTTTTGTTTTTCATCCGCCTTCTGTTTTCTTGGCCTTATATTCTTTCTTTAAGAATCAGAAATGGGAGTTGGAGATTTGCATCTGCAGCAAGGCAGTAGTTGATATATGTATAAACCTGGTCCTGAAAGCTATGGCAGAATGGATAGCAGAGATTAGGAGGACAGAATTAAGGGAAAGGGGAGGTATGAAGCCTTCACTGGCACAAACCCCACCTATTTAAACCAAAACTGATTTTTTTTTTAAGATATGTTAGAGCTCAAATAGAAGTTATGGGATTGAAACAGTAATTATTGGGTGAGGTTCTTTGGCCAGTGTCATGCAGGCGGCTCACCCTCTCTACTATGGATCTTTCGCATTCACTGGACTTTCAAACAGTCTGCGAACTCAACTCAGATGGGAAAAACCCACATACATATAAGTGGCCAGCCTCCCGACTTGCTAAATGGATGAAAAATTTGTAGACAGAGAGCTTGCTTTCACCTCAGGAAAGCTCTGCTACTGCTCCTCCCTCTTTTAGCAGGCTGGGATCCAACACCTTCTCATTTTAAATTCCATCTTTGCTCTATCACAGCATCCAGGCCTTTCAAGCATGATTCCCCTCCCTTTTATCTCCAGGTCTCCTTCCTGATTATTTCTTCCTCCTGGAGAGCCCTACCTCCAAGCATGATTGTTAGTAGATGTTCTAGGGTAAAACCAACAGCAATCCACCTGCAGGCCAGACCACTGACTCCTGCTCTGGCCTAATGTGCAGTTTGTAATGTTCACTACAACAGGGATGTGGTGACTTCCTGATTTGTCAGGAGACCATGATCTCCCAAGAACTGGATTATTCACGGAATATCTGTCTTCACTTTCTCCATGAATGGGGCCCAAATTAGGAGACAGCTAAAAGTGAAATCCCTTCTGCCACTAAGGCTATGAATCCTTTGGTAAAGATTTGGGGGGCACTTGAAAGAGCAGGTAGAAGCACCTAGAATGTGAAATGGTTAAAGCCATATTTAAATCTGAAAAATATTCTGTGAGATGTGCAAACACGGATATGTAGCTCAGATTAACGGAAGAGAAAAAATGCCTTTGAGAAATGACCCTTACAGTAGGCGTCAATGTCTGTATGAACTTTGAATATGAACTTTCTCAGGGTATGTTTACACTGCAGAGCAAAGTTGATTTACTTTAAATCGACTTTCAGTCGCCAAATTTTAGAAGTCACAGGAGCATGATCATACCACGCTCCTTGTGCCAGGCTCGTACGTCTCCACTCACCATGCTTGGGTCGACATTCAAAGCAGTGTACTGTGGGTAGCTATCCCACAGTGCAGCTAGCACCGGAGGCTGTTGGGAAGGAGCGTTGCATCAAGTGACGATGAGAATCTTCCCCCTCCCTGCCTGCCCCAAACAAACAGGGAACGGGTTTTCATGCCATTTGTGTAAGCCGCATATTGCTGCAGAGACATGGAGCCCACTCAGCTCTGCACTATCATTGTGAGCATCACAAATACCTTGCAGCTTATCCTGGAGTATTTTCAAAGGCAAGAGAGGATCCGAAGCACAGAAAATACTGATGTCCACTTTCTTTGAGCTTTCTGCGAAGCCATCCCCAGCCCTGAAGTGCACGAATACTCGCTTGGGACCAGCTCTCATGGTGGAGAAGCGAGTTGCCATCGCTCTGTGGAAGCTGGCAACCCCCAGCTGTCAGTTGGGAATCAATTCGGAGTCAGTAAATCTACAGTGGGAGCTGCTGTGATGCAAGTGTGCAAGGCCATAAATAGGTTTCTGCTATGAAGGGTAGTGACTTTGGGAAATGTGCAGGACATACTGGACGGGTTTGCCGTGATGGGGTTCCCAAACTGTGGGGGAACTATTGATGGCACACACATCCCAATCTTAGCGCCTGACCACCTTGCAGCAGAGTACATAAACCACAAGGGATACTCTTCCCCTTGTGGATCACAGGGGTTATTTCACAGACATCAGTGTGGGGTGGCCTGGAAAGGTGCATGACACGCGCATATTTAAGAACTCGGGTCTGTCCAAGAAGATGCAGGTGGGCGCTTTCTTCCCCGACCAAAAAATAAACATTGGGGATGTGGAAATGCCAATAGTGATCCTGGGGGATCCTGCCTACCTCTTGCTGCCTTGGCTAATGAAGCCATACACCGGGCACCTCGACAGCAAGAAGGAGCATTTTAATAACAGGCTCAGCCCATGCAGAATAGTGGTGGAACGTGCATTTGGCCGTTTAAAGGCCAGAGATGTCTCCTTACTAGGCTAGACATCATTGAAAAGAACATCCCATCAGTTATATCTGCATGCTGCGTTCTTCATAATGTATTTGAAGTGAAGGCGGAAAAGTTTCCCAAGGGTTGGGCTGTGGAGCCTGAAAGGCTGGCTGCAAATTTTGAGCAGCCAGATGCCAGCAATATGCTCAGAGCCAACTGCGGAATGCTTCACCTTCGGGAAGCATTGAAAAACTGGTTCTGCAATGACCCGCAGTAATGTCTTTATGTTTTGTGCCTTTCTTTGCCATCCCCTCTACCATCAATATCAGCACCCTCCACATCTATCCCCACCCAAGCTATGAATTAATAAAGACACATATTTTCTAATGCTCAAAAGTTTATTTATGAACATTGCTTGGGGGGGGGCTAATAAGGGTAAAAATCACAGTTTCAAGTGACATGTAAGCAAGTGTGGTTGCTTGAACTTCTTAACGGAGCCGCTACATCCTTCTGCTTGCCTCGACCACAGTGGAGTGCACCACGTACTGCAACCTGCCCAGTCTCCTCCTAGACCGCTCGGGGGTTCTGGAGGGGCTGCAGAGCGATTCTATCCTACCACCGCTCTTCCTGGAGCTCCACAAGAAGCCTCAGCATGTACGACTGATCCCTCATTATACGCAACGTCTGCTGCTGCATACCGCTCTCCTGCGCATATCTTCTATGCTCCATGTCCAGTTTCTGGGACAAGGACATCCTCCATGCTCTGAAATCCATCTCAGTGGCAGCAGAGGCATTCATGAGCTTGCAGAACATATCATCCCACGATTCCCCCCCCCTTTCTGATCTGGGAAAGTTTTTCAGCAGCAGCTCGACCGTCTGTGTAGGAGGGGGGTGCCAAGACCAAGGTGTCTACAGAAAGACAATAAAAGCACAACATTGCCATTGTTAGCAGACCCAAAGAACTGAAGCAACTGCTACAATGTAAAAAGTCCTCCCCTTCGTGTGCACAAGACTAAGCTAGACCCACATTCCATTCTGTACATCTCAGAAGGGCTGGGTTGGACTGCTGTTATGGAGTTGGTAAGCCAGGGGACCTTTCATCTGTTATAGAGAGGCTTAATTAGCAGTAAAAACCACAGTCCAAAATTCATCTATGAGGGGGATCACCAGGCTCCCTGGTTATATTGCAGAGGAACAGTTTGGGAGGAAATGGGCAGAGATGATCAGAGGACACCGCTGTGGGTGAACTGTAGTTTCAGAAACCATAGGACAGATATTAAACTGACAAACTATGCCCATAGAAAGAGGACTAGAGGATTAAAGGGGATTGACTGAATAGCTCAGTTACTTTAAACATATGCCGTCTTCCCTAGGTGATGGTGAGCAATATCAGTCTCCTGAGGGTAACGCAGGAGGAAAGGGAAGAGTTGCCTCAAGCATCGGGGTACAGGCCTGAACATTATCCTCATGCTGCTATGCTGTGTTCTACCATGATTCCGGCTCATTTAATTCTGGCATGGCATGGAAAAGTATCCTACCGTGGAAGAAGAAACAAGGCTGCCCTCCCGAGAAACCTTGTGCATAGGGTAAAAGATTACCTGCATGAGTGTTTTCTGGAGATATCTACAGATGATTCTTGGAGCATACCTCTGCACATAAATAATTTGTTCCAGGAGTAATCCTCCAGTGAAGTTTGCTAACACCCAGAAATACCCTCCTCTCCAAATAAAAAGGACATTTTAGGAGTTGGATCAGGCACATAACCTCTTTAAAAAAAACAATAAAAAAACAAAAACCAAAAAACCCCCACAACTCACCAGATGTGCCTTTCTTGGGATCACAATCATTACTGCTGTCCTGTGTGTTGCTGGTCTGCTCTGGGGTCAGGAATAGGTCCTGGCTCTGTGAGAGAATGGACACCCCACTCTCGTGCCCCCTGCTTTTCTCATCCTCATCATGCACAGAGTCCTCATCATTCTCCCTGCACTGGGATTCAGCGGAGGTATCGATGCTGTGTGGCGGCACTGTGGTGGGGTCGCCACCGAGAACTGCCTGCGGCTCCTCGTAGAAGTGGCATGGTTTGGGCGATGAGCCAGAATGGCTGTAAACTTCCTGATATGCCTGACGTAGCTCTTTGATCTTCACGCAGCACTGCTACGCATCCCTGTTGTGCCCCTTCTCCAACATGCCCTGGGATATCTTTCCGTATATATCTAAATTTCTTTTGCTGGTTCTGAGCTGGGCCAGAACGAACTCTTCGCCCCACAAATCAATGAGATCCAAGACCTTTGGTTGACTCTATGCTGGAGCACATTTGGGCCTTGCAGTAGCCATGACAAATTCATCTACAAAGCCCTCTCCATGCTGGCTACACAGGAAATGAAAATTCAAAATTTCCCAGGGACTGAGGAGAGGAGCTATTTCCTGTTTATGTGGCCACGTAACAGCAGAGTGCGAATGTCCTGAGCAGTCACAATGGGGCATTATGGGATAGCTCCCAGAGGCCAGTAACATCAACTTATGTTACGCTCTGCCTACACTGACACAAATTCAACCCATGAAATTCGATTTACCCGCTACGCCTTTTGCGGAGATGGTTTTATTAGCTCCGTTGATGCAAAGCATAGTAAAAGTCAAACTAATGTGCCAGTGTAGACGCATACTTTAGGAGTTTGACGTAAGCGACGTTACATTGACCTCCACTGCCAGTGTAGACAGGCCTCAGTTATTTGCTGAGGAACTGGAAATTCAACACCACTTATTTCTGCCCAATCTTAGAATGGAGGACTCTGAAATAAAACTTCCTTCATGTCTGCTCTCCTCAGATTTTGGGATGTAGTACATAAAAACAACCTGTGTTTGGGGGTACTGTTTTAAATTTTATAGCATATCCACTCTTGATTATTTACTGAACTCATCAGTCCAAAATGATGAGCCACTTAGTCTTCAGATCAGGGACTCTCACTTCAGAGAAGGCGATACAGAACGAGATCTCTCCTCGTCCTACTTCCTCCAGTCCCATTCAATTTTCCTTTTTTGTACTGATTATCTATTCTGACATACCAAGACGACTACCCAGCAAAGGACTTCCTTCTTTTGTAAAAGGAATTAAAGTCCCTTTCATACTGTATGAATTATGGGAAGGATTTCTTCAGCTTCTCTCACAACTCAGCCATTACTTTGCCTACTACTGATCATGCAAAGATTTTCTCTCTGAAATTTTCCAAAGAACTTAGGAGTTGTTTAAGCCTAGATACTGACCTACTAGCAGACAGACCATGTGTTTTGAGACCACTGCATAACTGAGAGGAACCAGTTATGTGGCTAAGCAACTAGAGAATACTTGCTTTTTTGATACTGTGTGGTGGGACCTGACAGGGAATCTACCCCTCCTAGGATCGCAGCAAAAAAGGTAAAAGATGCTATAGGCCCCAGAGATACACTTTATACTTCATTTTCAGGGAAGAGTCCACTCACCTATCTGTAGGCTTTTTTGGTAGAAAGTTCCCTTTTGTACAGCATCCATATCTTTTACCAAAGTTTAATCTTCGGCATCAAATTCTGGGAGAAAAAAGAAATCAATGTGGCTTCTACGTATGTAGTAAATGTTCATGACTGTTCACATTGTTTCTCAGAAAGTGCCTGTTCTGAAGAAATTACATCCAGAAAACAGCATGAAGTGGGTCCATTTTTGAGCAGAAAGGAAAACTGCCTTGACATTTCATTGCCTCTTTATCTTCTTCCCATTTATCATTTTAACTCAGTTCATTAGACCTAAGTTCCAGTGAAGCAAATCATTTGTATGAGCGTAGCATCAAAACAAAACAGCAAGTCCCAGAGAGTTTCTTACAGAAATGGAAAGTGGGAACCAGGACAAGCATTCAGTGGTTTGCCATTGGAAACACTCCATTTCTATGGATCCTCTGGGGCCCACAGTACATGCCTGCTGAGGCAGAAAGGCAGAATACTATGCTGACTCTTGGTAGAATGGAAAGAAAGTTGCTGCAGCAGGAAATCTGTGACTGGGAGTCCGTAACCACTCTTGCCCTAGTTTCCTAGAACCTATATAGAAATGTTGATTCATCACAGCAGTTGTGGACTTGGAAGTGGGGGAAATTCATATATACCATGTTGAAACACCTTCAAGCAGTTTAGTAGTGGTAGCGTTCACTTAGCGTGGGGCTCCATGCTGAAGGGTTAATGAAGGCATTTTGGTTTTACTAAAGGGATTGATTCTCTGTCATTCCTTCCCAAGCTCTGTGGCTGGACTGGTCTGAGTTGGAGGGACTCTAGTCCTAAGAGCAAAACTATCCTTTCAAATACCCTAGGAAGGGATAGGAACAAGAAAAGGATTGTTCTGTCCTATATTTTTTATTTGTCTGTCATTTCACTTGGAGGTGGAACAATAGGACTGGGCAGTGCCTCTGACAGGAAAGTGGGGAAAAACAATCTTCCAGGAATTAGGCCAAGCTGCTATAAATTGTTGCTAAAATTGAAAAGGTGTTTTTTGGTTTTGTTTTGATCTGTAAAGAGGAAAACTGGAGCAATTTGTATAAAACATTCTGATGCCTTGTAGAAAATGTATCAGCCCAATGTAGATATGGAAACAGAATAACATGGCAGCCTCTGCAGCAAATGGGCTTAGCTCCATACTTGTAGGTCAGAGATCTGATTCTGCCCTCTCAGTTACAAGCAAACAGGACCGACTACAACGTCTGCTAACCTGTGACTGTAGCTTATAATCACTTCATAATCAGCTTCATAATCACTGTGAGATAGGTAATATTTAAGAAATAATGTATTTATATTGAAAGTATGTTTTATGGACATGGAGTAAAAATTAGTCACCAGGAGATAATGTGTCTCAGTGATGGTCCATACTGGTAATGAAGTGGTGTCACCCCCTCCTGTTTGGCTGGTGATACAATGCCAGGTTCAATTGTTTAGCCTTGCAAAATACTAAGGGCTTGTCTACATAACACAGGTTATGTTGGTATAACTTATGTCACTGAAGTGTGTGAATAAGCCACTGGTGTGGACAGCGCTATGTTGGTGGGAGAGCTCCTCCCACCAACATAACTACCACCTCTCAGCATGGTGGCTTTACTATGCCGATGGGAGAGCTCTCTCCCATCGGCAAAGAGCATCTTCACCAGACGCAGAGCAACTGCAGCACTGTAGCACCTCTATTGTAGACTAGCCCTAAGACTTTGAATAGGAAACCATCACAAGCAATGATGAACAATCGAAAACCACTTAAAGTTCAAGAGAAACTTTACAAGACAGGGGTTCACCCTGTCTGTGTATAAAACAAAAGGCTGTTTTCAGTAGAACAGGGGAAACACACTGTATCCATTCACTGAGGAAACTCCTTGTGGAGCGGGAGTGCTTTCATGAACGTTTGGATTCTGGTTCTTAAGAAACCAGCCAGCTCTGCAACAGACTGGACTCTGGCGGGGGCGGGTATCTACTTTATTAGATAGGAAAGGTAACTATTGGTAAGTGTAGCCCCCAGTTCACATTTTATGATTTTGTTTTGTTTTGTAACCATTTGTTTCCACCACACTCTCTCCTTTCTAACTAAATCTTTAGTCTTCCTTACATAAACCTACTTTTGTTATAAGTGCTCACAAGTGCTTTATGGTTTACAGGAGTGGCAGTTTAAAGTAAAAATGGTAAACAGTGCACCTTTGGTTGCACAGAAAGGAGAATGTCTGTGCATAGCCAGTGTCAGGGGTTGAATATCACAGAGGAATGATTGAAATGGATTTAGGAATTGGGGTGCACCTATCGTAATCTGCAAGATGAAGATTATTCATAACCCAGACATTTACAGTCACTCCAGTCTACAGACTACTGGGGCCATTGCTTTTTGGACATGTCGCCAGAATGCCGCAAGATGTTCCGGTGAAAGATGTTCTCTAGGTGGCTTGTAACATCCAAGATAAAATTCCACCAACCAACGGGTGCAAGCGGCCCAGAGGCAGACCCCACCCCATTATATGGGCGCATCAAGTCTTCTGGACTCTTGGCCCACCAAGCGCCAACAGCTGCACAGGAACAAACCAAATGGCAAATAATTGCTAAGGCCAACCATTCAGCTAAGCATTGAAGGATATGAAGATAAGGCTAGCATAGCCCAGCAGAGATGGCTTGAGCGGTTGAAAGGCTGCTGGTGTCAGGGAGCTGACATCAAACTACTCAAAGAAAGACTTCCTCCCACTAGAGACAGGGCACAACAAGCCAGTGAGTAAAATGGTGACTCAGTCTTGAGTGCCCCAAGGACCATCACAACCCTCCTCTATGAATCTAACCACGTTACACAATCTCTCAATTCCTGTACTGGCTCCCTCTTTTCTGCTCCATCAAGTTTAACTACCTTGTCCTCACCTTCCAGGCTCTAGACAGCTCTGCCAATACCTACATTGTCACCCTATCTCCTAATTTAAACACCTCCTCAAACTGAACATCTTTTTCAATTCCCTCAAAAAGTGAGTCTATAATTATTGTGGGGAGGTGAAAGGGGGGACCTGAGTCTTTCAAAATGTGCATATGCCTACACAAAAAAAAATTTTTAAGGCAAATTTGTGACTCTTACTTTTATCCTTTCTTACCCGTTTCTCTCCTTAAGAGTTGTTGCCCAAATTCATATCATATCTAGAACTAGACTGTTAATTATTTAGGGCAGAGACCATGTCTTTCTATCTGATCTGTAAAGCAACCCAGTACCGGTTTGAGTACTGTAAAAATAATAAATATTACAAGTGTGCAGGGAGCTTATCAGAGAAATTGGGAAATTTCCTAGCATAGCTATACTTAATGTGTTGCTGAAGTATAAATATAAAAGTATAAGTACCCATGTGGACATTCTACTCCAGTATAAATTCACTCTTATAGTGTCCTCACAGAGAGTTATACCAACATACCTACAACAGAATAATTATTCCCATGTATCTGTGTCAAAAAAATGACATGCCCTGTCTCCCACTTAGAACAGATATCAGTTCTTAGCACCAGCCTACATAAAAGTAAATATGTTCGTACTGATATCTTATGAATAGTTCTGATGATTTGCTGTTAAAGCTGAATATGCCAAGGCAAACAAAAGCAGTAAGCTAGTTTTCATGAGCTATCAACTAGCGTAACTTCTTCAGGAAATAAGAGTAACCACAACCCAAATTGTGATTCAGCATGGTTTGAAATATTCAGAAAGCAACTAGGATATGGTAGAGGCCACTTTAACCTCAATCAGTAATGCCTCTCATCCCCAATTAACACATAAGCCCTTTCTGACTTATCAAAAATCCCACAATTTGTTCCGTGGGACAGCCAGAAGAACACTGCTTCAGGAACGCAACTGTTACAATAAGCAGGCTTTTGGCTCTCTTTCCTAGTAACAATTATTTTCTTTACCCATCGTACCGATAAGGTGATGAAATTATAGTGGGTTGCAGCCCACAAAAGCTATGCCCGCGGAAATTTGTTAGTCTTTAAGGTGATACAGGACTGTCGTTTTTTCTTAATATCTTTGGTGGAGTGCTAGTGTTTCTCAGCTTCAGACAAATCTGCAGCAAGCAACAGAACCTAGCATAATTCAATACAATAAACAATTATTAAACTTAAAAATCAAAAGCCAAAAAGTAAGTTTCTCTCTATGTATGCATGAATTGCAATGAGTAGAAGAAACTTTAATATCAGCCTCTCAATTTGCACACATGGTTTAAAAAAAAAAAAGTTGTTTTTCTTTAGAAAACAGAAATCTCAATAAGGAGACTCCTAGCAAACTGTTCCAAATATTAAAGCTTTTGAATTAATGCTCACTGCAAAGGAAATCATGAATTACTTTTACGAACTGCAAACTATACAAAAGTTGATTATTGCCTAAGAAAGTTTATTTATTATTGTTTATTATTCCACACAAAAAATATTTAAGGATGTTCAGTTACATTTCCTGAATCACTAAAAATCAAAACCATCACCAGTTAAGAAAAAATTAATATTCAAACCTATCTCAAGTCACATGCTTCACTGTCCAAACATCATAATACTCAAGTGCACTCTTAGCCTCTTTAGCGCCACAGCAAACTTCCTAGCATTTCTAAAATACTATCACCCACAGTGAATATATTGAATTCCTTAACACTCATATGCACAACCTTAACTCTGACCTCAAGGTTAAGATCTTACAACAACAGACAAATTACGTAGTTTTTCTGTAAAACTATTTTGATCTAAAAAAAATTAGGAGGTCAGAGTTAGAAAAATACAGACAAAAATGTATATCTGGGAGTAGACAGCACAAATGGGTGTATTCTAACAGCTTTTTCCCTCTTGAAACAAGAGCCCAGTATGAGCCAGGTCCCAAACAAAAATAGCTCTGGAGATATTCCATACCCTTGTTTGTTTCTATCACAAAAGCAGTACACAACTGGAGGTCTGTGCTGAAGCAAGACCAAGACTGGCTATAAAACTCATGGCTGAAGTGCAGTAGCAGGGAAGCTGCTATGCTAGACCAGGCTAATTGTATTTTTTTCTCAAATTTGAGCACAAATTTCAGCCACCTCTTTTTAAAATCTACATAAGGACAAATTACATGGATGTACATTCAGAAATGTCACTAAGAGAAATCCTGGAAGGGGAGGAAAGAGAAGAGTATAAGCAAATTTCTGTGATACTATTTAAATACCACTTTGCTGTGACAATGGCAGTACACTTTTGCTTTAGTTAAATCGTTTTTATGCTAGTTTCATGATTCAGGTTACTGAACACAAATTAAGATGATAATAGAAGAAAAAAATTGAAATTTCAACCTTCATCATCCATTAACAATATAATGTATTATAGTCTGGAAGCATGTATAATTCCATGGGCAAATTAATGATTAAAAAAAGGAAGGAATCATTTGATTCCTAAAAATATACAGTCGTGTCATCCTCTGTAGTGTGGCAGGAGGGACTTGATGCCCTCCCCGTACCAAGCTCCCAGATTCAAGTCCTCTGGTTGGTGGAAATTTTGATAACACGATGTCATTGGAAATGAGCACGGTCAGGTATCACTCAAAAATCCTTTCTCCCATGAACACTATGGAACCAGACATGACAAACTTAAAACGATTATGTACATACATATTTGAGAAAGTGTGTGTGGGGGGATTAAAATCAACTTTTTAAATTATACTGTAACAAAGGCATGTCAAACTTGCAGCCATCACAAAAAGTTACGCTGTGGCTTTCAACAGACAGTACAGTTATCAGTTAATGCTCAGAGCATGATACCTTGATTTTTTTAATGTTACAGATTACTGTAAATGGAAGGAAAGCTTCAAATTGATTTGCCATCATTAGGAAAAAAGAAATGGTTCAATGGTACGGATTATTAGCTGTGTTTATTATGACAAAAGATTTGCAATGAGACACCGGTTAAGGCAGCAGCCAACCTGTTGGCCAGAAATTACGGGAGTCCATCCAGAAATAGCATACACATAATTACGTAATGTACATTATACAATTAATTATATTCACAAAGTAACAGGTTAAAAAAAATCCTTGTTTTAACTTTGGCCTTGATTAATTTTAGGCATCAATGGGGAGATGAAGAGTACCAACTAGTATCAGAATCTTTGGAGTATGCCATTGCGGTGGATCTGGTTAAACACAACACTTGATTGCAATTTACATGCTACATGTGCGCACAAACTTAAATTTGGTAAAGATGGAGAGGAAGTATATCGAGCTTCAGGAAAAAGTTGAACTTGCTGGGGAAAGTGCCAGTTGTAGGAGAGACCTGTCTTATACTAGAAGTCCCATGGCAAGTGTTTCAAGAAGAACATCCGCTTCTTCTGCAGTAAGCCAAAAGCCCAAAAGGTATCCATTAAACATTGTTTCAACACACGATACAGGTGAGAAACTGTATGAAGCAGTCACTCTTAGCGAGACTGTTGCATGGAAAATAAAGTGGGTGCAATGACCAAAAGGAATCCACGCATAGGACAGTGCGTATCACATCACATGCTACAACAAGAATGTATGTAATGTGTGGTAACTTGAATAGAAACAATTACTAATTTTACTATTGCAAACTGCAACTCAGCTGGAGTTCATAAAATGCCTCACAGAGGCTGTAATGGATGGGAAAATGGTGATGATGGCCAATGTAGAGGCTAAGTATAAAGAAATATGTGCTGTGAACTGGACTGAAGAGGAACAAATGCTTAACTGAAAAGCTCTTAAAGCACTTATTGAAGATGAACTGTGGGATATGGATGTAGTTTTAGCAACCCTATCCACAGAAATGAATCACAATGCTTATCCTTAAAAGCTGCAAAAGACATGGTGCTATCAAAAGCGGAAGAAAGTGCTGATGTCAACAGTTACATGCACACTCCGTTTGCAGCTGCTAAATTTTTATGGAAAAGCATTTTGTCCTGCAATATGTGAGAGTTTCAGGGATCCATGGCTGATTCCAAACCTCAAAAAACAACATCGTATGACCTGTAATTCTTCTTTAAATAGTGCATCAGTGGTTGCAGTAACTTCAGCACCAACAGGTATGACAGTAAGCAAATGGGGCTCAAAGCTGCCATTTTGTACATGAAGCTTCGCAATGAATGCTTGAGTGAAAGGCAGATTTCCATAACAACTGCATGTCATAGGTACGTAATCTACCACCACAAGTACTGTTGGAAAGACCAAATTATTTTACTGGAAAGCATTTGATTCTACCTCCAAAGATTCTCTCTTCACGCTGAACCTGCTCAGAATCACTAAGACATTCACTGATGAGATAATAAATGCAATGGAGACGTTCATACACAGAGTTCACCATTTGAAGACCAACATTACGACACTTGCAGAGCTATGTTGATGGATGTTTTCCAAGAAGCAGACAAAAAGAGAACAATTGCCACCAGCAAGGGGAGCATTTATACCTGCTATTAAGACAGCAAATCATCGAGCAATCGAATAGCTCCAGGATGTTCAAGCGCATCCAAAACTACCCTCTCCTATCAGGCATGGTTGTGTCTTGAAGGATGGACTGATCACTTATGTGCAAAATACAATGTGCTTACTAATACTTAAACTAGTCAACTGGTCATGTGCAAACACCAGATGCTCACCACCCTGCTAATGTTTGGCCAGCCACCTGCCTTGTACAGAAATATGTGAATGCGACACAGACGAGGATCAGCGTGACATGCCCAGCAATGATGCCCGAGACGTAGGCTGCAACTGAAGATGACTTTGATGAAAAAATGTTTTCAGTCCAAACCTAACTTCCCTAAGATTACCTAAAATTGGTGGGTTGTTTTGTTTTTTAAGCAAGGCATCCCTGTGTTAAATTATATAAAATTCAACTTTTTTAACCAATATTTCCTCAACTATATATAGCTTCACAATCGTTCTAAGTTTGTCATGTTTGGTACGAATATATTCACTGGAGAAATGGCTTTTGAATAATACCCAACTCGACTCATTTCTCACACTGTATTATCAAAATTTCCACCAACTGGAGACAAGGTGCTGGGAGCCAGGGGAGGTAGCAAGTCCCTCCTGCCACACCGCAGAGAGTAACATCACTGAAATTACGATTTTGTAAAGTTTTATAAATAAAATGACACCTCCCTTACCTTTCTATCACTAATCTGCCCATGGAATGAGATTTGGCTAGATTGTGCTCCCAGACTATTATTATTTGGTACTGTAAACTACAGCCAACACTAAAAGCAAATTATAAGATATATATATATGTGATCAGATAAAAATTGCTTTAACAAAAATTTAATACTCTCTCTTTTTAACTCATTTCTATATTAGCCTATTTCTGAAGTACAGCAGAACCTTGTTAATCCACTATAATACCTGGGAGACTGATTGTCAATTACTGACATTTTGTGAATTAGCAAATACTGTAAGAAAACAATTCAACAAAGATAAAACATCACAAAATATATTTTGTTGATTTTGACAATTGTAGTTTGGTTTTAACTATTTATAATACTTTATGGTGTACTGTGGTATATTTTGTAAAAATAATGAAGTCTTGAGTTCAAGTAATGTGTCATTTTAAGAAAACATCTTAAGAATGAAAGCATCTTAAGTCTGTAGTGGGGATGGTGAAGCCATGGAGACCCCAGACACATACAGATATACATGCCATAGAGAATATACCCACAGTGTATTTCTTTAACTTGGAAGAGAGAACAACCAAGGGCGTAGGTCTATGCATAATACACTTCCACTGGGACACACAAATAATTTGGTTACTTCAGGAGGCACTGGGATGTGCATCCATTTCCTTACATAGGGTACAACAGCAGCTCCAGCCTGGCTGATCAGCATTATGTTCACCTGAAAATCAGTATTATGTTACCCCAGCTTTCTGTAATTCCAACAGGCAGAGGGCTCTTTTAATCAGCCTTTGCTCATGGGTTCAGGTTTTAGGCCTTAAGAATACAAAACATTTGTACAGAATTCTGCTGTGAAATCTTTATGAAGAGGTATGACAAGAGCACTATTTGTGTGTGCACCTTAGCCAAGTTTTACAGTTACGGATTACCAAGCACTGTCAAGCCAACAATAGTCCATTATCACAAAACAATGTTTTGTTTTGATCTCTAATGAGAATTTCAGTAGTTTACCATTAGCCAACAATTTCCTGTGCTTATAACAGCTATCAGTTGGCCACTATTGGTTTGTTTTTAAATGATGAGTATTATATCTTGGAATTTTTTAACATCTGATTTGTTTAAATGTTAGTTTTTGTTTTCACAATTGTTATAATTAGGGTAATAAAGCCTTGATATTTAAAAAAAATCAAAACACACAGGTATTTTCTATTATTTAAATAAAATCACTTGTGGTTTATAACTCCTTGAATCTGAATTCTATTTCCTCCTTCAATCATCAGTTGTCTACGAAGTGGGTTATTATTATAGGATTAACTTCTTGGTTGGGGGAGGAGAGGAATGAAAGGAGAAGGAAGGGAATTCTCTGGAGTTTCTGCTGGAGTTCTCACCACTCTTAAAGGTCTCCTTCCCGTGCTGTAGGGTTTTGTTGTTGTTGCTGGATTGTGGTTTGTTTGTCGTTTGTTTTTACTTGTTATTAAGGCAAAGTTACAATAAAACAGTAACATGGTACATCATACATTACTTGTCCAAGAACTAGGCCAAAGATTCTGGCTTGCCGGCTGGAGAGCACTCCTCCTCTGAGCATATTAGAGAGGCTGACCAAATTTCTAATCACCCATCCCTTTTTTTGGGTACTTCTCTTGTGTCAATACTTGGTGGGTTCCTGTCTCATTCTTCTGGTCAAAAAGAAGCAGATGCAATTTTTCAAAGTATGTTATTGCCAATCGCTGGTTGGCACAACAGGGAAGACTTTTCACTAGTCTAATAATAATAAGTAGCATTTACCAGCAGATATCACTTTACAAAGGAGGGCAGTAGCAGTATCCCCATTTCACAGATGGAGAAACAGAGGCACTGAAACAGGAAGTGACTTGCCCAAAGTCACTCAGCAGGTCTGCGGCAAAGACAAGAACAGAACTTAGGCCTCCTAAGTCCCTGTCCAGTACTCTATCTTCTAGAGGCCATGGTAAGGCACTGCTTTCCCTCCACCCTTTGCAGCTGGACAGACCATATCTACAGTAAAACACCGGGAGAAGATAACAGACATAAAATTGCCCATATTTTGCTAAAATTTGATTAAATAAGTTATGTCAAGTTTTAGGACCATCAGCCTCCATAGTTTCTCTTTAAACTGAAGACAATCCCCAAAACCATCTAAATCTCAAAAGCTTCTCTTTTTGTATGCTGTTTTAAAAGATTATTATAAAAATAGCTCTCTCCTACTCTGATATTTTTTGTATGTAAAATGGGCTGGAACTTTAAGTTACAAACACCTGAACATAAGAATGTATAATGGTAACTAACAGGCTCTCAATATCATGAATCTAATGAATACACTTCATTCCATTTATTTCCTCCATTCAGACTAACAGTCTTCTGCAAAATGGATGGCAATTCTTGCTCAAAAGCAGCATGAAGCAACTGCAGGGAATCTCAGTGAGAGCACTCCAAATCAGGCAAGGCCTGTCTGCGCAACACCAGCAAAGAGAACAGGCCCTGAAAACATCAGGGTCAATATTTTCACATTCAGTTCCAGGAATCACTATGCATATGTATGTTCTATCTTACAATCATACTTCCAATAAACAGAAACTGAGCTGTTTTATTCAAAGGGGACCTGGGAACCTGATAAATCATTATCCCTCTGTTCAAGATCAAATACCCGAGACAAGCCTCAATCCAAGATGAGCTCATGATTACTGCTACAGAGGACCAACCCTCTAACATTAAGCAGCATTTTCAGATGAAAAGGCTGGCCTATGTGCAAAGAAACAAAATCCCCTGATTAAACTAAAATCACCCGAAGTACCATATGAACCAGCATCTATTCAGATTTCTCATATTAGAGTATAAACTTCCTCACAAATGTAAAATATAAGTAAAACATCCTTTGCAAAAAAAACAAAACAAAACAGCAGCATAATGCAGAACTAGTTCCAAAATCCAAATAAAACAGATACGCTGAGTTTTGTGACAGTTCAAATACCTACTGTTTCAAAATAGCTTACAATTCTGGTGGGAAGAAAATGAAATGAAAGGTGCTCTCAGGTAACCATATGAATTTTAGCTGACACTTGGAAAAGAGCATGCATCATCATCAGCAATAAATACTATTCCTACCATGAAACATGGATTCATGTTTGCAAGCATAATTCTGCTGGAGACATCTATAGACAAATATAGAACCTCTGCATTCAGAAATTATATAAGCTATTAAAAGAAATCATAGCACAGTGATTTGTTAGGCATTTTGCTCCACCATGCAAGCTAATCATTACCCTATCAAATTTGAGAACACAATACATTATACCTACATTAAGAACTATACAAAATATTTTCAGGCTAAACATTTAACATGCTACTTTCATTGTATCACAATTCGCTTCCAAAATACCTTATGTAATCTACTGCAGTCAGAAATAAAAAGGTTCCTTTATATTTGTCACTTTTTGATATAGACACCCTGCCTATCATCAGCCACCAGACAACTTACCTAATCCAAAAATTCTCAAGGCTTTTAAAACTGTCTACTTTATTCTGCTGAACACAAAGAAAAAAAGCTCATTTCACCCTAGAATAAAATAGATTTTCAATATTTTTCCTCCACATTTTTCTTGACTGTAGATTTATAAAACCAGCTTACAGCCAGGTTAGATTTGTGAAAATCATACTGGATAAGATTCGAGAGTTGCTGATTTCCTGTTTTAGAAAGTAACAGTTCTAGCAACAGAATCCCCAAGGCAAAATGTTTAGTGTTCCAGTGTGTAAGCTCTAACAGCCTTTGTTCTTCCCTTTGCTATATTCATTACTCCTTTCTTCTCTCTCCCCTTCTCCCTCTCTGAAGCCTCCAGCTTTCAGTATAAGATGCAAATGCCAGCTGAAATCTAAGTACACATTTATTTTTTAGATGAGAAAAAAATCCTATCCATTATCCATTGCTGTGAAGCTTTGGTTAAAAGCAGTCATCCCTTAGCAGCTGATGCACTGCCCATCCGGTTTCTATCTTATTTCATAACTGCTCAATATTATAATTTATGCCACTATTAATCCACTGGAACACTTTTAAACTTCTAAAATATATCCTTCCATTTGGCTGCAAAATCCTCTTGTTGTAATAGTGTTTAACAATCAACTTGGTATATTTTTATGTATAATATACACCTAAATACAAAACACATAAAATACTTGCATTACATTAAAGTCTTTCATTCAAAAATAGAAAACAGGCTATCTAGATTTGGCCAGGCAATCAACTTATAAATAATTAGATGGAAAATTCTAAATGTGTAACACTGTACTGCAATGCAGAATAGTTCGCTGCCATGTGGTCCACAATTTATGATTGTCACTCAGAGGCCTATTCTGTATGACTGAATAGTGAAAAAACCTCATCTGTGATATAAATAAATGAAGATATTGCATTTAGCCTTGGGTATCAGTAAGTCTTTACAAACAATAGCTTTAATCCCATTAAAGTTGGATAAGGTTAATAGTATTTCTTCACCTACGTTTAAACCATGTTTTAACCACCAATGTGTCAAGTGTGTAATCAGGAGTCAAATTTAGTTTTTGTATACATGTACCTTCATGCTGTTGTTATATTCATACTCAAAATACCATATCTCACCTTGTGAACCTTGACCTTTGAAAGATTTTTTTTTTAGCCAATGCTCAGTTATTGTCACAGATGCATTACCTCTGCAAATATGAAAGGGTTAAAGGCAGCCCCAATCAATAGGCCTACAAGAAAAAAAAAAGAATATGCCTTACAGCATCTTTGCAATGCTTTTATGCACAATTCTACAACAATATGGTTTTCTTTGGCCTTTAAAAAAGACACAGCACCCCCCCCTTAACATCTCCTAACGAAGATAACCGTAAGACAACACCCTGTAAATAAATCGGCATGCAAAGCAGCATTCTTCAGTCACAAGCATAACTACAATTACATATCATTCAATCAATTTTTATTTAGTTTAACCAGTGTCCCACCCTTGCAATGCAAAAATATTTTAATAAGGGTCATAAATCTCAGCTCTTGCCCATTCTTTACATAAAAAGGAATGAAAAGCTAAAGTACTCTCAGTTACTGCAAATATGTAAATTTATATACAGAATCCTTTATGACTATATTAGCCACATACCAGTGCTGTGTGTCTAAAGTGTGCATTCACATACTGTTTTGGGATGGTATCTTTCTGCAAGCTCCTCTGCTTTTGGCTGCCATGAAGGGAGGAAGCTATCCCACTGTAGTAGCTCAGTGATTGCATTGTGTTCAGGAGCTGATCTGCCTCAAACCAGTTTCAGCCGGTTCTGGTCACCCTACATAAAAAGCTATGGCAACCCTCGCTGAGTTGCCAACAAGTCCCTGAAAATCGCAGGGTCTCTTTTCTTCTTTGGGTGTGGGGGTGATTTCAATTATGCCCCACCATTTCAATCATGTCCCCCCCACATACAAACATCCTTATACCCCAACTCCACCCCACAAACATTCCCTTCCTCTCCTCCCCCACTTACCTCCCACAACCTGGCTGAAAGCTGTGCCTGTGTGTCTGTAGCTAACAAAGAGACTGCAATAAAAATCCTCATAGGATCTCTCTTGCTGCACAAGGCAGACTCGGCCGCAGCACTGGGGTGACTGCTAACCAAGGTCCTCTCTGTCTCCACTCCCTACAGAATAGGGTGGCTGCCGATTAACGTCATATCTGCCCCCTCGTGCCTGCAGCTCTGGGGTGGCCACTAACCAGGGTCTTCTCCTTCCCATCCTCCCACCTCTTCATGGTATTTGGGGTAACGCTAACAAGTGTTTTCTCCCCTCCACGCAGCATTGGCTACAAAACTTTTCTCCCACCCCACCCCAAAAACACACTTCCACAAGCCATCTAGTCTTTGCCCCCACATCCCTCCCAACAGTACTGTGGTGGCTTCCTGGCCTCTCAACCCTCTTTGGGGCACTGGTTGAAAAGAGTTGCTAACCAAGGTCTGATCTGCCCCCACACCCCTTCAAAGCACAGGGGGAAGAAGAAGGTACTGCTAACTGAATTTTTTTCATCTCTCAACCCCATCACCAAATGTGACTCTGTCCTGATCAAGGTCTTCTCAACCCACTCAACTGCCCAAAAGTCTAAAGTGGCTCCTCATCGAGGCCTTTTCTGCATCTACCCTTCTCACCACTGGGGTAGTTCCTAACCAAGTCCCCCTCTTCCTCCTCTATCCTCCAATCTAGGCCCTCTCTTCCTCAACACACACACTTGAGGGTGGCTCCAAATCAAGACCTTTTATGCCCCCACTCCTGTCCTGTCCACCCTCTCTTGTAACAGTGTTTTCTATGCCCTGTCACAGGCTCCTCAATAAGATTTTCACTGCACCCCTCCAACCAATGCCCCCATTGATAGAACTTCTAATCAGTTTCTTCCCTCCACCATTTCCCCTTAAAGAAGTAGCACCTGACAAATGTGTGATCCTCACCCCATCTCCTCTCCACACAGAAGCAGTTCCTAACCACAGTCTCCTCTATGTCCCACACCTCACCCTTATCTCCTCCCCACTCTGGGGCTGCTCCTAACCACAGTCTTTTCCGCTTCATTCACCTTCTATCCTCTCCGGGGCAGATCAAAACCACAATCTTCTCTGCCTGCTTTGCTGCCATCACTGCTCACCCCCACCCGGTCGTCTGTGCACTGGGGCAGGTCCTAACAGTCTTCTCCACATCTGTCACTCCCATCACCTCTATTCACTGTCTTCTGCGCACCCCTCACCTCCAT
>ML675629.1:18190279-18202480 GCA_007922155.1 Mesoclemmys tuberculata | reverse complement strand
ACCCCCATCCCCTGCCCACACTGGGGGGCTCCTAATCACAGTCTCCTCCGCACCTGTGACCCCATACCCTCCCCACAGTGGGGGGCTTCCAACCACAGTCCCCTCCCCGCACTGGGGGCCCCCAATCACCATTTCCTCCCACCTGTGCCCCTGTCCCCTCCCCACAGCGCCAGGCTCCCAACCTCTGCACCCAGGGCCCCTTCCGGGGAGGACCCCTAACCAGAGCGCCTCCGTGCTCCCTCCCTGTGGAGGCGGACAGCGGAGACCTGGCTGGGGGCTGGAGTTCAGGCCCCCACCCCACAGCGGCCTGGGCTGTGCGGGGAGGCCGAGGTGCCTCCACCGTCACCCCTCCGCAGCTGGCGGCTCCCCACCCCGCGGCTCTCCCGAGGACACTGGGGCTGTCAGGCGCAGCAGCTGTGCCGCCAGGGTGACCTCTCGGCCCGGCCCGCCCGGCTCCCTCCCCGCCAGGAGGGCAGCGGCCCGCTCCAGAGCGCGGCGGCGGCCGGGCCTGAGGAGAGGCGCGCGGCTGCCGCGCTCCAGGCCGCTCGGCCCCAGCCCCGCGGGCCCGAGCGCGGGCGAGCAGCAGCAGCAGCAGCCAGGCCCGGGGGAGCGAGCGAGCGACCCCGCTGCATGCACGCGCCGCGCCCCGCATGCAAACACACCTGCTGCGGGCCCAGCGACCCGCACCCGGGGGGGGCCGCGGGCAGACAGGGCCCCGGGCGCGCTCACGGCCCCGGCAGCCCGCGGAGAGGCCTGGGTAAAAGATGGTTGAACATAATGGCAGGGAGCGAGAGAGGCTCTTGCTGGGACCGGAGGAAAAGGGGGGGTGCCTCAGTGGCTGGTCGGGGGGGGGGAGCGCGCTCCCGGCTGATCCGATTTGAAGCTGCTCCCTGGCCTGGGCCGGGGGGGGCGTTCAGACGGAGAGGTGTGTTTGGAGCGACCCCTCTGAGGCTCGGGGGCGTGCGGGGGGCAGGGACGGGGGCGAAGGAGTCAAAAGCCAGCCCTGCGTGTCCGCCCCGCAGACGGGGGGAGCTCCCCAGGGCACCGCTGGCTTGACGGGGGAGGCTGGTTTTTTCCCCCTTTTAAAAAACGCTTCGTGTTCCTTAGGAACCAGATTGAGCAGGCCCAGACAAAGGGTTTGTGAGAGAGAGAGGTTACCAGCTGGGCTGCCTCTTCCCCCTCCCCCGCCTCTGAAGAATGAAAACGATGTTGGCTAAAACACCCATTGTGCTCATATTAATTTGAAAAAGAAATTAGCAGGGAGACAAGCAGGATCTGATTTTTTCTTAACGATCACACTGTTTTTTACAGCTGGAAACACTGACTTTAAATGCCCCTGACTTCACTAGGAAACGGGAGGGAGCATGTTTCCTCCTTTCACAATCTTTTCTGTTTTATTCTGTCTTTACCTGTGTTAAAAAGCCTCCACTCTCAGAGAGGAGTCTGCTAGTTGGTACAACACAGGAATCAGATCTGGGTTTTGTTTTCACTTCTTCCACTGACTTGCTATAACCAGAAGCAAATGGAAAACTTCTCTATGCCAGTTTCACCACCTCCTGTAAAATGGGGGCAATATTTCCTTAGGGGGGCACTGTGCAGCTTTGTGAAGGTATTTGACACGCCTGGATGGAAGATGCTATGGAAAAATAAAGATTAATTATTTGCTGTAAGGTGGGAGAAAGGGCTTATTTTTTTGGACTCCTGCAAAAATCAATTCACACCCTAAACATGAGAGTTGATTAGCCTTATTGTGGCATGCATAGCGGACATTGGCAGGTTAAAATTATATATTTTAAAATAAGATGCCTTATCTATTTTATCTGTATCACTGTAGATTAATACAGCAGCAGGAATTTAAAATATCTGCACATGCTATTTTACATAATGCTGATCATTTACATTTCATTTACTGTGGACACTGGACAATGAAAACAGTTTCACTTTTGTTTCTTGGCAGTTTCACTTTCTGCCTTATACTAACGTGGGCATTGAGTTTAAGATTGTAGGAGACTGTTTAAATCCAACCTAAGGGCTGGCTCATATGAACTAGTGCTTACAATCTTCAGCAGAGTTTTAAATGTTAGCTTTTGTAAATCTGTTGGCTTTTTGACATTTTTTTTAACAAACCCTATAATTTTGTCCTACATTGACTTCAGTGTCCCCTAACTACAAATATTGATCATAAAATTATCCATTATAGTATGACTGATCTCTTGCGGCATGAGTTCTACAAGCTGACTACAAGCTGCTTGTAGAAATAGCCTTTTGTTCATTGTAAAGCTATCTGCCATTAATTTCATTGTTTGATCCCTTTTTCTCCAATAATGGGACAGCATACTGTACAAGCATACAGTATTAGTCTTTGAAACTTTACATATACATGACTAATTATAGCATCACAATAAGATTATTACATTTGAAATAGGTATTACTATTTTACTGTACATACTTTAGCATGAACTTCTGGTTTTTCTTTTTGCAAAATATATAAACATTTGTCATGCACATTTGATGATAATGAATGTTACAGTTACATTCCACATACGACTGTCGAAAACATAGCTGCAATAAGAGCTACTGAATAATTATTAAGATAAAAGCATCCTTCCATAAGATTGTATTAGAAGATTTGTTTACAAGCCCCCCAGTTCTGTTATTTGGAACATGCTATCCACCCACGTTTGAGTTTGCAGGATCAAGACAGTAACTTCCTTCTAATCTTAACCAAAATGATAAATGATTAGCTCAATACAGTAATTACAGGCGTAATACTGATCCAAAGTGAATTTGGCCCTTTTTAAAGTATTTGAATGAATGTGGTAAATAGTATTTAAGAATAAACTAATTTGTGTTCTAAAGGACTTGTTTTAATATTTAGCCCAAGGACTCCATCTGTCAGCTAACTCCACACAGGCACAGGACTCTGCCTGTACTGAACCAGTTTCAGAATCAGGCCCTGATGTTTATAACATTCTGTTATTTTCCTGATAAACAGTAAAACTTTTTTTTTTTCCTGATGGGTTTTAACTTTAAATCGAAATGAAAACTAGTTTCTGTTCTCTTATAATGGACTGCTCTTATAATATGCTGCTTATATCCTAAGATAAGCAAGGCGATAACTACAAACAGTATACCTAGAAATATTAATATTTAAAATAATAGAATCAAAGAAGATTAGGATTGGAAGGAACCTCAGGAGGTCATCTACTGCAACCTCCTGCTCAAAGCAGGACCTACCCCAACTAAATCATCCCAACCAGTGCTTTCTCAAGCTGGGCCTTAAAAACCTCTAAGGATGGAGATTCCACCACTTCCCTAGGTAATCCATTCCAGTGCTTTACCACCCTCCTACTGAAATTTTTTTCCTAATATCCAACCTAGACCTTCCCAGTGTAACTTGAGACATTACTCATTGTTCTGTCATCTGTCATTACTGAAAACAGCCTAGCTCCATCCTCCCTGGAGCCCCCCTTCAGGTAGTTGAAGGCTGCTATCAAATCTCCCCTCACTCTTGTGCAGACTAAACAAGTCCAGTTCTCTCAGCCTCTCCTTGTAAGTCATGTGCCCCAGCCCTTTAATCAGTTTTGTTGCCTTCCTCTGGACTTTCTCCAATTTGTCCGCATCCTTTCTGTAGTGGGGAGCTCAAAACTGGAAACAGTACCCAGATGTGGCCTCACCAGTGCCAAATAGAGGGGAATAATCATTTCCCTTGATCTTCTCGCAATGCTCCTATTAATGCAGCCCAATATACCATTAGCCTTCTTGGCAGTAAGAACACACTGTTGACTCTTACCCACTGTACCCCCCGGTCCTTTTCTGCAGAACTGCTTCTTAGCCAGCTGGTCCCTAATTTATAGCAGTGCATGGGATTCTCCCATCCTAAGTGCAGGACTCTGCACTTGTCCTTGCTGAACATCATCGATTTCTTTTGGCCCAATCCTCTATTTTGTGTAGGTCACTCTGTATCCTATCCCTACACTCCAGCATATCTACCACTCCCCTCAGCTTAGTGTCATCCACGAACTTGCTAAGGGTGCAATTCACTCCATCATCTAGATCATTAATGAAGATATTGAACAAAACCAACCCCAGGACTGACCTCTGGGGCACTCCGCTTGATACCAGCTGCCAAACAGACATCAAGCTATTGGTGGACCCTGACTATCCAGCCGCCTTTCTGTCCACCTTATAGTCCATTCATCTAACCCATACTACTTTAACTTGCTGGCAAGAATACTGAGGGAGACCATATGAAAAACTTCGCTAAAGTCAAGGTATATCACATCCACTGCTTTTCCCATACCCACAGAGCCAGTCATTTCATCATAGAAGGCAAACAGGCTGGTCAGGCATAACTTGTCCTTGGTGAATACATGCTGAGTGTTCCTGATTACCTTCCTCTCCTCCAAGTGCTTCAAAATGGGTTCCTTGAGGACCTGCTCCATGACTTTTCCAGGGACTGAGGTGAGGCTGACTGGTCTGTAGTTCCCCGGATCCTCCTCCTTCCCTTTTTTGAAGATGGGTACTATATTTGCCTTTTTTTCAATCATCCGGGACCTCCCCTGATCTCCACTAGTTTTCACGGATAATGGCCAGTGGCTCTGCAATCACATCAGCCAACTCCCTTAGCACCCTGGATGCATTGCATCTGACCCCATGGACTTGTGCATGTCTAGCTTTTCTAAATAGATGTGAGCCTGCTTTTTCATCACTGAGGGCTATTCAACTCCTTTCTATACTATGCTGTCCAGTGCAGTAGTCTGGGAGCTGTTTTTGACTGTGAAGACAGAGTCAAAAAAAGCATTGAATATTTCAGCTTTTTCCACATCTGCCACTAGGTTGCCTGCCTCATTCAGTAAGAGGCCCACATTTTCCCTAACCTTCTTGTTGCTAGCATACCTGTAGAAACCCTTCTCGTTACCCTTCACGCCCCTTGCTAGCTGCAACTTCAATTGTGCTTTGGCCTTCTGATTTCACCCCTGCATGCTCAAGCAATATTTTTATCCTCCTCCCTACTCATCTGTCCAAGTTTCCACTTCTTGTAAGCTTCCTTTTGTAAGTTTAAGCTCACCAAAGGTTTCTCAGTTAAACCAAGCTGGTTGCCTGTCATATTTGCTATTCCTTTCTGCACATCAGGATAGTTTGTTCCTGAGCCCTCAATAAGGTTTCTTTAAAATACAGCCAGCGCCAGCACCCTTCCCCGCCAACTCCTTTCCCCTTTGCATTAGCCTGCCAGGGGGTCCTGCCCATCAGTTCCCTAAGGGAGTCAGAATCTGCTTCTCTGAAGTCTAGGGACCGTAGAGGCTCTGTTCAAAACAGAGTTTCACAGTTTATACCTGGGGCCAAGCACTCCTAAGCATGCTGTCTGTCAGGCTACTTTGCTGGTTTCTTTCCACTCGGATATCCTTGACGTCTTTGTGGAAGGAAAACTCTATGTCTACACTGCAAAAAAAACACACAGTAAAAAGTCTCAGAGCCTGGTCAACTGACTTGCTGTCCTGGGGGAGTTGGGGCGGGGAAGTTGGGTGCGGTTGTAGTGTAGATATACCCTCAGAGGCCCAATATTATTTTAAAGCATACATATGTAACGGTAAGAGAATTTAAGTAGCATTTATGAATGGTGCCAGGCTGACAGCCCTTGAAACCAAAGTTTTCTGTTTATACTCAGAACAAGAATGTAATCGGCAACAGCAATGCAAGCTTCCCCAGCGTCAGTATACTGTAGTTCTAACTGGAAAGGACCTAGTAGGATTTCTAGTGGTTTTGACCTTGTCTCCCCTGAAGAAGTTACACTGATAGTAACCCCTCAATCAATTTAAAGAGCATCTTGCATCCATACATAGAAATGCTTCACCTGATTGTTGGGGAGGCAGCAATCGGCATCACTCCTGGATTATTATAGAGGCAAGAACTGATGTAGATGGTATTGGTGCAGATTCAGTTGAACCATAAAATATTCATATGAATAGGAAAAAAAAAAATCTGGCCCTTAGTGATTTAGGAGCCTAAATCTCATTTTCAGAAGTGACTTGGGCACTTGGGGCCAGATTTTAAAAGTATTTAGGTACCTAAAGATGCTGATAAGCATCTTACTGGAAATTTCAAGTGTGCTGGAGCAGGTTAGGTTCCTAACTTTCATAGGCACTTTTGAAAATTGCACTAGGTAAATAATACAGTTACAAATTTGCATGAATAGCAGCTCATTTCAGCAAGTGGAACAACATTGTTCCTCACCTGTAAATTAGCCTTATTGTACATACCCAATTCACGGAGAGTCGCAGGCTGCAACAAGCAGGACCATGTCTCTGCTACAGATGCTACAGTGCTGTAGTTATACTGCTGTAGCGCCATAGTGTGGATGTTTTCTACAGTGATGGAAGGGGTTTTTCTGTCACGGGAGGAACTCCACCCTCCCCAAGCAATGGTAGCTAGATTGACAGAAGCATTATTCCATTGACCTAGCTGCATTTACACCAGGGGGTAGGTTATATTAGCTATGGCTTTCAGGACTGTGGATTTTTCACGCCCCTGAGTTTCATAACTATCTCAACCTAACTTAGTGTAAACCAGGCTTGAGTTAGAACCACGTCTCTCTTTATTGGTGACATCAAGTCACTAAGCACTTGGAGTTGGAGCCATTGCTGGTCTCTTCAGACGCAGTGAGTTTGGTTTTAGGCCTGGTCATAGCATGGAAATTACACTGATTATGTTGGTTAACAACCTCTTCCTGGTAATTAACCACCTGTAAGCTTCCTTCGTTACCCTGCATTACATTGAACTCGTCTGTGGACAGTAGCAAAGATAGGCAGAGTTGCCTGAGCTGCTTTATTCCTTTCTTTCTGAGAGATTCCTGAAAGTAGCACTGGTCAGTTGCTTGTCTACCTTAACGCTTCCCTCATTCAAGATCCTATTCTGTCATCTCTCCCATTCAGTGTTTGAATTGAGCCATTAGAAGGCATAGTCCTTGGCTTCCCTGCTTTTTACCTCATATATTTATGAGCTATCCCAAAGTAAAAACACAGCGAAGACAAGGCACTTTAGTTTCACTACAAAGTATAATAGGTAAGGTCAACCTGAGATATAGGGCTGACCTCAGCCAGTTTGCCTCATAGTAAACCTAAAGTGCCTTGTCTTGTTCTGGTCCTATCTTGGGATAGCTCACATGCATGAGTTATCTTCAGGTTAAAAACACACCTTTTTAGCAGTATAAATAAGACCTTAGTGAAAAAGACGACACTAAAATGAGCCACACTGTCTGCAGCGGACACCCAGCCTTACATGTCCATCATTTCTGATGGGCCTGTTACTGACAAAAGGTGTCAGAAACAGACTCACCACCATTTAACAGCTACGGACAGTTTAAATATAAGTGCAGGTGAGGACAAACTGCAGCTAAAACCAATACAGAGAAAATCTGAACCACAGTTTTCTGAAATCAGGCTAAATGAATTTGCAGTGAACCTGTGCATTGCTGAACCTATTGTTGAAACCAACTGTCAGCAACAGGTACTTCTAGTATAGATGGGGCTTTTTGACGAGGTCTTCTCTAGTAATAGCTACTGCCCAAGTTCATCTATCTAGTAGGAGATAGGAGCAGAGGACATAGAAAGCAAGAAGAAAAGAATTAAATATAAAAAATAAATAAAAACCACAACACACACACACCACTCAGTCAAGAGAGGCTGTAAGAATATAGCCATTAGGGCACACTCATTACTTCTTTAATATGTTGTCTGGTGCTTAAATACCATGGTGATCAAACTATAGCTAGATTAGATAGTTGAGAAATACTTTCTAATCCTTAGAGGATGCTTCTTCAAGTTACCTTGGTATAGCAGTGGTGGGTAACTTGAAGTGTGGCCACTGCCTAAGCTGTATCGAAGTAGCACTTCCTGTAACTATAGGGCTTAAGTTTCTAAGACTGTCCCAAGCAAACTCCATAAACCTTTGGGGTTTTTTTTTTTTGTTCTCTCTTAAAGGCTGGTGGCTAAAAAGAAATCCATATTCCTTTGTTATATCCACCTGCAGAAGGATCACTAGCTCCACAATATCAGAAGTAATCTGAAAACTACTACTGAGAAATGAGAAACACAAACATAGAATCATAGAAGATTAGGGGTAGAAGGGACCTAGTCCAACCCCCTGCTCAAAGCAGGACCAACCCCAACTAAATCAACATTTTTCAGGAATTATAGTTTGGAAAGAGCAGAACAAACAAAAGCCCTAAGCAAGAGGTTCTGGAGAAGGTTTTTGAGTCATTTTTAGAATATATTCTGAGTTCAAGTACAACACAAACAGGTAAAATATGATAGCAACTGGAACAGAAACATTATTAAGCACTAACAAGAATGAGCAAACTAGCCATTACACTGAGAGACTATGCTTCGTTAATGAAGAATTGAGGACTAAAACAGCTTTACAAGGAATCCTAAGCAATAATAATTCTGCTTTTCATAATATACTTGTGATAAATATGGCAATTTCCTACAATATCCGTGAAAAACCTGATTTAATTAAGTTTAAATATTTTTGGAGTCCATTGTATAAATTCAAAGTTTATGTATTATTGTGAGCTAGGATCAATGGTAACCTCTCTAGAGGGGAGATGGGATGTGAATCCTGGAAAGATTCAGAAGACTATGTTAAACAATGTGCCAGACAAGAATGGACTTTTGGGACAAACAAGGTTAAGTGATTTTCCTGACAGATTCCTCACCATCAGTTATGCAAAACCCCAGCCTTTTGAAGCCACATCCTGAGGAGAAAACCATTGCCTGCTGATTATCTCTTCCTGGAACCTCAAGATCAAAGACCCAAGGTGTATAAATGAAAGACTAACCTATTCATGGGAGTGTCAGTGCTGAGCTAAGGCTGTTATGAACTTGTAACCAGAAGAAAAATCCCTTGTGGGGTTTGAAGGACTGACTCCTACCAGATTCCTTGTTGGAGTTGGGGAGTGATCCCTGGTTAGGTTATTAGCATGTATGTAGGTTCTTTTATTATTTTTATAATGCTCTCTGTAATGCTTTCACCTTAAGCATAAATGTTCTTGCTTACAAAGGGCTCTATGGTAACATAACTGCTGGCAATTATAGCAAAGCACAGATGCTGGCTTGGTAAGGCAATCTGGCTTGATGGGGATATCACAGTGTAGGCAGGGAACTGTGCACCCTGGAAAAAACCAGGCTGGGAGAAAGAGAGAGATGTGAGTCTCCACCCAAGAGAGGTGACAGCTGAGGAGCCAGGAGCCTCAAGTGGGTGCCCTTGAGGGACTGCAGAGGAGGAATACACTCAGGTGCAGTTGCCCTGGACTGTGACAATACTTACCAGAGATATTAGTGTACTATTGTGCTGGAAGGTTTCAATGACTAGCATCAAACAGATTCATAGACAATCACAATACTGGTTCAAGCCAACAAATGTGCTAAGCACCCTTCTTTCAAGCTAACTGGAAGGAGCATTTAAGCTAATTTATGTAATGAGTCAGCTGCAAACAATAGAAACCACTGCCCAAGGCAATGGGCACAGGCTGACCAGAGGCTAAAACCCGTGGGCTTAAGGGTTCCCTGGTTGAAACACAGGAGTTGGGGGATTGTTTGGCAAGCTGTGTATATGAGAAAGGCAGAAAGCCAGCAGACAACAGGAGAATCAGTCAGGAATGTGGTCCTGCCAGGGACCCATGAGACAGAGCTCTCTGGGCACAGAATATGTTTTGATTGATTGAAATGGAAAAAATGGTTTTTCTGTGTGTAAACATTTCCAAGATTTCAACTTTTTGTCCTGAATCAAGGCAAAATGTTGAACTCTTGAAATTATTCTTAGGACATGAAAACTGTTTCCCATCCAGCTCTACCTCTGACCATAAGCACATGTAGACAGTTTAGGTCAGTGCTTTTCAACCTGTGCTCCACAGATCCCTGGGGATGTGTAGACTACATCTAAGATTTTCAAAGGGGTCTGCACCTCCATTCAAAAATTTGTAGGGGTCCGCAAATGAAGAAAGGTTGAAAATCACTGGTTTAGGTGATAATAATGGCATATAGATCAGTACGGTGTGTCTGATACCAAAGCCATGCTGATAATGCTGTTCTGTTGGAAAAGTACCACAGCTTTAGCTACGTCAGCGGAAGGAGGCCATTCACTTAACCCCAGCATTTCAGGACATAAGGAAAGGGATGAATTTTGTGATTTATCTACTTAAATAGGCATTTAATCTGACCTGGAATATAACATTTAGAGTTTATTACAACATTACAGGCATTATAAAGGATTGCAGGATGGCTAGAGCAGCCATATGATAGGACTATGACAGAGCTATCTGTGTTCTATTCCATCTATCTTCTCTCATGCAATTATATGGCCCTTTTTACTCCTTAGGCCCCGTAGTATCTGCACACGTCACAATCTTTAACGTGTTTACCCTCACAACACCCCTTTGAAGCAGGGAATTACTATTTTCCCCATTTTACAGATTGGGAACTGAGACTCAGAAAGACTAAGAGCTTGTCTTCACTCACTGCAATGTTGACGTGAGTTATCTACAGTCAGAATAACCTAGCTTGAGTGAGAGTGGACACACGGCAAAACAGCACTGGAGCTGCAGAGAGTGATTGGATCTGCCAGCATATAGCAGCTGAGTCCCCACGGCACTCCTAGCTCAAGCATCCATAGTATTCGAGCTTCAGCCCATGCTCCCAACTAGGCCAGCTAGCTAAAGTTTAATGCATCGCTCAGGTCAAGAAAGAGATTTTTTTATGTGGATGGGAGTCAGGTAGCAGCAACACTCAAGTCATTCTCGAGCTAATACGTTGGTGATGACAAGCTCTAAGTTATTTGTATAGCATCACACAGGGAGTCTATGACAGAGCAGGCAATTAAATCTGGGTCTCCCAAATTGCAGGCTACTGCCCTACACACTGGTTCATCCTTCTGCTAGCATCACATGCTGATTACAGGGCTCTAAGCACAAAGTGCAGAGCAAATGTGTCTTCTCCTGTGTTCTGTAGTTCTTTCTGCTTACTAATGCCTGCAAATGCTGGGTCACCAGCATCTGACTCAAACCTCTGCCTGGGTATCAGGCATATGCATGATTAAAGTCTCGTATAACCGAGCTCTTCAGACTGGGAAATTGAAAAATGCTTTTTTTGCTCCCTTAATGTGCCATGTGTATGTTTTTGCTTCTCTTAATATTTATTCAAAGGCACTTGGATTATTGCTAAATTATTCATCATACAATATCTGATTAGACTGGGGCTCATACTGCTTAATGACTGAGCCATTAGCCTTTTGCAGATGATGCTTTCATCAGCTATTTGAATGCTACATTTTCACCTGCACTTACACAGGCGTGTAAAGCGAAGGCTGCAGTTGAAATTTGTATACAGAATTAACTAGTATTTACTTTAATGTCAACTGAGCCATCATATCATCTACTGACTGGGGATAGACTCACTGTCAGGCCCCTGCCTCAGTGCACGTGTGGTGATTCTCCTGGCCACAGACATTAGGAGATAAAATTCTCTGAACCTCTTCTCTGCTAGTCTGAACATTTTATCCTCTCAAAAGGGAGAATTCCATAGTTTGGAGAAGTGAAGTGGAAAGTATATCGATGGTACTCTTCTGTTATAAGTATATTGATAAGTATATCGATGGTCTTCTGTTATAAACAGTACCTGATACCTTTACACTGAAATATGCAATTATTTTGTGTGGAAGAACATGTGCAATGCTGTTCTTCAAAGCAACTGTTACATCGCCTCAAGCAATACAATGGTCAAAAGTGCTAATTATTATGGTCCTGTGCAAGTATCATACAAAGCCTTTCATCTAGGGTGACCAGATGTTGGAATCATTGTACTGTCCTTTCTTAATACCACTCTCCTTCATTTATAGCAATCACTTTGTTATCTCTAGTAGCATTGCACACTAATGGAATAACATTTTTAGGTTTGAGCGCCTGCAACTTCCATGGATTTCAATGGGAGTTATGGGGGCTAAACATTTTTTTAAATCAGGCCTCAGTTTAGGATAGGAGCGAAGAATGTTCATACCTGCCAAACCTCAGGATTTGTAGGATTTCTCAGGTCTGTCTCTGTAATCTGAGGACTTTCAGTGCGGTAGCTGTGAAAATGACATTGCACAGAATAAAGGAGGGATATGCAAATAAATCATATTAAAACAGGCTGCAAAGACGACACCTTT
>ML675629.1:18069078-18189879 GCA_007922155.1 Mesoclemmys tuberculata | reverse complement strand
GCAGCGATAGTTTAGATAGGATAATGATAGTCATACAAATTGGAATTTGGTCAGGAAACCAGGGTTAAACTCCTCCTGTTCTTGCAAAACAGTACATGGAATCGTAAACAGCCACACATGATCAGGGCAGCTCATTCTAAAAACAAACACCCGCAGTCCCCTTACCAGCCTACATGAAAACTTGAAGTGCCGGAGTCAATTCTATGGCTGTCTTAAAGCTAATTTAGCAACAATCAGAGCAGTGCACTGGAAAAAAAAACCATCAGATTAATCTATTGCATCTTGGAAACTGGCCTGCTGTACGGCTGCTTATTGCAAAAAACTATGAACACTTCCTCTAAGGCAGAGCAGGAAATGGAACAAGGGAACAGCATGGCCTGGTGTCAAAGTAAAATTAATCCTAAAAATGAAACCAAGCAAACCAAAATCCTCTGGCCATGTGGAAAGCTGTTCTTAATCAGAATGAATTCTATTTTTTTTTTTTTTTTTGCTAGGAGACTCTTTCAAGCAAATGTGCAGCACATTGGAGATTCATCAAATGTCGGGCTGGCCTGTGACTTTTAAGCCACAGCCCTGCAAAAGGAGCAGCACAGAGCTATTAGGATGTCGCAGGTTGCTCTCTCCTGCACACTAGCCCTGCTTCCTTTGCTTGTGGGACTGAGTGGAAGAAAGGAGGCTGAAGGCTGAGGCCATGAGCCCATTTTCTTTCCACCCTTTTTCTCAGCCTAGCTTCTCCCAGCAAGAAGTGGCCAGTGAGCAATTGTGCAGAGGGAAGCTTCTCTTGCCTGTATATGGCCATGCAGATGCCTCACATGTTTAGTCCTCTGTGTGTACTACCAACATTCAGCTCCTGATAACATGAGCCACCAACAGATGCAAGAATTACACTTGTATTTTCCAAGTGCTTTTTATGGCACAAATCTCTACAATCAGGAAATAATCCGATTAGGAAGTGGCAAACAAGCAAAACGGACCAACAATTTTGGCTAATTGCACCTACCTTAATTTTTGAGTGACAAATGGTGCAATTAGTTCACAAATCCAAGTTCCCTATTGTTCCCCAAACTTGCTGATCCATATGGAATGTGCGATGGCTTGAATGCTGGGAACATAGAGTGGACCCTGATTATGCAAGGCTCAGTACTTCATTAGTTTCTGACCCTGGGAGAAAGGAGAGAGATAGAAGAGAAGGCATTGTACTAGGTGTAGAGCTGAGGTAATAATTGATTTTTTTGCTAAGGGGGCTAGTGATGGGGCATACAAAACCCACACTTGGCCCTAAAGGATTACAAGGCTATGCTGGGCCCAGGTACCATGTCTAGCATGCTGCAGTTGGAGGAGTGACTTAAAAGGAGCTCAGAAGCCCAGGCAAAGGGTAGTGGACAAGCTGCAGGAGAGAGGAATCTTTTTGCAGGAAACCAGGGACAAGGTGGAGCCTGAGAAGGGACCTCACAGCAGATAAGGCCCTCAGGCAGAGCCTTCTTCAACCACCACTTTAAGAACAAGCAGGTCTTGTAGGACCCTGCTCATAAGGGCTTTGTGAAGCTACCAATGGTTTGGACTATGGGAGCCATGCCCCAAACTGAAGGAGCACATAGGGAGAAAGGCGCCCAGGACAGCGGACTTAGATTAGCTGCAGAGGGTCCCAGAGAGCGAGGGCTCAGGTCCTTCTGCCATGCCTTACTTAAGGGCAAATGCCCAGTTGGAGGCCCAAACACTCCCAGTCTAGGGTCAGGAACCAGATACTGCTACCACCACCCCGACAGAGAGACAAGGGTAGGACACTGGCCCGCCAACTCACCCATCACAGGGCCACATTTTTGTAAAAAAGGAGTTTTTTGATTGAGAAACAGCCAAAATGAAATGGAAAAAACCTGAAACAAAGCCTTTTTTGGAGGTTGGGAAGAGAAGGAAAAGGCTATCAGTTTGGTTTTCACCCTTTTTTCCCCAAAAAAGAAATGATAGCTAACTTTTTACATGAAACATTGTTTCAAAACAAAAAGTCTAAAAGTTGTGTCAAAACGGTCAAAACAAAGTGTTTCAACTCTTTTTTTAAAAAGATTTTTTTTTCATCTGAAACTAAGTGCCAAATTTGACCTGAATTCTCGAATAGCTTTGGTGCCCCGAAAAATGCATTTTTTGCACAGCTCAGTGAGATAACAACCTACCACTATATAGAACGGACACCATTAAAAGACCCAGGGGCTTAAGCCCAATTACAGTATGTACACTGGTCCTGGGCAGATCCTTAACCTCCTCTGATAAATACTTGAGCAGCCTGCCTTTTTTTGTTTGTTTGTTTTGTTTTTAAATCTTTTGGCAAAACTTGAATATCTTGTGAGGCCAATAAAGTCTCATTGAACTGAATATAGTCAGGTAGCATGCTAGCTTGCTCGCAGCACTCCATTAGAGATTCCTTAAGAGCCAGCTAGAAAGGCTGCCTGGCACAGAAATTGTCAGGATAAGACAACAGCCTAGATACACAGATGTCGTGTAGATTATAGAGATCCTTCTCAATATGGGGGTATCTAGACTAACATGTGCTTACTCTGCAGAAAAAAAGCTAAATTTATAATCTTGAAGTAAATGTGCCTTTAGGTGATCTAGATTTCCCTTAAAGCTTGGAAAAAGCCCAGCTCATTCATTCTCAGCATCCATTTCAATAGGTCATGCAAAGAGTGACATTACTTTAACCACCTTCATATTGTGTTTATCTCAGAAAACACTTTATTCACGGATGAAGATGCCATTAACAGTCAAGGATGTCCGTGGTCACTAATTTAAGGCTGCATGTTATGTTCTTTCTATATTGAGAAAATGTAGAAAGAACATTTTGAGAAAAAAGGAGTTTGTTGATTTACAGCCAGAACTTCTCAGAATGATCAGAAACTTTCTTTTACCAGCATTACCTAGTGTATGATGCTAGAGGAAGGTCATCTGATTCATCTCCCCCAAAGGTTATAAAGGATGAATCATCTAAGCTAAATGGGATTTGTGTAGAAATACATGAGTTCTGTGTTAGAGGACTTCCTATTCTGATGCCAAAAGGATACTGCCTGTCCTCTACTGAAACAAAACCTAATTACATAGTTTGGCTAAATACCAGCGAAGAACGGGGTAGAAGAATGTGATAACCCCCTAAAAGCATCTGAAAGATTTAAACACCAAGAAAGGAATGGTAATTGTTTAGGAGGGGGACATAACTAGAAATAAAACAAATGATATTAAGGAAAGGAAAATGTAATTGGAATGTCAGGAAAAACTTTCTGGCAGTGACATCTATTAGGATACAGAAGTGCCTTCCAAGGGAAGTAGCTGATACCCTGGCACTTGAAACAGTTTAAACTAGGGACAAAGCACTGGGGAATCAAGATGCTGGAGGGGATAGGCCTTCTCTGGGGGTAGGAGAAGGGAGAGGGATGGATTAGATCAGAAGTTCTCAACTTGAAGTGTGTGGACCCCTAATGATCCATTAGGTACATGCTAATGCTCCATAGAAAGCCTGCTGGTCAAATCATGCTGGCTCACCAACTTTTGTCAAAATCCATAAATATTTTCCTAATATTACTTTTCCATGTAACTGTAACCCATGCTAACACCATGGCTCTTTGTCACTGACTAGACCACATATAGAGGTTTATAAGTCTGCTACTGCTTCTGAACTGATGCACCTCGGATGAGGTTCTGTGTTGCGCCACAGAACTAGCAGGCCAAGAGGAAGGAGATGGAGGGAAGTGGCTTTAAGTCCCCTTTACATTTTCCCAGTCCTGGGCTGTTCTATAGACCCTGTCATAATTTAGCCACCCTGGGTCCCTTGTGTCATCTGTCTACTGCGTGTCAATCCCCCACTGCTTTTTATGTGTGGTGATTCTCTTGGCAATAAACATTAGGAGATAAATTTCTCTGAATCCCCTTCTCTGCTAGTTTGAACTTCTCAACCTCTCAAAGCTAGAATTCTATAGTTTGGACTAGTGAAGTGGAAAGTATATTGATGGCCAGGGCCAGATTTAGAGGCAGGGGATCTAGGTGACAGCCTGGAGTGCAGTGGTTGGGGTTACCAAGCTTCGGGTGCTGTTTTTGTTGTTAGCAACAAAAGGGAAAATGGAATGTTAGAAGTAAAATATTCCAGGTATTCTGTATGTGGATTCATTTTTCACTAACCTCCTAGAATGTACTGGCCTTTGTAGAATCTCATGGAGCTTCCAGACTTCCTGAGAACTATGTTTTCCTTGAACCGCCTAAAATGTTGTCAGTCATGCCCTCGCAGGTATATAAAGGGGCAGGGCGTCGCCAGTCAGTCAGTGAGATATAAGAACAAACTGAAGAGACGTGACGTGTACTTGCATTTTAAGACTTGAAGCATGTAAGTAGCAACTAATAAAGGACATATTTAATGAGACACTATCAAACCGCTAAGCAACAATATAAAAGAAATACCATTACTTCTTTTGCCATACTTAAGACAATGTTTGATGACTTTCTAAGACTTCTGCTCTCCCTAACACTGTCTGTTTTCCCCTATAGAAAATAAAAGATGCCTCCAAAGAAGCCTTCAGGAGCTCAGTGTAGGAAGCAAAATGTTCAATGGCAATCTAGGTATTCAAAAGTTTAACAAATGGGGGGATGCTGAAGATGCTCCTAGCCTGGGGTGCCATCTGGTCTAGGGCAAGCTCTGTTGATGGCATTTGTCTTCTCTGCTCTGTTCTGTACTGTACCTGAAACCTTTACAGCCAAATATGCAATCTTTTTGGGTGGTAGAACATATGCAACACTGTTCCTTCGAAGCAGCCATTATTTCACCATAAGCAGGGGAAAAGTCCCGAATGCTAATAATTATTATCCATTGCATGTATGATACAAGGGCTTTCACCCCAAAGGACCGAAAGTGTCTTATTAAAATTTGGCTGTTTTAGGGCTTTCAAAGCCACAGCTTAGCTGCATTACTGGGACAGAGGAGAGGCCCCCAACCAGAAGCAGATTCCAGCTGAATTTTGGCTGCTGCTACAGCTCTGAGGCAGGCCAAATGCCTCCAGGCACATGCTGGGAATGGCTACTAGGCTACCTCTTTGGAAGTGCGGCATGTTCTTCCCCAGAAACACATGGTTTATTCTGAAAGCCAGTGTCCATGGAAGGTGCCACTGTCATCCCTTCCTGCAGCTTTCGGAGAATCTGGCGTCACTAGCAGAGCTATGACTCTCACGCTCCCCTTCAACTCGAGAGAGGATATTGGGCTATACAGACCATCGGTGTGGCCCAGTATGGTCGTTCTTGTGTTGTTAAGTTCAATAACCAAGAAGGGGTCTGGCTGGGTCTGACTGGTCTGTCACCTGCTACAAATACTGATGGAACAAACCAGGGAAGCTCTCTCAACAGCGGAGGAGACCCTGGAAGAACATTTTGCATTTACAAATGAAGACTTCTTCATACTTCAGACAAAATCCCATAAAGCCAAGCAGGAAAGAAGAGTCACCAGGCATGAAGACAGGGACCAGAAGTGGGCAAACACTGGCTCCTATGTGGGAAAAGTGCTATTCCAACACAGCTGGATGCAGGGGTGCTGGATCAATTTTTATAGTGGGGGTGCTGAAGGCAGAAACCACGTATTTGGGTTGTTATTACTACTTCAAGCCAGAGGGAGTGGCAGCACGCCTAGTTCCAGCACCTATGAATGGAAGACAACCTGGCCCAACCCCATCCAGACACGCCAGCTGTATTGATAGGTGGGTCAAAAGATCCCATAGGTTAGAGGTCATCAAACTGTGGGGCACGTCCCCATAGGGGGCATAGAGGAACGTTCGGTGGGGTGCACGGCAGGGGCCCAAGCCAGCCCCCGCAGGAGTGGGAAGGGAGTGCCACCCAGCCCGCTCTGCTCCATCCCAGTCCCCCAGGCGTGGACTCGACTCCCAGCTTGGCTGTGGCCTTGGCGCCCAGCCCCATCTCAGCTCTTGGCCCCCACCTTGGTGCCTGGCTGTGGCCTTGGCCCCCAGCCTCCACCTCAGTGCCCAATCGCAGTCTCAGCTCCCAACCCCCACCATGGCACCTGGTTGTGGTCTTGCCTGCCAGCCATGGCCTTGCTCCCAGCCTCGGCTCCTGGCCCCAACCACAGCCCCCCAACTGTGGCCCCACTGCCAGCTGCAGCCCCTAGCCCTGACCATGACCCCACCCTGGACCCATTAGTTTGGGGGGAGGGTGCTAATGGGGTATCGGGGTGGCACAGGGTAAAAGGTTTGGGGACCACTGCCATAGAAGTAGGGAAACTGCTGGGTCCCTCTAATCTGAAGGTGGAACAACAAAGCGAGGACTTCCTCTGTAGGGTGTACAAAGAAGGATTGGCCCTCAAAGATGGTGAAGTGATCCAGCTTGGCTGGGCAGATTGCCTTTGAGCTCAAAATGGGGTATGTCTCATACTGGTTGGCCAAGGAGACTTAGAAGGCAAATTTATGCTCAGGTTATGCTGATAGACAGCTCAGACTCCCTATAACAATGAGCGCTATGTGCATGCTCCTTTCTACCCCCAATCCACCCACTTCCACCTGGCCATGCCTCCCAGCTCATCAGGTCCTGACAGGGTGGGAAGGATTGGACTGGTTACATAGTCCCTACGCTGTTTCCTGTGCTAGGGGAATCCTCTCATTGCGGTTCCCTCACAGCCCTTATACATTACCAGAGCGGTGTACAGAGGCTGGAGCCAAGGCCAGAATCCAGCATCCAACGATTTGTACTTCCTCTGCGGGTGCCACAGCAACACATATAATTACATTTCAAAAGCAAACTAAGCAAAACAAAATAAAACAAAAAAAAATCTCTAAAAGAAATATTATAACCCAAACTAATCCTTTGGGTTTTTTTTTTTTTCAAATTGATTTTTAGACTCATTAGGGTCTTTCTGAGTTTCCCAACAGGGTCTTTTTGAATCATTCCATTAATATTTGATAAGTTGCCACAGCTTTGAAAGAGAGGAGCAATTTGAGAGTTAGATTTATAAACTGTGGGCAATCATCTCAATCAGGCTGCCCAACAAACTGGCAGTTTAGCTCCAGAGTTGGGCCAACATCATCCACAGAGTCAGTGCACGGGTTACAAAGCTAGTCTTGCAACTCTTCTGAGAGGATTCAAATATCACATAGGAAGCACCAGTTCTGCCTATTGCAGCAGGACTGACAGTTGCTGAAAGGTGCAAAGAGGGGCTCAGCATGGTGCAGAGGTGTTAGACTAAACACAACACTGGTTGCATGCCAACAAGCAGCTGCGTTCAAGGTCCCAATCAGATTCTTAGTACAGTAACAGAAATACTCTTCCAGTGGTCATTTAATTCTTAGCAAAATTCAAAAAGGGACTGGACTTTTATATGGATAACAAGATTTTCCAGATTTATAAGGGTAAATGAAAAATAAAAATATTGGAAGGGAAATAAAACCTCAGTTTTAGGGTTTAAACCAATTTCTAGCTCTTTTTGGGATAGGATAAGATTATCCCACATCTGCCTTCTGTGGCATTTTTATCCCTTCCTCTGAAGCATCTGGTGTTGATCACTGTTGGAGACAGGACCCTGGACTAGCTAATCTATGTGTCTGATCCAGTTGGGCAATTACTATGTTCTTTCCAAAACACATTAAAAGTGGGATTTTCAAAAGACTTTTGAAAGTCCATTGAACATAAATAGGAGCTGGACACCTAATTTTACACGCTTTTGAAAATCTCACCACAAAATCTTTGGGTAAGAGCAGGCACCTCATGCTGTCACTTAGCTACCTACACAGCTTGCCTATTTTGTAGAAGAAAGCAAAAGGAAGCCTCACTGAATTAATGTATCACTGAGCCTCTATCATCAACAACAAATTTCAACTGGCTGCTGTAAATGGCCCATCAAATTAACCTGCATTTACTATCCTCCCCAATGAGCCCATCTCATTTCTGAGCATTGGTTTTTAACTCCCTTTGCCTGTTGCCATCTCAGACAGAGTCAGATTTAGGGGCAAGCAACTCAGGTGACCACCTGGGGTGTTGGGTTTAGGGGCGTGCTGGGTTTGGAATGCTGTTTTTGTTGTTAGCGACAACAGGGAAAATAGAATGTTTGAAATAAAACATTTCATGTATTCCGTATGTGGATTCATTTTTCGCTCACCTCCTAGAATGTTCTGGACCTTTGTAGAATCTTGTGGAACCTTCCAGACTTTCTGAGAACTACATTTTCCTCACACGTCCTAGAATATTGTCAGCCAGGCCTCATGAGTATATAAGGGGTGGGCCGTCACCAGTCAGTCAATGAGATATAAGAACCAAGTGAAGTGAAGTGAGAGCCCAGCTGCAATATTGTGAGCCTTGTTTTATTGTGTAATTGTGAAAGTGTACTTGTATTTTAAGAGTTGAAGAGTAGTTTAATGAGATACCAGAGATATCTATCGAATCCCTATCTATGCAACAATATAAAAGAAATACTTCTACTTCTTTTGCAATACTTAACATATAATGTGTGTTGACTTCCTAAGACTGTGGAACATAGACTTTTGCTGACCCTATGTTGCCTATTTTCCCCTGTAGAAAATAAAAGATGGCCCCGATGAAGCCTCAGTTATTCTTAAAATTAAAAAGTTTCTATAAGCTTAAAGAAAGCAATTTTTTTTTAAATACGGCATGAATATATACAGATTCATAGATAGTACTGTACAAATTTATCATGTTATATGACAGGGATAAATCATGCATGCAAATCATGCATCAAAGTTGTGAAATAGGCTACAAATTGCATTAAAAATAAGGTATTCAAAAGTTTAACCAATGGAGAAGGAGGAGTGCCATTTGGCTGAGGGCCAGCCCTGATCTCAGATATTTATTTCAATCTTAGCATGTGCTCAACGTGCCTCAGGTAGTATGTGACAAGGATTCGTCACCAAATTTGGTCTGCTGGTTGGATCATTAGCTTTCCCAGTGTTGGCCACGTACTGACAGGGAGTGTGACATAAATGCTGATCCATGTTCCTTTTATTTTGGTGAGCCCTAACATTACTGCTTTTGAAAAAGATGCCACGTGATGCAGTACACATAAGTGGAAATCAAGCCCCAAACCAGCAGAAAGGCAACAAAGCAAGCCAAATTTGTTCATGAGGACTCAGTGGAGAACCAAGCCTAGAATAATTTAAAATTTCTAGAGGCACACATTTCTTATACTTCTTTTAGTCCTTTATCAACCAGAGTTAGAACTCTGACTTTTTGTCTTCACTGACATAAAGATGTTGGTTTTCTACAAGGAGATAAGAAATGTAAGATAGTTACCTTGTTGTAAAATCCTAGTGGAGACAAGGCACTTGTAGTGTTTACCATACAAATGCCACCCTTGGTTGACCTCACCGAGTTTACCTCACAATAAAACTACAGGGCTTTAACTCCACCATCCTTTTACAAACAGGTAGCTAGCGTGTATTAGTTATCCTGCAGTAAAAACACACTTACTGTCAAAGCCTGCTGTGTTAGTGATTAGATTGTGTGTAATGTCCATCTGTCTTTGGGAAACTACTGTCAGACTGTGAAGATCGGTTCTTCTAGCACATATGTACATTTCATATTGGTAGCTAGTCCCCTGGTCCTCAGAACAGGTCTCTTGTCTCCTTGCCCCTTTCTACTCCCAAGGACCTCTCTATTAGAAGCTCTTTTCTCTTCTCAGCCATGCTTAATTTGTGCCAGGGCTTGCCAGGGCAGAGGCCTGGCATCTCGAAGCTTGGCAGTTCATAGCCCTGGCACCTCTGGGAAAGTCGAAAAATTGCACCAACACTGGCACCTAATTTCTCAAGTCATGGCCCTTTTTCATCACAAATTAAGCACTGCTTCTCAGCCGTTATTCCCTGACTAACCAACCTCCTCAGTACACTTCACTGCTCAGTTACCTTGTTCTCATTGGATCCTAAAAAATCTCACTATTATACTTCTTGCTCCCTCTTTTTCCCCTTGCATGGCCTCTTACAATTTTATTACCTGGATGAGTCAGCAAGGGAACAGACAGGCAAATGCCACCATCTCTCTTTATGTCCCAAACTATTAAACACAAGTTAACCCTCCAAGGGTTTGAAGTCACAGTTTTTGAGTGGATTAGAAGTCTCCGCAAACACACCTCTGAAGCCCATAATGTTGGATTATTGGAGAAGTTCAATTTTTACCCATATGAGGTAGGAAAAGAAAAACATCAGTTATCCAAAATAGCTTTATACAGATTTATATGAACACCTTGCCCCATATTGCTACAGAAGTACAGTGACACCTAGTGGCCAGTTCATCTAATTGTACATATGATGATTTTGGAAGTCTTAAAAATAGTACTTGATGGATATAGAAAAAACCCTGTCAAGTTTCTAATAATCATTGAAAGCCATATGATTTTCTCTTGATTTACTCAGATTGCATTTCAAAGGAAGTTTTGCTTGGCTTAGTTTTGGATAAGGATTGCAGGATATGGCATTCAATGAACTTTAGTACTGGAACAAAAATCTTTAAAATAAGAACATCAAACTTTACCTCATACTTTGAAGAACGTTGGAGATGGAGATAGTGTATTCAGCCCAGCGCTGTCTGTGAGAAACTAAGACAAAACTCACACAAATATCAAAGGCTCAGGCCTGAATTTCCCCCCTCCAGCACTGATCTAACTGCCATTGAAAATGTTACTTCAAAATTCCTTCCTGATGAAAAGTACCTCTTACCCCTTTTGAACTTCATGTTTTCCTTTAATAAGTTTGTCCATAGTGTGCCCACACTGATAGAAAAGAGATCTGAAGAAGATACAATACACATTCCCAAAGGAGTGTGCTATTCTATATTAAAACAAACAAAAGAAAGTGTAAGTTATTGAACAAGAGAGCCATTTCAGTCGATTTGCAGATACTCACATATACAATCCCAAATTGCACTATTTTATTTTCTGGATTTGCTTGACGTAGAGATCTTAACCATCAATGACCCCTATATGAGAAGGGATCTTTACATGCCGTGGGTTTTGTTTGATTGTTTTTTGCTACCAGCTATCTATTCAAAGGCTCCCAATTGGAAATGGGAGACACTCAGATTCTACATAGACAAATATTATAGAATAATATAAGGTTAAGATTAGAATTAAATAGATTTAGATAATAATTATTTGTGTTATGCTAGCATATCAAGATACCTAGCAATACTGAAGTCTTCATGTGCTAGGACTGTACAAACAAACATATGTTAAGAGACAGTCCTGGAGGCAAAGATTTTATGATCTAAATACGCAAGACAGACAAAGGAGGGGAAGAAAAGCAGAGGCACAGAGAGGTAGAGTGGCTTCCCAACATCACACAGCAGGTCAGAGGCAAAGTCAGAAATTCAGTATCTCATAGATTCTAATCCCATGCCTTATCCACTAGAACACACTGTCCTTCTGAAAAGACAGACTTCTTTGCACTCCACCTCATCTCTGCATATCATTTACTATCAGAAATACAGCAGCCAAACTCTGAGGATACAGAACACAATAAAAAGTCCTACACTGTAGTTTCACTTTGATTTGTGTTTTTATTTATTCGTTTTTGTTAATGTCATATTATTTTGGATTAAAAATAAAGTTGAGAAAATACAATTTGCTAAAATCATATAAAATCTGTGTAGCTCAAAAGTGCTATTTTCCACCAACAGAAGTTGGTCCAATAAAAGATTTTGCTTTATCCGCCTGGTCTCTCTAAAATTATATTAATCAGTTTCGTTTGAATATATAAATATGTAATATAAAATGAACTGTCAAGACGGCAGTGAGATGGTTTATTGGCATGTAACATTTACAGATTCATAGTAAAGGAGTATAAAATCTGAAAGGAGCTGGGTAGAACAGGCATTGTGTAATGGGGGAGTTAGTACCTTGTCATTTGGTACAAGCAGCATTTGTCTGCCAAAGTTTAAAAATGTCAATTAAATTTAAAAAGCGTGAATCTAAGTTTAGAAACTTTTTATGTATTTGTTTATTTATTTATTTTAAAAAACCTTATTTTGGGCATTTTTGTCCATTAAACATAGGTGAACTATTAAATTAACGAGTTATTCAGCAATAACAATAAAATGGTAAAATGCAGAGGACTGACCTAAATCCTATTTAGCTTATCACATCTGCAAAAACACATTTAAATGCCATAATATAAGCTTTTGCTAGTAGAAAAATTGGACTGACCTCTTATAAAATCAACTTCCTCTAACACCTTTCAAAAGAGGCAATAAAAATTATTACAAAAACACAGAATACAAAAAAGAGTCTGGTGTCAGATAGGCTATAAAATTTGCCCTTTCTTATCTCCCTTGCATGCATGCAATAATGCATATAACAAAACTGTATGGCCTTATAATTGCCATGAGCCACATTTCTGATCACCATATTTTTATGCTACTTCTTGATACATCTGCTTCACATTACTTTAGCACTTTAAATGGTCTTACCTAATTAACACAAACATTGCTTTGTGTTGATTGAAAGTCTAATGATGCTTTTCATATACTGTAAAGGAGACTCTCACCCAGAGTCTAGACATCTTCAGATGTAGTGGGCTGATGGTGTTTGAAAAGAAATATATTAACATATATTAAATTAAATTAGCCCTGTTAACTAAGTAGTTTTGGTTAGTCTGGGAATAAACTGTGAGGGCATCAAAACGTATTTTCCTACTGAGCCACCAACTACTAACTGATGTGAGGAATAATCACAGTAGCATTTGGATAGGTAAAAATGCTATTGATAAATATTCTTAATATATCTTTGTAGAGGCACTGAAATCATTATACCAAATGATCATCAAGAAGATAAATGCAAACTTTCTGAACACTTACTAGTTTTTAATGGAAAACTCATTTTAATTATCACTGATTGAACCTAGCAATTATTTTCAACCAGTGCCAGTAAAAAAAATTGTTTTCAAAATCTCCCAGGAAAAATAATTATAATTTTTCAAGTAGCGCCAGTTTAAAAAAAACTGTTTAAAAATCTTTAACCAAAAATTGCTTTTTGAAAACCAAAAACGTTTGGTTTTTTTTGGTTTAGAAATGAGAGTTTTCGGTTTCTGAAAACAAATTTTTCCACCTAAAATTTCCCCCAAAAAACATCTGGTGTTTTTTTAATTAAAAAATAATCTGGACCAAAATTTAAAAAATTGGTTTTAGTTGCAAAGCCACTTTTTGCTCAAAAGTTTTCATTAAAAGTTTCAACGAACTCTGCTTATCGCCTAGATGTTATATACGTTTGTTTGCATAATTTATAAAAGGACATTTTCACAATTCAATTACCAGCAGATAAAAATTATAAGTAAATAATTTCAAACTCCTATTGACTTCAGTGGGACAAGATTTTACACTGGGTCTTCTCCTATATTTGTAGAATAATGGCTGCATGGTGAAACCTCAGTAAATAATAATTTAACTGTAATTAGCCAGGCTCAAAAGGCCCCTACACGCACCTTGATGGTATTTCTCTGGTTGGATCTAACATGACAACTTTTGACCATCACATTTGAGTAATTCCAAAGTTTCAGGGAATCTTCTAGGCATCAATGGGCAAAACCTTGTTGATTTTGGTAAAAGTTGGGAAAACCAAAAAGGGGAAATGAACCCCTGGCATCTGATTAGCAGAGCCAACAGCTTCAACCATCTCTGTAATTTGCTGTACAGCAAAGAAATAGTTGATGGCAGAAATGAGCACATTCCACATAAGAATACTTTTCATTTTAGCTCTGCCCATTTTCCCTCTTGAGCTTAAAATGTTGACACCCTGAAAAAGAAAGAATGATGGGGAAGCAGAATGGGAAGACTTTAGGGGAAGGGAGGATTGCGGATGGGTACACAGACTCCTGAGAGGGGGAGAATGTGAGATCCTAGAATGCGGGGGAATGGGGAAGCCCTAGCATGGAAGAGTATGCTGAACAGCCAGATAGAGTGGGGGAATTGAGGGAGTGGGAGGCTGGCACACAAGCAGTATGTGAGGGGGTGGTATGGAGAAATGCACATGGAGCCTGTGTGTGTGCAATAAGCTTGGCCTAGAGAAGCAACAAAACCAGTGATGCACAACTGGCAGATAGATTCCAAAAGGGATCACGTTCCCCAGATTCCAGGACTCATGAAAGTTTCCCCAGATTGCCCTGGCTTTGTACTTGTTTCTAGGTTACACTCCAGGACTTGATTCCTAGCTAAAGACTGCCTAAATCTACCCTCAAAACAATGAGATTTGCAAGAAAAATGTTAAGTAGTTGAGGATACATTTGATATGGCACAGTGGGTCATTTAGAAGCTACACGGTGGTATAAGGACCTGGTGTGTCAATAGTGTGAGGAAAACACACCTGTAACCAGAAGAACAAAGCTCCGGGAAAGACTAATGGCAGCATAGGAGTACCGGCGGTAAGACATGCCAGGAAGACCTGCAACAAAACCAAGACTGAGTAGCTCAAAAGACGTGATTTGCAGATGGTAATATGAGGCCCAATTTGGAAAACACTCATCCTCACACCTAATCCTTACTTAACACAAGCGGTTCCACTGAAGTCAATGGGGCTACTCACATGAGTAAGGCCTGCTCGTGGGTGAGGAATTGCAGAAGCAAGCCCTGTGTCAGGGTGCTCAGATGGATGCTGGATGACTCCAGGAGTGGCTGGGTAACATCATCAGAGGGATGTGGACGCGGGAGCTACCATTTCACTTGTATCAGATGCACCACGTGACAGCAGGTTCATTCATCATCCTCTGCAATCAGCTTAAGTTACGCTTCAGGCACTGATAGGGAAATTAGGGACCACACTGAGGGTTAGGGTTGAGCTCCACGGGCAAACAGTGAGGCTGTCCTTATCCTTGTTGGCCAAAGGCTTGAGGATCCTCCACCTTATCAGAAATGTTTGTGGCTAACATGGCCACAAGCTGGAAACTGAGGCTAGGTAAATCAGCTTGAATCCTGACTCCTCTTTTCTGAATTTCAGCCCATTATTCCTAGCTCTATCACCCCAAATAGCTTAATCTTCACTCTTGAGGGTTACACCTTCAAATATTTGTTATGTAATGTCACCTACACGGCTCCATTTTATCTGTGTGGGTTGAAGACATGTGGTTGCATATCATTAAAAAGCAGGAAAGATAAGCCCGTCATTCTAAAACCAGGCTAGAAAATGTAGATGGTATCAGCTACCGTCAATTTGTTTTCTGTCCCCATAATGATCAATGTGCCTTTTAATTATTGAAAGTTGTGGACAGATTCACAAACCCTTGTAGCGATAGGCTCTTACATTCTGCTATACCTCTACACACAAGTAAAAGTGCCCACTGGAAGAGTGGGTTTAAAAATTAATATTTTAATCTGTGAATTTAAATTACATGTGCCTGTGCAAATGATCAAGCTAATTAAAAAGTGTTTGCACAACATTTATGTTATGAGAGGAAACAAATAATAAAAGAAATGATAGAGGGCATGTTAAAAAGCAGTGAAGATGAATCAATAGGTAGAGACCGCAACCATGGTTTCCATGTTCTAGAGCAGTCATAGAGTGATGATACCGCAAATGAAGAGTGCTGTCATTGAACAGAATGAATGGCTGTTTATTTCCTATAAACATCGGCAAATAAATCTCCAGCCTGGAGGAAAATAAACAAGTGAGTGCCCTATCCCATGCAAAAGTGAGCTGTTCTTGGGGCAATGCACCAGAGAGGTTAAACAAAAACAAATGACATTTCCGGTGACTAACCAGGTGATATTTATCAAACACTGCAGGTCACACACCTGCCATTCAGACTCAAAATGCATCTTTCCCTCTCAGAAGTCAACCTTGTTGCTTTCCACACAAACTACGGTACTGGTGGAAGAGAAGAGCATTTTAGTTTTTGAAGAAGAGGCTGTGGTAGGAAAAAGAAAAGGTGCATGTTGTGTAGAATTAAAGACGGTCAGGAATTTTTCATCAAAAAATGTCAACTGGCCAAAACTGAAAGAGAGAGGGAGGGAGGGAGAGAGAGACCCACACCCAGAATAACCTGGTGGATATAGGAAACCCTGATCTGGAGCAAGAACTTGAACGTGGGTCTCCCATACCCCAGGTGACTGTCCTAACCAGGAAATTATTAGCTACTCTAGGATGGAAGTGGGTCTCTCAGGGTATGTCTATACAGCCCCATGTAAATGAACCATCCAACCTGAGTCAATGGACTTGGGCTAGCGGGGCTCACACTCGTTCTCTAAAAATAGCTGTGTAGACAGTGCTCTGACATTACAGCTTGGACTGGGGCTCAGACTTTGAACTCCCAGGCTTCAGAGCCTAAGCCGAATGTCAAGGCACTGTCTACACAGCTATTCTTAGAGCACCAGTGAGCCCTGCTAGCCTGAGACCCTGGCTGCAAGCCTTGCTGCTGTGGGCTGTATAGATATACCCCCAGTCTCTCCTGTTGGCACTGCTCCACTTTTATCTGAGTAATTAGATATTCATTGGGTGACAGAGAGAGACTGACTCTATGGCCCTGTATTTAGGGCATTCACTTGGGAGGCAGGAAATGCGGGGACAGGAACCTGGGTCACCTACATCCCGGGTGAGTGCCTAACCACTAGGCTATAGTTGGCAGGGGGAAGGAGGAGAGTCTCTCTTTAAAAATTTTCACAGGATGGAAAAACCATTTCCTGCCCAGCTCTCCATATAGTAAATAAATAATAGGCACATGTCTTCCAAGGAGGCCTTTCCAAGGCTGATGTCACTGACATTCTATAAACAGCATTAGGGGAAACTAGTCTAAATATTTAGATGGTTGGGTTTTTTTTTTTTTTTAACTGGAAAGCAATAGGAAGGCTATGAATACTTTGGAAGTGAATACCTTGTTTATCTATCTAAGGTACTCATAAGGCCCTCTTTACACGAGTAGCTGAGCATCTCACAATCTTTTAATAGCTCTATCTTCACAACAGAAGTAGGGAAGTAGGGCAGTGTTGTTATCCCCGTTATACAGGCAGGGGATTGAGGCACAGAAAGACTAAGTGCTTGGCCCAAGGTTACACAGGAAGTCTATGGTTGATCAAGGAACAGAACCCAGATCTCTCAAGCGATGCTACTGCACGGCCCCAGGAAAAAAAAAACAGTCCACTTCCAGTGGGAGATTGGTGGAGGAAGGACTGAGTATAATCTGAGTAAAGACCTCAGGATTTGAGTCACGGAACATAAGGTTCTCAGACCATTGACCTTATCCCTGTAGGTTTGGAAAGCGCTTTGCACAGTATGGCATTATATCAATAAAACAAAGTCACATGGGAAGGGTAAAGGCGCTCTGGCATTTAACAGGTTATCCACTTCCTGTTTGTCACATGGCTCATCTCAAGTAAGGTTATAAAAGGAAAGGAAAAGGAGATTACCTTAGGAGAAGGGCTCTTCTTGCAACTGGCTAAAGCTGGAAAGGTCTCCGGTGGGTCTTACTCCACAGTTCAAGTTGATTTGTAGCGATTCAGAGGTTTGTTTTTGGAAATCAGACAAGCCCTGAAGAAAGGGATGGGGAGTGATCCGTAGAGGGGGACTTTTAATGGTCCTGTAAACTGGTTTACAGCCAGGATGACAGCACCACTGAAATCCAGACATCCCTGGGATAGAAGGCAGCTAAGAACTGGAGCACAGCGCACTGTATTACAGGGCAGGTAGGGAAAGGTGTGAAGGGGGACTATGACCAAAAACACAGGGCAAAAGGCCTATTATAAAAGTGCCATGGGACGTTTAAGGTCACATGCGCAGCAGAGAACCTTACTCAGAAGATACTCATTCATGCAGTAAATGGCTTAGAACTTAGTTTTGTACTGGGCGTGAGAAAGAAGAGATGGGCTGTGTTATGTTTGCATGTTTGGAAGTTACTTGCACTCAGAGAGAACCCAGCAGCCAGGGACACAGAGACCTGTAAACACGCACAGACTGAGTTTATTCTGCAACTCAAGACCAGACAGAACTGGCTGAGTGATCCCATAATATTCTAGCTCCGTTAGCTACGGCAAGCTAGGCAGAACACAAAAAAAAGTTTCAACATATTCCTCCCCCCTTAATGGAAACATCCATTTAACAGAACAATAACTAAACAATAAATAAATGAGACTGCCTCATTTCCCGGCTAAACCCCGGGGATTATTCTGCCCCATAAACGTGGTTTGGCCTAACTACAAATTCAACCACTGAGGAGGCCTTCTCTCTCTAGGTGGATTATGGCAGACTTCTGGGGTTCTTGCACAGGAAGGTGTTATTGGTGCCGGTCTAACAGTGGGCTCAGGACTCATAGCTCAAACAAGTGAGGGTGTTGTATCTGCTGCAGGGGTAGATGGAGCAGACGAATCACGAACAGACAACTCGGCTTGAGGATATCTTGCCTGCCATGGTGAGGTCAGGCAGTGCAACCGGAGATGTGTCCTTGGAACATATATGACCTGGCAACAACGGATCTATATGTCATCGCCAGGTGAGATTATTTGCAGACTGGACAGTGTAGGAAACAGGTTCTGTCTGGGCGATGACTGTAGCAGGGACCCATTTAGCTCCAGAAGCATGGTTCTGAGTTAGAACAGGCTGTCCAGGGCTAAAGGTTCAGTCTTTTACTCTGCGTGCATGTCTGATGACTTGGCTGTGCAGCTGGATTCTATTCTGTCATATAATCTGTCACATTCTATTCTATTCTGACACAAAATCCATAATCCTCTGTCACATAATCCTGTTCAGGGGATAGCTGCCTCCTATGCCAGCCGCACACTTCACCCTTAAAAGGAAGAGAGGGCTGTTGGGAGCAGGAAGAGGCCGTGTAGACCAAAGTGCCCATTAGGCCTGATCTTCCACGGGTGTAAAATGCCACCAGTGGTGAAAGTTAGAGCAGGCCCCCTGCTGCTGTAATTTCCACCAAGGCCAGGTGTCTGAGGATCACGGAGCTTCAACTGACTGTCTGTGGCCACCACTCTCCACTCCACCCCACCAAGCATGGCTCCAATGTAGTAGAGAATTGGGGTTTATGCCTTTAGAGCAATGTTCTTTCTCAGGAATCCTCTTAGTGAACAATCACCACCTTTAACACATTTCAGGGGGAGGCGGAATAACATTTGACACAAACTACAGCTGTAACACTAACCTGCTGTCAGACAAGAGTGGCATGCAAAAATATAACACTTGTACGATAGCTGCGGTTTAGAGGACATACAGACTTAACAGAGACATACTGAAAGATGTTCTCTCAGCCCAGCTGAGAGAGCAAATCATGTGAGTGCACTGCCCTCTTGTGAGCAGGAAATACCATTCCAAAACTATGTTTTGTGGAGCATTTCCCATACACATGGCTCCAGCATTAAACAAAGCACTAGATATTTGCTTGACTGCCCCTCCTCAAGGCCCACCTGGCTTGGAGATGCAGGAACACCAGTCTTCCCTCAGGTATGGGGGATGACAAAATATATCAAAGACTCAAGACTCTCTCCTGCTGTCTTGTCCCCCCCCCCAGTATTGAAGGGAATCTAATTTTCTTTCCAAACTTTTGCTAAAACTTGGAATTTTAAGCTTGTGACTTCTTGGGAGATGGTGAGTTAGCCTTCTGTGCAGTAGTGCTATGACAACAAGGCATGGATCACACATTGATTGAGAACGTGCAATGAGTCAGCAGCAGAGCCAAGAAATAGAACCCAAATCTTCTGTCTCCCCAGTCTGTGCTCTAAACATTAGATCACACTTTCTACAGGGTTTGTTATTTTGTTTCTTTGGTTTTGAGAAAAGGAAATTCATTATTCTAACCATAAAACTTGTTGCACCAGTGAATATATAAAGTTCGGTTCCTTAGTCTATATTCAGACAGCTGTTCTGATTTTCAGACGTTCTTTGAATTGAATGGAAGCTTGATTGCTCACTACTTTTGAAAATCAGACCACTTATATTTAGGAGCCTAACTTTAGGCATCAAGTTTTTTAAAATCTTAGCTCAAATCTTCCCTCAGCAGCCTTGCATGAGAAAATAGTACATATGGGAATACAGTCAGGGCCACAGACTTGGTCTCTGTTGTATTCACAGCAAGTATTTTAAAAATTGCAGGCTTAAGAGGGGACGTTTCCAAGTTAATGCAAGCTAAGGATGATCCCATTCAAACTGATTGGACCAAGTTGCATGGCTACAAGCTAGGCCTCACACCTCATTTGTCTGAAGGCCTCACCTTGTGGATAAACAAATTATTTGGCAGAAAATTGATGTTGCAGGATCTCCAAGGCCAGTTGTGCCTTGAGGAGGAGAAGTCAAGACATCAAACAAACAGGCTATGCCTGCTTTTGACAAGTCTCCCTGCACTTGAAGGAGGCCCACTAGTGAGAAGAGCTGTCTCAACAGATCATCATGATCTGGCTCCTTGATCACAGTTTCTGTTCCTGCTCTACTAGAGACTAGAAGACTGAGAGCTGGAGAGTTTGTGAACCTCTCCTCCCCATTATTTTAATAATCTTATTTTACTTTTTCTCCTATTTTTGTCTTTTGTTTTTATAAGTGGGGAGATGACCCAGCCTTTTTATATTCTTTAATTTTAGGGTGTGAAGTTGTGTGTATCCACATGTGTAGGAGCACACGTAAAACAAACATAGGGAATGTGCCAGAAAGAAAGTTTCGCAGGCTTACATATACTCGAAAATTGCCTCATCAAAATATTCTCGAAGGTGTTTGCTGTTCTGTTTAAAAGTAAAAAAAAGTTACATTTAGTTAAAATCTGTATTTGAACATCTCTGTACTAGGGGAAGAGACACAGTTCACTACCACACAAGAATTGAAATCTAAAGAGGAAGCTTTATAACTGGTTCTGAGGGTTCAGACATTACATAATAATTTGATTTCAGTATTTTAATCATCTTTGTTTTATAGGTTTGACTGAATATAGTAACATTCTTTAATTGGGGTTCATAGCCACATGGGCTTCCTTAGAGCCCTTCTTATAAATTCTAAAGATTGTTTGTTTCTTTTGATTAATCTGAAGATTTAACTAATTTAACTTTTTAATTCCAATCCAGTACTGAGACTAATTTGCTGATTTATTGATTTTATTCCGATTTCATAGTTGTATTGCTTTATTCTTAGTTTAGTTTAATAATATTAACAGTAGCTTCGCTTTGGTGAGGCGATTTTCTTGATTTTATTTTTGCTTGTTTAATAGGTTTATGACAGTTTATAAAATGGATAGTGAGGCACATTTCTTTCAGTAATTAATGGCAGGTGAGGGACCTTTTGAGCACCTCTGTGGATATCAGCTGATCAATTTAGAAACCTGGTCTGCTCCCGCTAATTAGCCTTTGGTTCTCACACCTTTAACTATCAAAAGAAAGAAGAAAACTCATGAACTGCAGGGATTTTGAGGCAGTGAACTCCTGTACCAAGTAATCCTTATTCATCTATCAAGGAAGAGTCAGACACAAAGCCGTGTTACATTTATATGCCTCTAAATTGGCCCCAAAGATTATGTAAATTTATACATAAATTAGACAATCCTCCGGCTTCTGGCAATTTGCCATCTCAGTGAGTGGTGTCAAAGTGCATGTGCTGCTGGAGTGAATAGCCACCTACTGTGCTTTTTAGATGGCTTTCAGTAGTGCTCTTTCTCAGCATTGTTCTTCAGGATGTAGAGGATGCAGCTGCATGCTCAGATCTGTACAACGGTTGAGTTCTATGGAACTGCCCCCAATTTTCACTGCGGCCTGGTCTACACTTACCTTTGCTATTCAGCGGCAGATGACAGGAGATACGCAAGTGACGTAAATCACTTGCGTATCTCCCGTCGACTTTGCAGCATCTCCTCTGTGCGGCGTCCACACTTACGCCACTTACCGGGGTGGTTTTCCTGCGTCGCTTCCTGGATCGACTGAGCGCGTCTACACAGACCACTCAGTCAATCCAGAGCAATCGATGTGACGGCAGCGAATTTGTCACCGTCAGTGTAGACCCAGCCTGAGGTAGGTGAGGGCCGACTCAAGACTCAGCATTTCTACTGTTCATTGTCTACCCCTTTTGTCTTTTTCCAGTTTTCATTCAGAGATTTTCCATCCCACCTTCCATCCCTCCTCCGTGATGTCAATAGTCCAGTCCAGGTCACAGCCCAACCCTGAAAGTTGGGTACCAAACACCTCTTGTGAGATGCTGAATGCCCTCCTCAATGGGAATTAACCTAACGGGATCAGGCCCTTAGTTAGTAAAACTGCTTCCATTTAGCCACTAGAGGGAGCATGAATGTACGAAATGGTTTTAGTCTTTGTTCTACACACACAAACCAAAAGTGGCTATTTTATAGGAGGTGTACAGATTTGTCTCAGGTTACCCAGGAAATCTGTGTAAAAAATAACAGAATTCAGATTTCTTGCCTCCTGGCTCTGTTTTAACTGCATGTCTATTCTTCTAGTTTTGGCCTAGGTGTTTACATTCTCAAATTTAATATTGGATTTATATAGAGAGAGCTCTGTTGCTGAAGATCTGCTGAAAACGATGAAGCTAGAAATTTATATGATCTTGATACTGGAATAACTGGGCAAATGACAATGAATGGCAGCATTGTGCCAAAATTATGCTTGCTACACAGTGAGAAGCAATAGTGAAATCTAAAGTTAATATGTATCTAAATGTGCTGCCTCTATCTACATTATTTGCATCTAACTTCCTTTTAATTTGCTTATATGCATACAAAATATGCAGCTTTCACTGACATTAAAAGCAATATCAGAATGTGAAAATTAGGTGTTTCAGACAACAAATGCCAAAGAAAAGGATGTGCTGCTAAATTATACATTAGAAGATATGGAACAAAATAAATCTTTTATAGCATGTTTTTTAGTGCCTGTGAAGTGTGTGAAATTGGCAGAAGGAAAAGAAGGTGCTCAGTTTAAACTCTCTGCAAATTAGACAGCAGCACGAGCTCCCCCAAACTGATTGATCCTGAACTCTGACCTGGATGGATCTGGTCTCCACTTCCAGTCAATCCTTTTCCTCTTTCCTGGAGTGCCAGTGATGGATTCAGTGATGTAGAAGCCACTCAATTAGGGCATGAAGAGAGTCACTGACATTTCAGACGACCCACCATTAGAGCCGTCAGATGATAACTTCAGATGGCATGAACCAGTTGTATAGAGAAAAGCTCGGTGCATATGCATCCGTGACAGTCCTCAGAAAATTTAGATGATTCAAGTATGATAGTTCTCATGTTCTTTCAATTCCTTACAGTGCAGTATGCTCAAAGGCCCAGGTCAGCATCAGTGCCCCATTATGCATTAGGCTGTACAGGCTCTCAGGAAGACATGATCCTTGCCCTAAAGAGTTTACAACCTAAATAGCTCAATGCCCCATGACAATATATGTTTTACCTAAGCTGCTATATTACCTATGTACCTTTGCATTTCAGACTGATGGAATCATTACATGTGTTTTTCTTCAGCTACCAAAGGCTGCCTTTCAGTAGCTCAGGGAGCAAGTACTTTTTCGGGAAGCTGCTAACTTGTTCTCTACGATCTCAGCTTCCACTGGGGAAAGGAGCAAAGATTAAGTACTAGGTTCTCCACCATGTCCAAGCTCTGTGAGAGCACAAGCAGACTGCAAGGAGGTGGCTGATGGCTTACACACCCATCCCACGTTGTCTGGCCCAGTTGTAAGTTAGAACAGTTATTGGAGGATAGCCACAGTAGAGTTCCCCTACTCCAGACACTGGGGGGAATGCAGCTGGTGCACGAAGGGGATGGTGCATCTTCTGCCACTTTTACTCTAACTGAGCGTTTCCTCCACAAGGAGAATTCTCTGCTGGCCACAATACAACTACTTAGCACTGTCTGTACCACGCGAGCACCCATAGCAGACTGGAGAATCCAGCCCTAAGCCTTTAGCCTATAGAGTTGCAAACAAACTTGATCTGTGTGTAACGGATGCAGTAACAACTTGCAGTGTCATCTCATTAGGGTCTCGCTAAAGGCCAAGAACTGTCATTTAAACCTCAACATCGTTAACTATTTCAGTGCTGACTGAAGCACAAGAAACAAGGAGAAAGATCATATTATGAAGAGCTGCCTAATGTACTGAGAGGGATCCCTCACTTTGGTGCCATAAGGGGGAGGAGCCTGTGCTTGTGAATAAAGCCCTTGTGAGAGCACCACAATCTCCGGGCCTCCCTTCCCTCAGATTGACCATTAGAGCCAGCAAATCACTATGGGGTAGTCAAGCTCAAAGAGTCCAGCCAAGCCAGGGAAGCATTCAAGTCTCACCATGGGATACTTCATATTGTTCAGGACTTCCACTATCATCCAGTGAGGAAAGAAAATGGACTGCCGACATCTTTGTTACACAAAGAACAAAGGGACAAATTTAATCTAAAGCAGACCTTTTGGAGGTAAGAAATGATTGCCCTCCTTGCAGTTCAGAAATGAAGCACACTGGGAACAAGTACAGAAGTGATGGATGTATCCATTGCAAACACAAGATTGTAGCCAGGATATAGAAGGTTAAAACGTCCTGCCCCTGTAACTGAATACCACGTTGTTGATGTCCTACAGCAGTTGTGATCATGGATCAGGACTAGGTAGCTGGCAGTTGTTCCTGTTGAGTTTGAAGTATAATTTTAACACATAGTGTGAACCTCATACCATGATGCATCCTTAGAGAGAACAAATTGCTGGGCACATACACTGCACATTACTGCTGCGTGCTTTTCCTCTTACTGATTTTTGTCAACCACATGAACACATCACATTTTAATTTTGCTAAACACTTATAGGTGGGACATTTGCCCAGCCATTTATCTTCACTTCTAAATGAAAACTCTCAATCATCGAAAGATCCTAAGCAATGTCAGTATCATACTGTGATAAAAGTGGAGCTACTACATAGGCCGCCTTGCTGCACACCAGGTAACTCAAAGCAGGAATGAGAATGGAACGCAAGTCCTCCTGGTCCGAGAACATAGGCTCTTATGAAAAGCTAAAGGAGAATCTCCCTTTAGCAGTGTGGGGACAATGAAACACAGATCAGCAGTTCTGATTCTGTCCATACACACTGCCTAGCTCATGCCGATATGGAAAGTTAAGCGACACGTTTTCAAAAGATCTGAGGTAAAATTTTGGGATTCCTTTTACTCAAGATGCCAACATATATTTGATGCAACTTCAAACACTGCCATGTCAGAGCAAGCAACGGCTCAGAGAGCAGCAAATACGTTTTAAATTAAATATCTTTTTACGCTTGCACTCCTGGAAGTTCTGGCAACTCTCTATTTATCCCTACTGTCCACTGGCAAAGTCAATGTCACACACATTAGAACAGCACAGGACCCTGGAAAATTAGAGACCAACATTGCTGTCTGTCTCTGCCTTTCTCTTGTAAAGCAGAGGAAGAGTGTGCTTTAACAATAGCAAGTGTAGTATATGCAATAATTTACTCTTAGACCAGTAGAGGCAGTATAACACAACACAGCTTCAAGGTTTATCATTTTTCATAGCATGCACTCTGTGTAGTTGGGTAGAGAATCACTCAATACATGAGAGTGTCTTATGAGATATTCCTCCCCCTACCCCACCCCATATATTTTAATAACTAAGTTCCCATCTATACTTAGGATTCTATGGCAGCGATCACAACAGTATCTCTGGACATAATTATGCTGTAACTAACAGCATGTGAAGGCCACATTTACCTCATTGTTGCCCCACAATGTTTCAAGCAGTCCCATCTTGGGGAGTGAAAGGGGATCAAATTGTGTTTTAATCATGTTCCCAAATCATGCTATAGACTTTCTAAAAACCATATGTTAATGACTCAAACGTGGTTAATGTGTGGTTCACACCTGTTTATATTATCAGTCCTAACCATGTTAACATGTCTAAGCAGAGCCCAAGCATCTTTTTTTATGGGCCTACTACAAACATTTAACACGGGCCGCCTCCTGTAATAGAGGTAATGAGGGTTGCAGCCTTGGCCAGGCCCCCCAGGGCCTCTGGCCTCTGATAAAGTGTACCCTTCTCCTCCCACCCCCCCATGTGGGGGACCTGTGTTCAAGGACTACCGTGTTGTAACCAGGACACAGTAGATTTCACTCTAATATACACCAGGAGTCCTATAATTGATTTTTGTGTTGCAAAAGTGTCTTCCCCCCACCCTCCCTTAATCAGCAAAACCATTGCTATGATTACAACTCAGTGAATCAGTCACCTGCTGAACTCTACCTGCTGGCACAGATAAATGGCTTGGCATGAGGCATTGCTATTTTCTAATCAAAACAATCACATTATTTCCATTCAGACCAGGCCTGATAATCAAAGAGCTCTTTTGAGCAAAATGTTTACTTTATAGATGCAGTGCTGGAGTAGAGTATACAATGGTCCTCCACACATCTCACAGATAAAGCAAAATCCACAAGGCTCTAAGGACCAGCAAGGCCATATTTTATAGGCTATAGTTTCTGTTTAAGGTGCTGTAATGAATAGCCCTTGTAAAACAGATTTAACACTTGCTGATAATCTCAGTGCACTCTTCAAGTTTACTGGAGTAAGCCCTGTGAAGTAGATATTGTGGATATTTCTCATGTTTCACAGAGGGAAAACCAAGGCATAAAAAACTAATGTCAACATTTTCAGAAGTTGCCTCTGACTTTGGGTGTTTTGATATTTTGGTTACCACCTTTAGACTCTCAAGAGCTGATTTTCAGATGTGCTAAGCACTCAAAGCTGCCACTGACTTCAGCTGGAAATAGAGGTGGCTCAGAACGTCTGAAAAATCAAGCCTTGGATGTCTCAAATAGAGCATCCAAAAAACTGGGGCCACTTTTGAAGATTTTGGCCTTCGTGACTTGCCCCAGGTCACACATTATCTCAATAACAAATCTCCTGATTCCTAGTCCCATGATGTTTCTTTTAGATATTGGTTTGCCTCTAAAAAAGTAGAGCCTTTTGTCATCTTGGAAACATAACACATCGTATAAGAACACAAGCCAAATAACAGCTAGCATTTACCACTCTTACAAATGGTGCAGATTCGGAATTTGAAAGTTCATGAAAATTGACAAGTGAGTCTATACTCCAGACAAATCATGTTGATTTTTTATTCAGAACTGTTGCTAAAAATAAGATAGAGTGTCTGGCAGACTCCAATAGTGTGTCATCAGGAATCAATAATTTTATCTTTATTTCTTTTGCTTTCATTGTAATGGGCTGGGGCACTGAAATTACTGGAACCAAACTCATACCTGATGTATCTCAAATGAAGTCAGGAGTTTTACAACATGGATTAATCTGGATCATTGAGAGCAGCCTGGACAGTACCTTCTAATTCGTAATTCATGTAAAAGCATAGTCACTTGAGTGAGGTTAAAAAATTATCCATGCAGTGATGCGGTCAAATTCTGCACCCAATTTCACTTAGTGACACTCTGGTTAACTCATTGGGGCTGCATGATGTTCAAGTCAGTGCAGATTGTGTTCCATAAACAGAAGCATTAATGTTTAAAAATGAAACAGTAAAAAAGTACTACAGAATATTTAAGCTGCTCTTGCAATGTGAGTTCTGCCATGCAGCATAGTTATATATAAAACTATAACGCAATGTAAGAACATTATGAACTACTGAGGTGAGGGAGGGAAAAATATCCGTTGAAACTATCAACTCTAGTGGATGTTCCCTGCACCCACTTAAATATACACATAGACCACATACCTGTAATAAGTGCAGAACTTCTTAGATTACAAAAGGAAGGACGAAACTAAGTAGAGGTGCATACTGCTTAAGAGACTCTTCCTCCCTCTGGCGGGCTTCCCTCCCATTTGCGCTCAAAAGCAGACACTATATTTCAAGGCAACCTTGAAAGATACCATATGTTCAGACAGCACTTTCATTGGTTAAGAAGGGACCTGGTCTCAGAATGTCCAGTGTTACATTTTCCACATTCAAATAACAGCCATATAGTTTCATTCTAAGCAAATTATTTAGACCAAGGGAAAACAGTAACAAAAGAATGAGAGTCCTGTAGCACTTTAAAGACTAACAAATTTAATTTCTGCAGGCATAAGCTTTCATGGGCTGTAACCCACTTCCTCAGATGCAGGGGATGGAAATCAGATAGGGGGTGTATATATACAGCCAAAACAAAAGAGAAATTCAAAGTCTCATGAGGGAGTCCTTTGTGCACGTCTCCTCTGCATGAGGCTGCTTCCAAACCAAACACAAAATGGAAGCTGACTAGCAGACGACAGTCTTGTAGAAATTAAAAGGTGCAGTGCACAGAAAAGCAACTAAATCCTAGTGACATAGTTATACACATCACACTCGAAAGGGAATCAGGATTCTGAGAAATGTAGCTGGGCAAGAAGGCATGAGACACTGAGCCTAATTCACCTGTTACCCCTTTTTATGCTGGTGTAACTCCACTGGAGTAATGCAGTCCTTTCACCTTTTGAACTCTTTGTTGTTTTAAGAATAATACTCTGCTGAAACATTAGCAAGCCCCAGTGGTGAATGCAGATCATACAGCTCATTAAAACTTAGCCCAGGAAAAAATTTAAAGCAATTAGGTTCAAACACCAATATAATCATCAAATATAGCTAAGGAAAAAAGTGGAAGAAGATTGTATTATACTGTAGCAGCATCGCTAGCTCTGCTGGAGGTAAATTTGTCATCACTGCCGTTAATAAATCTTGTAGCTAAATGTTCTATTTGTTTTTAAATTGTTCTTTAGTTTTAGATTTAAGTCATCATTATTTTTCCTTCAGCCCATTCTGTCTTGTGGCGATCTCGCTTTGTATATCAGGGCTTGTCTAAACTTGAAATGCTGCAGCTGTTCCAGTGCAGCTCATGGATGGGAGCAGGTTCTCCTGTTGGGGCAGGTAATCCACCTCCCTGAGAAGCATGAGCTAGGTTAATGGAAGAATTCTGCTGTCAACCTAGCACTGTCTACACAGGGACTTAGGTCGGCTTAACTATATTGCTCAGGGGTGTGGATTTTTCACACCCCTAAGTGACATAGCTGAGCCAATTTAATTTTTTAGGGTAAACCAGCCCATAGAAAGTCTGCTTTGCTATTTGGGCATACATTCCCAAAAGAAATTTGTCCATGGAGATGTTCAGTTTTGCATGTCCAAGGCACTGTCTATCTTGGTATCTTTGATGCTTATTTGGCCCCTATCACTCCAGAATTTGATCGCCCCATAATCTTTAATGTATCACAAATCACAACCACCTTGTGAGATGCGTAAGTGGTATTATCCCCATTTTACAGATGGGGAATGAAGGCACAGAGAGATTAAGTGACCTGACTAAAGACTGGTCTACACTAGCAAATTAGGTCAATCTATCGATATCACTCATGAGGTGTGAAAAATTCAGGCCCAGTGTAGCCGGCACTAGGTCAATGGAAGAATTCTTCTGTTGACTTAGCTACTGCCCCACAGAGGGTGGATTTACTACAGTGATGGAAGAACCCCCTCCATTTGCACTACAGTGCTGCAGCTGTGTCCCTGTAGCGTTTCTAGTGTAGACGTACCCCAAAATCACAAAGGAAGCTTGTGGCAGAGCAGGTTCATTATGCAGGGTACTGCCCTAACCACTGGATCATCCTTACTCTCTGCCATCATGCAGGCTTCTGTTATACTGAGCAGCAGAGATTGCCACGTGGAAAATAAACTACTAACCATGCACACAATTTGTGGCAGCGACTAATCTTTTTCACAGCACTTCAGCTTGCTGGTCAGTGAAGTTACAAAGGAAGATTCAGCCTGAAGCCTTGCAAATAGAAAACCCACTGATAATAAAATAATGCTAATACTTCGGACTTGTGTAGACTGCAAAGTATTCTACAAGGATGGCTTAATATTACACAGATAAACTGTATTATGTGAGAAAATAACTTCTTGTTTACAACCGAACCGACAACAAGGGCATGTCTACATGGGAACACTCTGGAAAGCTAAGATGAATTAACTAAAAGTGTGAGGTTAATGCGTATCGTGTGATGCACATTAAATTCCCATGTAGGTGCATTCATTCACAAGTAAAGAGGCCTTAGTTCAATCCTTCTTCAAAGGGGATTTAGTGCACTTTAACTTCAGCTTAGTTGTTGTTATTTTGTGTATTACGATTGCACCTAGGGGCCCTAGTCATAGACCAGGGCCTCACAGTGCTAGGTGCAGTACAAACACACAAACAAAAAGAGGACCGATGGGGAGTACAAGAAAACAATGAGACAGTCCTGGTCAGGCAGTGGTCTCAGCACATCAGCAGCCTAGACGTGTCAAGTATTTTGTAGGCATAACAGAAAAGAAAAATTTTGAGGAGCAGCTTGGAGGAGGAGAATGAAGTAGCTTTGCGGACGTTTAAGGGGAGCTCTTCCACAGCCTGAAGGCCAGCATGGGAGAAAGCACAAAGTTGCTATGATGCCAGCAAACCAAGTGCCAGCTCATGCCATTATTCACATCTCAACTGAACACTGACAAATACATAGCTGGAAACAGTCTGGGTCACCTGCTCGTATTGTTTAAAAGGTATTAGAATTATAAGGAAGTGTTTAGACTATATTGAATGCTTGCGATTTGCTGCATGCATTAATCTCACTTGTAACATCTGGATCCCATATAATAAGGTAGTATTTGAACAGTCGTATTTTGAGCCTTTGTGACTATGTAAGTCACCAGACAGGAGAGCGAGACCATTAGTGTGACAGGCTGATCTTCAACAGAAGATGTCATGCCCTGCCCAAAAGGAAAGGTCCATTGATAGCAGACGGTGATAGACTGTGGGACATTGCAACTGGAATTTCCCTATACACCATCAACAAGAGGACAAAAGACTTTTGTTGCTCTGCCTTCCCCCACATGAAGATGAATTATGCAAGTGGACACCTCCCACCAACTGAGTTTGCAGGTCAGAGCACCTGACAGGAGAGGAATAAAACCCCTAACAAGGAAGAACTGATGATGTTGCTTGGGCCCTAGGGAGCTAGTTGTTTCTAGGCATAAGAGAGAGATCCCCAGCTGCTTACCATGGGCTAACCCTAAAGAACATAGAACTTGCTGATTATAGACCCTTGTATTTTCTTTTGAAACTTAAGATAGATACACAAACGAGTTACAATGTTTACCTCTTTTAAGCTTGTAAATAACTCTCGTTTCCTTTTCCTATTTAATAAATCGTTATGTAGTTCTATTATAGGATTACTACAAGCATTGTCTTTGGTGTGAGATCTAAGATGCAATTGGCTTGGGGTACATGACTGGTATGTCACAGCCTCCCAGCCCAGGTAGACAGACTTGCACTAGCTCTGTTCAAGCTAGTGCACTAAAATAGCAGCGTGGCCATTGTGGTGTGGGCAGCAGTTCATGCTTGCTGGCTGAGCCCAACTCCATCTGACCCCATGGCTCCAAGCTCAGATGACAGTCCAAGCTGCTGCCCATGCTCCACTGTGCAAATGCTATTTTTAGCACACTAGCTCGGATGAGTATAGCTACATGGGCTGGGAGGCACGCTGAGAAGCAATGTAAGCAAACCTTCAATGCCTCAGTGCACCCATCAGTAAAATATAATAAGGGGGTTGGTCAGGCTTAATATTTAACGTGCTTTGAGACCATCACCTGAAAGGAGTAACCAGTGCAGAATATTTTTATTATGCCCTTTATAAGACAAGTATAGCATTACACTTCAGCTGTTTCAATCTGTCACCTATTTACTCCATCACCAAGCACACGCAGCAAAAGAAATGAAAACTGGAGATACCTAGGGACAGTCAGTGTTCGGGCTTCCCTTACAAGGAGGCAAATGATCCATTGAGCAAGCTCTGTATATTAGACCCCAGTCAATGCTCCCTCATCCAGTTAGAAAACTGCTGGACACACATGGCCCAATTCTCAGACCCCCTTATACCACTTTGGCACTGCAAAGGGGCCTTGGAGGGGGTGGGGAATGTTTATTACATTTGTATGAAGGATAACTAGGCCCAAAGAAAAAAGCTGAAAGAGTATAGCATACGTATGGCCCAGCCACCTCAAAAAGGAGGAGGATTAGATGGAGTGTGGGAAAGGAGTAATGTTTGCTTGTCATATATCCAGTCTCTCCCACCTTACAGAAAGGTATTGCAGGAAAGAGCAGATCCCCTGCAGAGGTGGACTTGGCTTAGTATCCAAAGGAAACATCCCAGGACGCAAAGCCATCCAGGTGCAAGAAACCTTGAGAAGGTGTGAAAAGAATTTGCCAACTTGCTTACCTTCAATGTAGAGGCTCGGGACTTGCTGCCCTCATCCAGCACGCAGCTGTAGTTCAAACTCATGAGTTGGCGATTGGGTCCTCAGCTGGTATCAATTGTCAGTTCCACTGACTTCAATTGAGCTACAATGATTTACACAAGTTGAAGAACAAGTCCCCAAGTGGTATGTGAACAAGCGTTCTATATACAGTGGACTATTTTCTGCATTTATTCTGCATGTGGAACTCAGTTAATCATTGATGAGTATTTGTGGGGAGGAGAGGAATTGGATGCATATAATATATATTGCTTTCACTGTAGATTCCATGGTATTTTCATATTTTCCTGGGGATGGGGGAAATCATCCAGTTTGTGTCTGTGGGAAGAAAGCCTTCTGTAGTAGAAACAGAGAGCCTGAGACATGAGGCCTGGTATGAAGCCTGGGGCCTGAACTAAAGTAGTAGTCAGGCCCTGCTAGAGTTAGCAAAAGTCAGGACGTTACAAAACATGTCTGCTAGCAAATTCATAGTATCTGGCAAGAATAGGGCTAGTATTGCAAAAACACATAAATTCCTAAGTACTAGGCACAGGACAGTCATGTAAATACATTCCAGGAGGGTGGTACCAGACTTCCTCCCAGCCCCTGATGAACACCCTTATCTCAGGGAATGACTGCTTCCGCTTTCCCCTGCCATCCCCTTTTGCTTTCAGCCTCTCAGCTTTATATTGCTGTCCCAGCCCTTCCCCAGCTGGGCTTCACTCTTAATTAACCGTGGCCCTCCTCCTTGCAGATGACACCAGGTAATATAATTGGCCTCTTAGGCCCTCCGTAACCCCATCTGGTATGGTGTGGGAGGCACAACCCATCACAACTAGGTGATAGTGTTTTCATTAAGATCAAAATCTGTTTAGTCAAATGGAAAATTTGAAATTATATGAAGTGCATAGGCCACATTTCTTCCACCAAGCAGCTGAACAGAAAAAAGCTATGGCCCCAATGCAGTGAAACCAGTGGGAGATTTTAAACACACACAGAAAACATACATAGGAAAGTTGATGTTTAAAAGCTTCCAATCTATGAAGCCAAGAAAATCCTGAGTTTGTGTGTCAGAGTTTGTGTGTCAGAGCCTGTCACTTTGTCCTTAACTTACTAAACTCTGCAGGCATCTTAAATCCTTATTTAATGATCTGTATCAAAGACTCAGTGCTATCTAGTAATGATAGGATGTCTTAATTAACCAGCTAACTAGCTCTTAAGCATGGTTTGGTCCTTCCATGAAAACAGGTACAGCACATCCAGTACAATGGTTCAGTCTCCGAGGCTTTCCAAATTTGTAGTGGGGTCAAGCAAGGCTGTGTACTTGCCCCAACTCTATTGCCACCCTCTTCAAGAGCTCTTGATGAGCTTTGAAGTCAATCAAGGGTGTTTTATGGTCCCTGGAGGTGGCCTCGTCTGGAGAGGAGGAAGAGTTCTGGTGAATGGATCCTGTCAAAGGACCTTCCCCAGGGTCCGTCTCCTCATCCGAGGAAGGGACCTTGTCCTCTACGTCAGGTGTGGGGAGCACCGGTTGCACTGTCAGAGATGGGGCTGAGGTCGTTGCTTGCCTCATCTACACTCCCCAAGGACCCCAGTAAGGTCACTGCCAGGGTCCTTGTGGCCAACTCAGTGCCGGCATCGGCCTCATTGGCGGGGCATTCTGTCGGTGCCGGTCCTCCCATTAGACCAGTGCTGATGGTGCTGTCTTCGGGTTCTGCTCCGACCTCTCGAGGAGCCCAAAGATGAAGAACGCCGGTGCCGACGGGATCAGTGCCGGCGAGATGATTCCCGCTCCAAAGACGGTGTTCGGTGCCTCGGCACCGATAGCGTGCAGTGCGGTTTCCCTCCTGGTGATCGGGATCGGTGCCGCCTCCGACTCCTCTGTGCTGAGCCTGACCATGAGAAGCGAGAGTGGGAGGACAGTCTCATGTGCGGTGCTGACCTGGATCAGTGCCGCGGACAGATCTCAGTGCCGTTGTGATGATGAGCTTGACAAGTTCAACTCAGAGCTAGGAGGGGAGCACTCTTGCTCTACACTCTGAGCCTGTCTGGTGGGAGACCTCTCCTTCAAGCATGGTCTTGACCATCCACCGGGGGCACCCAGCGCAGGTTTTCCCCAGGACACCGGCCCTCTTTCCTTTGGCCGAGTGGGGGGCAGAGGCATGGGCAAGGCCATCAGATCCTGTGCTGCCTGGAAAGCCTCTGGTGTCGACAGCTGCTGCAGGGGCACTCCCCCACCCCCAGGAGTCAGGGGATGCTCCCTGCACGGAGGTGCAGGCCCGGAAGCTGGCTCGACGGGCTGCAGTTCCAGCACCGCTGGGCTTGGCCCCGACCACAGCCATGGTGTGGGGGAGTGAGAGTGCTCTGCGTGCTGGCATCGACGTCTCTTCAGTGCCAGAGAAGGACTGTGTCGGGAGGACTCCGGTGCCAATGGAGCGCTCCTCACCGAGGAGACGCTCGATGCCGAGGTGGAATGTGGCAGCTCGGAGGCCGGATGAAGAGCCGCCTCCATGAGAATAGCCTTGTGCCTTATCTCCCTCTCCTTCTGGGTCCGAGGCTTGAAGGCTCTACAGATTTTGCACTTTTCCCTTAGGTGCTGCTCTCCTAGGCACTTTAGGCAGCGGTTGTGAGGGTCACTCACCGGGAAAGCCTTGCCACAGGTTGCACAAGGTTTAAACCCTGGTGAGCCAGGCATGACCCGGGCGCTAAGCCCCCTTTGTTAGAAGGGCTTCCTAACTATAACTACTAACAACTAACAAACAAACTGTCAACAACTAACAAGTCCAAACGTAAAGGGAAAGTTACTTGCACGAGGCAAGAGATGGTCCAGTGACTGTCACAGGCGGAAAGAAGGAACTGAGGGGCTGTAGGGTCAGCGGTGCCTTATGTACCGTGGCATGGAGGTGGCACTCCAGGGGGCACCTGAGCGAACCCTACCGGATCTGCTGAGGGGAAAAAAGTTCCGGGAACCAGTGCATGATGGCGGGTGCACACCTATGGTTGAATGGATATGAGCAATCACTCGAAGTAGAACAAACTTTTGGTTCCTCAAGTGAGGGACTCAGGATCTGATAGAAAGCAGTTCAATCTTGTAACACAGATCTAAAACCAATACTCGGGAAGTCCGTATCCAAACCCTCCTCTTCGCTGATGATGCAGCAGTGACAAACCACACAGAAGCCCATCTCCAAAATCTCATGGACAGTTTTTCCAAAGCCTGCCATGACTTTGGGCTTACTATAAGCTTAAAGATGAACACAATATGCAAGGAGTTGAAGAAGCACCCTCCATCAACATCAATAACTATGAACTTGAAGTGGTGAATGAGTTCATGTACCTGGGGTCCACTACCACAGTCACTTGAAATGGAACTCAATATCCGCATCGGAAAAGCTGCCACAACAATATCTAGACTGAGCAAGAGGGATGGCAAAACAATTAACTGACAGAACACTGTCAAAGAACACAGAAAGATCTGTGTGTATTGTCCATGTGTTATCAGTACATTTTTGTATGGGAGCACGACATGGACCTTATACTCTCATCAGGAAAAAAAGCCCAATTAACTTTAATATGCGATGTCTTCATCAAATTTTTTGAATCTCTTGGAGGGACAGAATCATCAGCACTGAGGTAGGTGCTCAAGTGGGCCAGCATACCCAGCATGCAAAGACTCCTTAAACAGAGATGCTTCCTTTGGGTTGGGCATGTGTGCCAAATGAATGATGGGCACATCCCCAAGGGCACCCTCTCTGGCAAATTAGCATCTGGAAAAAGACCTAAAGGATGCCCAAAATTGGATTTCAATGATGTGTGCAAGCGAGACCTCAAAGAAAGGGACATGGATATGGATAACTGAGAAGATCACACTCAGGACCGCAACGTTTGGAAAAAAAGAGCTCAATAAAGGTTTCCAAAGCAGTCCAGCTTAGCAGAGAATAAAAGAGCTTGCAGACAGGAGAGCCCAAAAGGTCGAAACCAGGGCCCAAGCATAATTTTTTTGGGCCCAGTACAAACTCGTAACATGGGCGCTGTCCCACACACATACCACAATCCCTCATCCCATACATACAATCTCATGAGCCATGAAACATTTTTTTCCTCATGGAAATGGGGGTTTCAGCCTAGGCCAGGTCACCCAGGGCTCCGGTAAAGTGTACCCCTCTACCCCCATGTGGGGGCCCTGGTCAAAACACCACCTTTAAATGTGACAAATGCAGCAGAGATTGTCTCTCTCAAGTAGGTCTCCTCAGCCACTGCTGCCATAAAACCAACTGAACAAATTTATTACTTCACAGGGGCGCATACGCACGGTCTCTCAAGATCGAAGGCTGCCTATTACTACTACTAGCTGGTGTTCTGCACTAGTCAAAGAGAAACCCACATCCACAGCCTTACTCCTTGAGGGAGTGTAAATGGATGGGAGGTGGGAGAGGAAAGTTTCACATCACTCTGCATCAGCACATTTGGCTGCTGTGAGGCCTGGTCCACACTGGGAAGCCCTGATGGGATCCTAAGGCCTAGTCTTAATTTGAAAATAGGGTTACCATACATCCAGGTTTTCCCAGATATGACCAGCAGTGTCCTCTATTTAGGAACTTAGTGTATGGTAACCCTAAAGCTTTACTGGTATAGCTATACCAGCATAGCTATATTGCCAAAACCTTCCTAGTGTTTAGGTGCTCCGGCCAGCATAGCTAATACCAGTTCCCCCAATCAAAATAAGATTGATGTTGGTATAACAGCATTTACATCAGGGCTTTTGTCAGTATAGAAGCATCTCCCCAAAATCACACCCCTAACCATCACAACCATGCTGGCAATTGTTTTTGGCCTCAGAGTTAACGTAGGTGCTGCTTGCTAGCATGAGGTCATGTGATTCAGGACCTTGTAGGAAGGGACAGTGATGAGGGCAATCTTCTGTAAAGGGAGCCACTTCTCATCAGGGATCAGCTTAGAGCTCACAAGTAACTCCACTTGGTTTTGTCTTTATTGTATGACTTCCCCACTGACATTCATGTTTTGGCCTATTTTCAACCGTCCAGAATAGAAGTACAAAATCAGTCAGAGCTATGCTGCTTCAAGGTAGGACTGACTTAGCAAATTCAGGTCATTTGAACTATGATCATTTTTACCAGCTGAGGATTTCCCTCTCAGTGAAGTGGGCATGGCTCTGCTATAATTTTGCATAACCATTAGCAATAATAATGATCATTTGTTCTATTATAGCTTCTTTCATCTGAGCATCTCAGGCCCTTCACACAATACTTTGAGGTAGAGAAATACTTACAGATACACTGTGGGAGACAGAAGGTGCCATTTCTTCCACAAACCATATGCTGTTAAAATACAATAGTGACTCTTTCACAACAAAGTCAAAAAGGGTTTTGACACTGGATCTCAAAACTATATCACAATTGTTGGTGCTTCATTAACACACATTACTCTAAATATACTATTACTATTTAATATATTTAAACACTTAGCAGCTGGAAGCACATTTTATAAATCCACTTAATTTTCATGTGGTATGTGTAGTATAGTACATTAGATACTGGATTAGTGACTTGTCATACTTGTTTCAATTGATGAGAAAATCGCAGTTGCTGATATGATGACTAAAATGATTTCTAAGTAAGATTGGAGGAGGAAGTCAGTCATTTCCTCCCGTACTGTAACTCCTCCAAGAGGTAAAAGTATGAGCGGAGAACGGTTGCTGTGGTAACACAAACCCCACGCTAATTGCGGTCTCTCGTGTTGGCTGTTCATGGAAACAGAAATGATGGGAAAGCGTTGTGGGTTTTTTTTTAAATGGCTTTTAAAATAAACGTGGTACAGAAACTGCAGCAGCGATACAATATAAATAAGAGCCACGTAATACAACTAATGGAGAAGCATGCTTATTGTATCCATAGTCAACAGCACTTAAACTAAAATAGCTAATAAACCAAGTAAAAAACAGAACACAAAAAAAATAAATAAAGCCCCAAAGCCTACCACCATTCAGAGACAAGCTGACACATTTTATAATGTACTCTTGGAATTGGACTTTGTACTATTTAAAACTTGGAGCTTTACACGGAAAGACAATATGCCTATAGTATTCAGTAGTTAATGACAATATAAATGTAGTTCTGATGCTAATGCATGGGAACTGCTACGACTGTTAATTGGCTGACCACAAGATGAACAAAAACAGCATCAGCAATACAGTGGAACTTGGCTCAAGCAACCACAGAGGGATTTCTTAATGGAGGCGACCTACTAAAAGGTATGACAAAATTGGACCCCGGTCTGAGGATATTTTGGGGCAGTCTCTAAAGGAAGGAAGTTGATTAATAGCAGTGGTCACTTGCAGGAATACATGGTGAGTAAATATGAAACGAACATGCAGCTGAACCACTTTTTGCAGAGATTCAGATCAATCTCAACTAAAGTAGGGAGAGCACTTGGATTGCCCGGTAACAACTGGGTGCTGCAGGAAATAGTATCAAAGATTCAGAAGGTAGTACTCTGCCCTCTGACACAGTGCAGTGCCAATACCCCACGCTGCTGGAAGTTGTCATCTTTTGAATGAGACATAAAACTGACATCTGATCACTTGTGGCCACTAAACACTCACAAGGTCGATGAGTTACATGGGCTTAATTGAGGACAGAATTTAGCACAATATACTTTGCTATTTTTTTTCCCCCCAGTTTCGTTTTCTGTTTTTCAGCAATTCTAATATTAATTCGTACTTAATGATTCTGTGGCTGAATTCTACACTGCAGCAATTCACTGATGGCTGGAAGTAAGAAATAAGAAGCTTCCTGGTCTCAACTGGGCCAAAGGTGAGATTAAAGCAATTCCTTAATCAGTACTTGTAACCAGACTCAACTTGAAAAAATGGTTTTTGAGTTCTAATAAAACATTCTGGACATTTGATGGATTTGCTGTGTGACAACTGTTTTGCCATCTCTACTGCATGTATTAAATAGTTAAAACCACGGTAGGAGAGATTTGTGAAGGGCAGAAAGAATCCTTCCTGTTAAACCTTCCTATAGTGCCATAACCTTCGATGCCACTCCACAGGGGTTACAAAGAGTCATCCCATGCCCAGAGAACTTGTCTGACTTAGAGAAACAGAGACATTAAGCTGAGTGACAGAGAAAAAGAGGTATATATAGGATTAGATGAATGGCTAATTCATTGCTTGTATTCTAAGTTGCTATGGCCTCCATTGACTATTCCTCTCACGTATTAAGATATACAGGAAGAGAACACTTAGTGCTGCCTCTACTTTTAGGTAAAGGCCAGCATTTCCATCTGTGGACCAGACAAGATATGGCCAGCATCATGAGCAAAGGCTGAGGATACCTATAATTAAAAGCCTAAACTTCATAAATCCCTAGCCATTCACTTCCAGAAAGGAAAGGAAGAAAAAAATATTCTGAGTTATTGGGTTTGCAGAGTTTATGAACTCTGTCAGCTTTGCCCTAACAAGCTTGGGTTTATTTGGTTTTCTTTAAAACCCCTATTCTAAAACACTGGGTGCTTACAGAAATATATATAAAATACACTTTAAAAATTAAAAAACCAAATACTGTGACAAAGTAGCCATACAATTCAGTTCCAGCTAACAAATACTTCAAGCTGAAAATAACTACCCTCTCCCCACAATCACCAAATTGCTGACAGTGTGGGTAGACGCTAACAAACAAACAAACAAACCCCACCAGAAACCCTGAGTCAGGAATACATTCCTATTTAGGAAGGGAACTTAAGCACATGCTTAACTTTATGTGTATACTTCGTTCCCAATTAAATCAATGGGACTTACGCATGGATTTACAATGAAGCACATGTTGGGTTTTTTGTTGTTGTTTGGGGGGTTGCTGTTGTTTGGGGGACCCTTCTGCATTGTTCACTTTGAGAATCTCTTCCACTTGGCTAAGGATGTGGCCCTGGTGGATGGTTTCCTGCTGCCAAGGAGTACTTCTTTAACAGGCTTCGAGCATGTTGACTCTGTGGGGTTTAGCCGTGAAACTTCCACACTACGAGGGGGAAGGACATGAGGCTAGTATGCTGGAGGCAGCCATGGTCCGGGGTGATTGTGTCTTGCACCACTAGAAGGGTAATTGGAGCAGCCACCGGCAGGTCCGGTAGCATTGTGTACCAGTGTTGCTGGGGCCAAGTTGGGGCTATGAGTATGATGGATATTCTTTCCCTCTTGACCTTGAGAAGGACTTGGTGAACTAGCAGAAAGGGGTGAATGCATAGAGCAGGTGGTCTGTCCGTGGGAGGAGGAATGTGACTCCGATCAAGCCCGGGCTGTGATTCAGGAATGAGCAAAACTGCTGACACTTTCTGTTGAGTTTTGTCATGAACAGATCTACCTGGGGAACTCCCCACCCTTGGAAAAAGCTGTTTAGGATGTCTGGATGGATAGGCAGAAGGACCTGCTGGGATGGTCCGCCAGCTCACTTTGGAATCTTGGGAGGTAAGATGCCTTTAAGTGTATCGATGGGCTATGCAGAAGTCCCACAACTTGAGGGCTTCGTGGAACAGGGTAGAGAAGTGTGCTCCTCCCTATCTGTTTATATAAAACATTGCTGTAGTGTTGTCCGTCATAACTGATACTTATCTGCCTTCCAGATGGGAAGCGTTGGCTTTGGGGTGGGGAGATCTTTTAGGGACCCTTGGGACTCAAGGCCTCTGGTCCCAAGCAGAGCTCTCACTTCACATCAATGTCAGGGAGCTGAAAGCAATGTCCTTAGTACCAAACATGGCTGCGCAGGGTAAAACTGTGGGGGAGGCTGGGCCTTAAAGTGCTTTCTCTGAGGAGCTGGTGTATGCAGGCCCAGGAATTTCAATGTTGCCCTAGAGTCTTTAAGGCTGTGGAGCTTGGAGTCCATTTGCGCTGAAACTAACCCCAAGCCTTCAAATGGCAAGTCCTGCATAGTCTGCTGAACCTCTGGAGAGAGGCCCAACACCTGTAGCCATGAACTCCACTTCATGGCATTTGCTTGTTGACTCACGATCCAAAGCTGGAGTCCCCCAGTGGAATAGACCTTCCTGCCAAAGAGATCCAACTTCTTTGCATCCTTAGACTTAGGAGAAGGGTCGTGCGGTCCCTGCCTTTCTTTTTCTTTCACGGCCACCACCACCAGTGACCCTAGCTGTGCATGGTGAAAGAGATACTCATGGCCCATTGAGAGTGAAAAATATTTCCTTTCTATCCCCTTAGCTGTAGAGGGGATAGAGGCTAGCGTCTGCCACAGAGTCTTGGTAGTGGCCTCAACAGTTCTTATGAGGGGCAAATCCACTCTTGCAAGGCCTTCTGGCCTTAAAATATCCACCATAGGGTCCACCGACTCCAACACCTCTTCCACTTGGAGCCCTAGATTCCAGGGCACCCTCTGTAGCAACTCCTGATGGGCCCTATTGTCTATAGGGGGGGTGCAGTGGATAAGGTTCCTGCCACTGCCTCATCGGGAGAGGAAGATGCTATAGACAACGTCAGGCCTTTGTGGCCTTCAGGATCATAGGGGTATCCCTGCGTGGGGATGTTGTGTTTGGTTCCGGGGTTGTCCCCAGTACCAATCCCTGCATCCCCCTCTGCCACTGCACTGGCCAAGGGACCATGAGAGGGGCCTGTCCTACCTCTTGACTGTACCAGTGTCACTTTGACTAGTGCTGGCTATGACGGGAGATCTATGACTCCGCCTCTAAGTCCGATGCCCATGACTCCAAAAGTGGGGACCACAGTGGTGCCGAGCAAGACCATGCTGGAGAGCAGTGCCATGGAGAAGGCAACTGGTGCCTTATCATGGCCAGTTTGCCTCTAGATGGCACCACGTTTCGCTGCAGTGCTGGAGGTCCTACCACCAGCACCTGGTGGGAGACTGCTATGCCATCATGGCTATCAGGTCTCTGGCCACCTCAGATGTGTCCGTATTGGAAGGGAGATCCAGTTCTCCCACCTGCTCTCCCTTGCAGGAGAGTCCATGGACATCAGACTCAATAGACCCCTCTGTGGGCCCAGAGTCAATGGTGCTGCCTCCGATGGAGTGGGTGTTGGGTGCCCTGGCCCGGGGTACATACCACCATCTTGCCATTGATCTCACCGTGGGGGAAGCACCCTTTATCATTTCTCTTGTGCGGCACCAGTGAGTGGGAGGGGTGCTGGGCTGACATTGACACCAGTGAGAGGTGGCACCAATGGTCTCTGGGTGCCAAGCCCTTTCTTGGCATTGCCAGCTCCCTAACTGAGGGAGGCACACTCCACACCAAGGTGCTAGGATCCAACTGCCTTGGTGGCTGAGGATATATGTCATAAGAAGGTATGTCAGTCTGACCTTTCTCTCCTTCTTGGTCCTTTGATGGAATCCCTTGCAAATCTAGCACCAATTTGTCTGGTGGGATTCTTCCAGGCACTTCAAACAGGATTTGTGGGGATTGCCCCTTGGCATAGATTTGTAGCAGGTCCCACACCTTGGGATCAAGGCATGCCTCAAATCCCGGGATGGTGGGAAATTTAATGCCCCCCCCCACCAGAAAACTTAACTAATAACTAACATTAAACTAATCTATTTACAGGTTTTCAATGTTCAAGACCACTAGGGAAATACTTGCCGAAGCAAGAGAGAAGCGTAGCTCCAACGACCATCACAGGTGGTAAGATGGAACTGAAGAGGCGGCTGGTTGGCTGGGCCCTATATTCAGTGCCATAGTGGTGCGACTCCAGAGGGGCACCTAAGCTGACCTGACATGTACTGCTAGGGGAAAAACCTTCTGATGACTGTGCATGCAGAATGTACATGCCTACTTGGAATCGACATGAGCAAGCACTTCACGAAGAACAATCATTGCAACAGTGATCTTTCATTGAAAGATAAACAGGAACACAGTCATCAGATATCTCTATTTAACAGGGTGTTACCATATTAGAATGAGCATCATTACAATACTTATGACAAGGTGATTCTAGTGATTTTCTTAATAAAATCGGATTACACACATATAACAGACAAGGCATGTCTATCAAACATTAATATTTAAAAAATTGGATAGATATAGGAGAAGTATAAAATTAAAGAATTAAAGTCAGCTTACTGGTTAAGGAAATGTGTGGGTTGTAATCAATATAATTGATATATAATCTATTGATCAGGCTACAAAAAAGGCTCTGACTAGCAAGTAGAAGGGAGGCATGAAAATAATGTTATAAGACCAGAAGGACTAAAGTACGGAGGATGTCTGGTTTAAAAATTAACTAATAAAATAAGGGAAAGTTTCTAAAAAGAAGGCCTCTGACAGACAAGGATGACTGCAGATTGCTTTAGATCAAAAACAGAGAATCTGTTTTAAAATTAGCCAACATGGCCCTTCTCCAATCCACACACTAGTGTTAAACTTATTTGACCCCAGGTGCAATGGGACAATGGTTGGACAGCAAGGAGGAGAGGAGGAAAGGGTTTGGAAAGAAATCTTACCTGGATTAAGACTGGAAATAAGGTGAACTGTCTCAAGTTGTTTTTTAGCTGAAGTCAGTAATTAACAATGACATAGCTTGTTTGTTAAAAAATTTAAAAAGTCAGCTCTGAAAAGGTTCATTGATACTACTTGCCTGACCACGCTGGAACCAGCCAACATGGGTAAAAGCAACCCTATGTTTAGTCTGTAAGTATCTTGTTCAAATGCTTATAAATTTTTGTTACTGTTTGAATGTAGTAAATTCCTTATTATTTAGGCTTTTTAGGCATGTTTAGAGCAACTGGCCTTTGGCTTTTGGATTTAATAAAATAATTTATTATTAAATTGGTGTTTGGTGATTTCCCATAATATTAATAATTTCAACAGAAGTGCATTTTTCTTTGCAAGTGAATGTACTTGTGGTACATGTGGTGCTGACACATTGAGCAGTTTAGTTCCTTCAGTGATTAGCTCATTGTGGTACTTCCCAGGTGATTCGAGCACATTCAATATCCTCTGTCACTGTCTTCTGCCAATTCTTCCTTGAATTTCCTTGCCAACTCTTTCCTCACTTGGGTACACAATTCAACGCTTGCTTAGCATGAATGCCATATAGTGTACATATACCAATCACCTGAGACTTCTTTCTTTGATATTTTTAATGTCTTGCTCTGTCAGCTCTCTTACTCTCACATTTGTTATTTTGTCTTTCCATAAAACGTGTAATAACTTCCTCACCCATCTGTGATGAATAGCCTTCAATCTCTTCTGTTAGCCAATATCATTGGGCAAGTCTTCATTCTGTACTAAGCTTGCTAGTGTATACTCACATGGTATACGAGATCTCACCTTTAGTTTGGGATGGAGACCTATGCTTGATCAGATGTTGTTCATCCTTCCAAACGTGGTGTTTTGCTTTTCCTAATCTAGTATGAAACTTTACCACAACCACCTTCAAACGTTATCACACTTCTTAGAGAGCAGAACTGCTCTGTCTATTCAAATCGTTGTCTACCCAAGTACACCTTTTCATCTGTAGTCCCATTTCTGACCTTCATAATCTTGATTTTCTCTGCATTTACTTTCAATCCAATTTTTGTTGCTTCCTATACTACCTCTGATGGAAGTGCAGTCATTCTAATCCACATTGTACTTAGTAAAGCAATGTCCTTAGCAAAGTCAAAATCAGGTGACTTGTCCATTTTACACCACCCACAGTGCCTTTTGTTGCCTGCTTCATCACAGTCTGCTGCTAATGCACAGAGGATTGGTGATAACACACCTCCATGTTTACTCCAGTCATAATATGGAATAACTGGTAACCAATTATGTATGAGTCCTCTATTTTTCTGGATATGTAATAATGCATTAATTTTTCCATAACCACCACTTATATTTTTTAACCATTTCTCTACAGTTGAACTATTTATTTTGACTTGCAAGTGCCCTTTGCAAGTAAAATATTCTGTTTCTGGGGCCCAAGTAGGTCGGAGAAGAGCTAGAGACTCAGAACCAAAGACCCACTGAGAAAATGCCCTGCCACAAGTCCCCCCCTCTTAACTCAGGGTGGAGATGACAGAGTACCCCTACTAAACCTAACTGCAGCATGTCACATGGAGGAAGTGGTGGTCTACCAGGTAGTAGGTCCTAAACCAGCTAAGGCTTATAAATTCTTTGATCTGGACGCATTTGTCTTGATACATAATGAAACCACATGAACTTAACCCCAGTCTCCATAACTCAGTGGAGTTTCAGTGAAGTGCCACAGCCTGAATAAATTGTTTAAACAATTGGATGGTTTTACACTTCTTGGGCACTAGAGTAAGTTACCAGCAGCTCCAGTTTAGACTGACTCCAAACTAATGGGTGAAATTTTAGGAAGTGCTAAGGACCAGATTTTTAAAGGTATTTAGGCAAGGCTGCACTCAGCACTGCAATGCCTAACTGACTTAGGATCATAAATATCATTTCCTAAAGGGATTTAGATACTTTGGAGCCACAATTCCATTGACTTGCAATGGTGTTGTAACTCCTAAGTGCCTAAATCCCTTTTGGAAAGTGGAATAAAGGGAGAATGGAATACATGACTATAAGTATGGGCACTTCCCATGCCCACTATCTTTCATCAGAAAGGCCATACTGGGTTAGACCAATGGCCCATCTCACCCAGTATCCTGGCTTTCAATAGCAGCCAGCACCAGATGCTTCAGAGGGAACAAACAGAACAGGGCAATTATCAAGTGACCCATCCCCATCTTCCAGCAGTCAGAGTTTTAAGGACACCCAGAGTATGGGGTTGCATCCCTGACTTTCTTCGCTAATAGCCATAGATAGGTCTATCCTCCATGAATGTATCTAATTTTTTCAACCCAGTTATACTTTTGCCCTTCACGTCCCCTGGCAATCAGTTCTGGCTGACTGTGCAGTGTGTGAAGTACTTCCTTATGTTGAATTGAAACCTGCTGCCTATTAATTTCTTGGGGTCACCCTTGCTTCATGTGATATGTGAAGGGGTAAATAACACTTCCTTATTCCCTTTCTCCACACCATTCATGATTTTGTAGATCTCTATCATATCCCCCCTTAGTCATTGTAATTTTAATAGTCCCAGTCTTTTAATCTCTCCTCATATGGAGGTTGTTCCAGATCATTTTTGTTGCCCGTCTTTGTACTTTTTCCAATTCTACTATTTCTCTTTTGAGATAGGGTGAGCACAAGTACACTCAGTATTCAGGTTGTGGGTGTACCATCGATTTATATCGTGGCATTATTGATATATTTCTTAGTGTTAATTTAGTGCTCTATCTTGAGACAAACCTTCAATAGTTTTCAGACGAGCCCTGAGAAACAAACACGCTTCTATGCTTTACAGATAAAAGACAGAAGCAGCCTTGCTCAAACCCACAGCATAAGTCAGCAACAGAAGGGGATTAGAAGTTATGAATTATTGATTCCTGTTCCTAAAATACACAGGGTGAAAACCTGGCCCAATTGAAATCAATGGGAGTTTTGCCAGTGGCATCAACAGGACTACGATTTCACCTGTAGTCTCCAGTGTGGAAGGGCTAGGGAGAAAAAAAACACACACTGGAACTGCCTTTCCTCAACATCAGTAAGTCCAAGCACCACCACAACTGTTTTCCTTCTTTACAGATTGTATTTTTAGTTTGTTTTTAGCAACGTTTCCCTATCTGTCATTGTGTCACATTGCACCACTGTATTCATGTAAGAAACTCATTTGGTCCTTAGCACATTATCCTAATCAGATAACATCAAGATTTTTTTTAAAAGTTTGCCTTCATTTTGCATATAAGATATACACTTTGAGAAATCCAAGTAGGTGGATTTCTGTCTCCTGAACTTGAAAAAAGTACTCTACCAAGGATAATTTAGTGCCAATGAAGGACACGTGATTTACTCAGGCAAAATGCTGATTTAAGTCAACAGGAGTCTTGCCTGAGTAATGAGTGCTGAACAAAGTCCCTGAATGTGCACTCATGTAATAAATGGTAATATACACTAAGCCTGGTTGGAGGTTTCCCAATGGAACATTTTTTTCCTTTGGGTAATGCCCATTTGAAGTCAAAACATTCTGTGGGAACATGTCCATTTCAATGAACCTTCTGATGAATTCCTGGCAGGTTTCCAGATAGTTCACCCACCTGCCCACTGCCCTTCCCAACTCCCGTAGCAGCTCTTCTGGTGGGGAAACTTGGAAGGCTTCCAGGGAGCCTGGAAGATCATATTTCATTTCAAAAACACCAAAAAAAAACATTCCCCCTGCAGGAACATTTCAGTGCTTCCAAAACAAAATACTGTAAAACTTAACTTCTGAAATATTTCCCACTCCCTCTCCTTCAAGATTGGAAAACAGGATTTGGGACAAAATGTTTTCCAACACATCAAAATGTTTTACAGAAGTGAAATTCAGTTTCCCAGCCAGCTCTAATATACAGCTATCCTCATCTCATTTCCATGATATAGTTATGTGTTAGAAAATGGTGCATCTCCTGTGGAGAATTTAGACCTTTTGCTAAAAACCTGAAAAAACAACTTTTCATCTTGCTGAACAAAAGATCAAATTTCCATAAAAAGCTGACTTTTCCTTCAACATTTTCATCGAGTCAAAATGTCAGGTTTCTGTTCACCTCCTCTAGTTTCTACCCTTGTTTTACAGTGGAAACTGAGGCCCTGGGAGGTTAACTTACCTGCCCAAAGTCATACAATGGCTGGGTAGAGCTGGAAATAGAACCCAGAACTCAACTTATTAGTTCTACCTTTTAACCGCTTACTGATACACTCTCTGAGGTAGAAGTAGCAAACTCATTCTGAGCCTAATCCAAAATTTATAGAAGGTATAACAAAAATCAACATTTAGAAGTTAAAGCTAGACAAAGTCAGACTGGAAACAAGAGGTAAATTTTAAAACAGTGATGGTAATTAACCACTGAAACAATTTATCAAAGGTTGTGGTAGATTCTCCATCACAGAAATTTAAAATCATGACATTCCACTCCCCATCTTCCACTTGTGTCTGCTTGCCCAGGGCGAGTTCCACCTCACTCTGAGATAGATCTGCCTCTGTAAACCTTCCTGTTCCATGAGCTAACATACTCCACAAATGTGTGAGTGAGCATGTGTGTGTGCATGCGGACACGCACGCACTGTTGTCTAGCTCTTGCCAATTTCGTAAGTCTTATTAAATAATAATTTGAACTTCTCCAGCACCTTTTAATCAAATATCTTACACAGCTTTACAGATATTAATCAATTAAGCCTGGGCACCCCTGAAAGGTAGTCAAGAACTATCATCCTCATCACAGAGAGGGGAAATTGAGGTACAAATATGATAAAGTCTAAATTTGCAAACCATGGCTTCCAGTTTTGAGATACTACAGGGGCCTGCTTTTCAGGTGGTACTGATCACATACAACTCTAGATGTTTCATTCAGATAGTCAGGCTCAATGTGTCTCTAAAGTTCTACAATTTTGTAGAATTGGCCATGCAGAAATAGAACTCTTCCTATTTCTGTGATAGTCACCAGATGATCTAGGTGCCATTCTTGATCCTTTTTTTACTCACTATTCCTTTCTCTATATCTATGATTTGCATTGTCTTTAACTGAAGTTTGAAAGGAAGAGCAAAGGGAAATTAGTTACTGTATGTATCTTTTTGTGAATTACACTTTATTGCAACAGTAGAAAACAATTTAAAAATTGTAATATGAACAACAAAACTATGGCAAACTTTCAGCTAAGTATCCTACTGTATTAGATTATATCTCAAGCTATAATTTTCATTTAAAATCAGTTATATACAAGAATCCATGTACAGGTATATTTCAAAAATCAAAAAATATTTCCCTATTTTATACTCCTCCAGAGGAGACTAAAAGTTCCAGTCTATTTGCATTTATGTTAAAATTGCATGTCATTTAGCAAATAAATAATATATTAATACAGAGGTAACTGACACGAGGGAATATCCATCTTTCAACACAGGTGAATTTATAGATTTCCATTGCTTTTTCTTTAAACACGTACACACAATAATGCCATTAACCATTTTCAAGTGTAATTAGAAACATTAATTAGTTCTATCATCATACAGAATTACCACATGTACAGTCTATTCAATATTCCAGCCAAAATATCAGATAACAGAAGTTGTTTCATAAGAGGACCATAGAATTACAGGACTAACTCCTACCGTCTAAACTATAGCTTTGTTCAATGACCACCTAGCTGAAAAGCCTGGATGTGTTCCACCTAAACCTGTGCAGCATTTTATATTGAATCCTTAATGTAGCTTCTCAAGACCAATAAGCATTTATTCTTACCAATTGTTCATCTTTTATTTTTTCCTGCCTTTTCATTTAGTGTGAAGTTTTGCAAAATTGTACTAATGCAGAAATTTCATAATTGCATACGCTGTGTAAGGGAAAAAACCAAAATGCACAGTCACTCAACTTGTTAGCAACATTAGAGAGGGATGAGGCTCATTTATGTCCACAGACAAGAATCTATTTGAACAGCAATATTTTTTATATACTTTCAAAGCACCAAGGTATTTTATGACAGCTTTAAAAACCTATTGCTTTCACTAGTTTCCAGCCACACACATCATATGAAAGGTATGTATCTGCAGCTTTAGTTCTAGGAATGTGCATGAAACCTATGACCCTGATCATACAATTCACTGAAGCAATACACAATCCTATTGACATCAACAAAGCTACACACAAGTGTGCTAGTGCATTGTAAATTTCAAGATTGGGACCTAACATGGAATGTTCGTGCAATGGTGCTACTGTAGATCACACCTTTTGCAGCCAAAGTTGGATGAAATTCTTATCCTTCATATCACTTGGATGAGTTTGCATTAGGTAGCTGGGGATTTCACATTTGTAGGTAAGATTTTTATTTGGAAAGTAAGAAAGGAACTAGTTTTGGCCTGGAGGGGAATGTGCAGGGCTATTTTTGTAAAACCACAGCAGAAGCGTGTATGATTCCAGAGCAGAGCCTGGAGCATGATTCACACAATTTAGCTCAAACCCTCATCCAGCCATTATACATCATGCACAAATGACTCCTGCCTTTACCAGTTCTTGCCAGTCTGAATAAAGGCCTCTATGTTATATGTGTGCTCATATTAATGCTAAGCAAACTTAGGGCTTAAATTTAGCCTCAGATCTCTTCTCTAAGACAAAAAATGAGGTAACGCTTATTTTAAAAATTTAAACTTAGACTGGTATTCCTGGAGAGGAAAATATCATCTCTTCAGAAATCCGTTAGCAACGCAAGTTGTAACACTTTGGAAGAGCTTCCAAATATATGATCCAAAGGTGAAAGAATCTATAGTGAACCATCCATCAATTCTGTACCATCCAGTCCATGATTTGTGGTACAGTACCCTTAATAACTGGTGATGCTACTTTATTTTCCCTTTCTTGAAAACATTTCTTGCTTTCCTACCAACATCGCTTTTGTCTTTCCTGCATTGAACTTGAGCCTACTGCTCTTCAGCCATCTGCTGATTTCTTCTAAGCACTGTACATCAAGGTTTCACAGAGGGATGTTGATAAATTGGAGAGGTTTCACCAAAGAGCTATGAGAATTATTAAAGCATTGCAAAACATGCCTTACCGTGATAAACTAAACAGAGTGAGCTCCTTGAGAAGGTTAAGGGATGATTTCATCACAGTCGATAAGTATCTATATGGGAAACAAATATTTGATAATGGGTTCTTCAATCTAGTAGACAAGAGGTATAACAAAATTGAATGTTTGGAAGTTAAAGCTAGACAAATTCAGGCTGGAAATAAGGTGTAAATTTTTAAACACTGAGGGTAATTAACCATTGAAACAATTTATCAAATGTTATGGTAGATTCTCAAACACAGACAAATTTAAAAACACTTTAAAAAAGAAAGACATGCTCTAGTTCAAACAGGAATTATTTTGGGGAAGTTCTATGGCTTGTATTATAAGGAGGTCAGACTAGAGGATCACAATGGCATCCTCTAGTCTTGGACTCTATGAATGGTATTACATACTTTGTTTGCACATAAACATTTTAAAGAAATGGAAGTTTCAATGTTTTAAATAAGTTGAAAATTGGAATGTTATACTCAGCTGATGGTGCAGGTTAGAACAGAAAAGTCTACAAAGCTATTTATCATTTAGTGATTACTATGCTATTTTTAATTACATTCATAAAGTACATATAGCTTAGTTTAATTAATTTGGACATTGCTTTTACTGCTTTCCCTCATTACTGCTTGTCCTTTTCCCTTTCTTTTCCTCTGCTATTTTTTCCATTTTGTTTTTGCATAAAAAAACTGATCCCTTTGTCAACTAAAAATCAAGATTAGAAAGAGGTACACTATGTAAGCCTTTTAAGACTATGTCATAATAGAGCCATGTCAGGAACAGCTGAGGAGATCCAAGGCTTCGGTATTCCTTGAAAGCCTGTGATACAAGAACCAGACCTTTGTGCATTTTCCCCTCTCCACAAACATGCAACCTCCTCTCAATGCTGTATGCTTGCTGCTCTGTTCTTTTGCTGACTGGAACAGTTGCAGCCAATAACAGGATGCCTGTGGGTTAGCACTTGTGGGTCTCCTATGTACCCAGCTCACGCTTTTCTCCACCCCACCTCTCCTGTCACCAGCTCCCGATGATTACCCCCACACCTGCCTTCACTGATGAAAAAAATTCACAAACGAAGAGGAAGTTTGTATTTCATTCTTGTCTCTTCAAATCTTTGAAGTTTTCTGGGAGAGAATATACCAACTCACACCCACCCACAATTCCCGGTACTGCATTTGGACTTTTTAACCCCTTCCTCACAAAACACGAACACACTGCAGAGAATGTACAAGCAGCGCTGGAGTGCCTTATTCCAGGAACGATGTACATTCTGCAGAGATCATTACTACTGCTTTTCAGATAATCTGAGGCTGTGGGAGAAGCTGAATCCCAGTTCAACAGTATCATCAGTCGTCTCTACTGGTATATTGTTCTTTCTTGTGTGGGATGAGTAATTCCATGCTTCTTGTCTTGAAGTTAGCCTATTCAAAGACACATTGCAATGGCATGCTCCTGACTGCCTGACGCAGTATGAACGAGTAGAGTCTGGAAGATGAACACCTGGGTAGGAATTTGGTTGATGATGATTAGGAGGAGAGGGGTAGTATTCAGCAGCCACTGGATTGGCCGCTGGGGTACGGAAAGGACCGTTAGCCATGCAAAAGGTTCGGATGCTGCTATTTTTCTTGAATCCATGATGAATCCCTAATTTAGCAATAAGAGGCTTCCCAACATTAACCTCCTTCCTTTCATCCATGGAATCATCTATTCCTGGATACTCATAATGCAGACAAACTGTGAAGATCAAGTGCTCCTGTGAATGACAGACAATAAGGTTAGTTCTTCCTTCAAAAAAGCAGTGCGATAAAAATGTTAAGAAGTGATTATTTGTCTGAGGTGGCAATTAACACAGTTTTAGGTACAATAACAAATAAACATATAAGCATAACTGTTAAATTGCTATGAGCCTTGCAGTTATATGTATACTACACAGCCAGGGCCAAATTCTGTGCTGATTTACACTCAGTACACTCTCGCTGGAATCAATGAGGCTGCAAAAGATGTAAACTCATTGCAAAATTTTCCACATTCACTTCATACTGTGTTTAAACACAAGTAAGCTTAACTCCCAGAGACCTCGTCCGAAAATTATTTTCCTGTGCTCTTCAAGATTATTTCTATCCTCCTCCCTTAACCATGTGTCAGAGCACTAGCTGCTTCTGTAACAGAAAACATTCCCCCTGTCACTCTATGGGTGACATTCTGTTCATGAGACAATTACAAAAGCACCATGAGGAGCATTTCTGTTTATGGGAGGATTTCTCTCTTCCCCTCCAAGTTTCATTTGAATTTTTAGGTAATCCAATTTGGCAACTTATTTCCACCACAAAGGATTTGAGAGTAGAAGGTGCCATTTGCACACTGTTTTAATTAATATTTTTTTTGGATAACAATAACTCATTGGTTATCTTGATTTATAAACCTGATGGCAGAAGGATAAGAAAGCACTCTTCTGTATGGCATTCTTCATTCCACCAACCTCCACAAACACTCTAATTTTTTCAGTTTCTAGAAGTGTTTGTGTTACCCTCTGGAAAGCAGATAGGGTAAATCATATACAGTAGAGATGCTAAAGTCATGAAGATCCTATAATACGTGTCTGGTCCTTTAACACCAACATTTAACTATGCAAAGTGAGAGTGCTTTAGAACATGAAGGGTTCAAGGGCACAGGCTGGATTGGAAAGAGATTATTTATAGCGTTTCCACTTCTTACTAGTGACCTCAATTTATGGCTCTGCTTTAAGGCATCAAGTTTAGTGAGCAAATAGACATGGAAACGTGTTCAGTGATATGTACAAGGTGCTGTGATTCCTCCAGAGAAGTCAATCAATCTTCTCAACCTACAGGGCACATTTGCCCAAGTCATATTGAAAAGGGACTTGTGGAATAATATTTCATATTCTTTGGCTCTCTCTTTGGAACATATTTGCAGTCTGCCAACTACAAAACCAAGTCACTGAAGTTTGCTCTTAGCCACTCTCACTCTAAGCAGCTAGAATAAATGTTTAAATGAGCAAGTACGCTTTGAGCAACTACTGAAAATACACATTATCCATTATATCAATTATATAGAATCTAGCTCTTTCAAAGGTGTTGTGAAGCAACACGATTAACCTGTACTGTATAAAGAAATGTGCGAGACAAAAAATAATGTATTAGCCACCTTTAGTTTCTGCAGTGAACTTAGTCTAGTGTAGAGACAGTGTTTGGGAAGATCCTTTGATACTAAATAGCTGCCAGTTTCCTCAGGAGTCCCTTTATTTGCCTCTTTAGGATCTACATCCAGGTCCTGTTGAAAAAAAAAGTGAGAACTAAATTTTAGGTATAAAAAAGTAGAACATCATTATGGAAAGGAAAATAAACAGAAACATTTGAATTTTATGTGAAGTAGCTTAAGATTTGAGTTCAACTTATAACTTTTATTTCTACAAAATTTATTAAGATTTAAAACTGAAAACATTTGGTGTTTTCTTTTTCTTAACAAAAAAGAATTATACATACAGATTCAGCTGGTATTAGTGAGAGTCACCTAGGCTGCCTAACTCATCAGCAGTCACAAACAGCAGTGGTTGTTTGTGCTTCATCTCTTGCCTTCCTAAAATGTGACTCAAGGCGGATTTCTTCCACATTTCTGACAATGTGCAAATTTGGTCTCCCCACACCTTTTCTTCTCCTCTCAAATATTTCCTCCTCTCTCTAGTCATCATTGTTCCACTTCAAACCAAGAGATAAAAACTCAGGGTGTTCTTACAAGCAACTGGACTGGTGTCTAATACCAGAGCTGGCAACATAAACAATAGGGCTTTCCTCTTCTAGATTTGAGTACACTAAGATACCACTAGAAGGATTAGTTTTCCTTAAATGTGTCATTTTCAGAGTACAATCATGCTGAAGCTGCTATACAAACAGCAATTTTGATTAATTCAAATTACAACACTATTGATTCCAAGATGCTCAGGTGTCTTTGGCCCCTCTCAGGGAAGTAACAATAATGCTGACATGATGAAATAAACAAGTCAAAAAAAATATGGAACCCAATAAGATACACAAACTTTATTAATTAATTATCTTGGTTTTCAACTGTATCCCACTCCCTCATTTTCTTTTGTACTTTACCTATTAAGGCCCTGATCTATTCATTGAATCTAAACAGGCAGATCCCAACGCCCAAACTGAGCCACTGATCTCTCTGGGGCAGTGAGCATGCCCTTCTGATCGCAGGATCAGGACCTCAGATTGTAAGCTATTTAGGGCAGGGAACTTGTCTTCATACTTTTATGATACCAAGTGCTCTGAACACTTTGCCATATTGTATATGGTAGCACTATAGTAATAGCTCTGTAGGAGAGAAACACATTTATTGCTAATTCACAAATAAGTAATTTTCTTACAATCACTGTTTAGGCAGCACCAAAAGCACGCTAGGCATTTTGAAGGAAAAGAAAACAAGGCACCTTCCCTAAGGATCTTATAATTTAGGATTCCAATCCTGCCATTCAGTGCATTGCAGCTACAGTGATTTCAGTGCGGCTCCACAAGTGTAATAGGGCAGTGTTTCTCAGCTAGGGGTACGCGTACCCCTGGGGGTACATCAACTCATTTAGATATTCACCTAGTTTTACAACAGGCTACATAAAAAACACTAGTGAAGTGAGTACAAACTAAATTTTCATAAACAATGACTTGTTCATACTGCTCTGTATATTATACACTGAAAGGTAAGTACAATGTATTTCAATCACTCTATTTTATAATTATATGGTAAAAATGAAAAAGCAAGCAATTTTCCAGGAACAGTGTGCTATGACACTTTTGTATTTTTATGTCTGATTTTTGTAAGCAAATAGTTTTAAAGCGAGGTGAAACGTGGGATACAAAAGACAAATCAGACTCCTGAAAGGGGCACAATAGTCCGGGAAGGTTGAGAACCACTGTACTAGGGCACCTGCTAAGTGGTGACTTGTAGGAGGATGGCCTAAGGGAGTGATCCTGCAAGGTACTGAGCGTTCTCAGCTCCCTCTGATTTCACTAGGAACTGCAGGCGTTCATCACCTTGCAGGATCAGGCCCTAATTTAGACCCAACAAGTAACAGAAGCAGGCTGTGAAGGGAAGGGGATGAAGAGAGTTTCAACAAGACCCTGGGATTTGTTTTATATATGCATCTTGCTTGGTTCAGAATTCAATGTTTAAAATCCGCCCCCAAAAAAGGTGTAGCCTGGCACAAGAGCAGAAGCAGGCAGCCGCTAACTTAAATCCCAAGTGATCACTGAAACACAGAGAGGAAACACTTACAAGTGGGAAGTCTGTAACATAGGCTTTGCAAACTAATATTTCAGGTGGTTTCTTTACTATCCTTGTGTAGATGATCATGACGTTGGAAAACTCGGCTGCGAACCCCAGCTGAATCTGAACACCACACTTAAATTCAAGACACATACTTTCTGGAAGTTCTGCAAATAAATAGTTTGGATAAATAGATTTAAAATATTCTAGTCAAAGCCTAACATGAATCTGCCATTGCTTTAGCTATCTAAAAGACCATTCTCCTCCCTTCCTATGACTATTATTAAACATTTATATTGTGGTAGTGACTAGAAGACAACCAGGCAGGTACCTCATTTGCTAGGTGCTGTAGGACAAAAAACAGCAAATGCCAGACCCTGGGCTGAAGAGTTACCACTTCAACCCTCAGCTTCTGGGCTCCTTTCCAAATGGGATGTAACAAGAGTAACAACATTTTACACGGATAGAATAAGAATATGTCTATACTGGTGACTTATGCTGACAGAAGAGATTTTTCTGTCAGTGTAGGAAAACTACCTTCCCAACCCATGTTGACGAAAGCCCTCTTCTGTTGATGTATGTGCATCGACACTGGAGATGCTGTTGGCATAGTTACATCAGTTGTACACCTGAGTGACCCAGCTATGCCGATTCGGCCTCTATACTGAAAGAGCGTGATCCAGCCAAGTTAGCGCTTAATGGCTTGTCTACACAGTAATGCTGTACCACTTCAACTACACCATTAAAGTTAAAGCAATACAGTCCCCTTCGTGTAAATACAGTTGTACTGGTATAAGCATCCTTAGCACACTGGAAAGGGAATAAGCTTTACAGGGGTATAACAAATATTTCAGTTTAAAAAAAAAAAAAAAAAAAAAAGCACAACCCTAACTGAAATAGGTATATCAGAAAAAAAAAACCCTGTTTAAACCAGGCCTACATCTTCATAGCCCCAGGGCTTTGTGGATATTTTCCTATGGCTGGAGCAAGGCCTAAAATAAAAAGAGAAAAAAATGCAGTGGACTGCCTAGAAAAATGCAGTGACTATGAAAGAACCTGAAATCCTTGGTTCTGATGGCAGAACCAACACATTTCTCTATTCTGGGCAGTGATTTAAAAAAAAAAATAGGCCCAATGATGAAATCACTAAACCACAGAAATATAAAGGGGAAAATTGTAAAGGCACAAATAGGAGTTGGGTGTGCAACTCCCACTGATTTTCAACAGGAACTGGGCCCCTAAGTAATCCATTTGCTTATAAAAGTGCCTAAGGGATTAATAGTCTGATAATTTTTTCTTTCGTCTCCAGTCTTCTGTTAAATGCATTACAGACAATTCAGTACCACATTCATACCTATCAGGAAAAAAAAAATTCCTCCCTAAAAGTAATTCAGGGATAATGTCTATATACTGCTCATGAAGTTATTTCACATGAAGTGAATTTAGCATTCTCTGTTTTTCATAACAATTTCATCCGGAACAAACCCATGCAAAAACCTTCGCGATTTGAACAGTCCTCTGAACTTCGTGTCTTGAGCCCATTTTGACTCATTATATCATAGCCATTGAAGAAAGCAATACTAAGGACTAGACACTGTTCCCAGATATATTTTCAACTGAATTTTTTAAACGAATCAAGTGAGATAAAGAATAATGAAATGTCCATCTTGAAAGGGAGATTTTCTGGAAAAGACAGTTTACTGTACCGTGAGCTTTGGCCCACTGTAAATTCCGTGCCAGGGACTCTGCAGATGATCCTGCTTGCTGAATGGGATCAGTTAATGCTCTCTTCTCAGACAAACTGCTGCGAATCTCCAAAGCCTGCTTGCCTTTGGTAAGATGACACTTACCCATATCTAAAGATAAATGCAAATAGTTTTCTAGGAATCAAAGCTGCTGAAACTCTAATTAAAGCAACTACATCACTGTAATGCAGTCATGTTATGGTTACAGTTGCGTTAGCATTTCTATGATGAAGTCATTTCAAGGATGTTTAATGATTGGCTATTCAAATTCATTCTAGGCTGAAAGGAAGCATGCAAGATGTCTCAGGAGAACAATTTTTTCTGTAGTGTGTATTTTTCAACGTCTCCATATTTACAATAAAATTCTTCAGTATGGCCCTGATCCAGCAAAATACTGAAGAACATGACTAATGTTAAGCTTATTCAGTCACATTCTTCAGTATCTTGCTGAATGAAAGCCTATAAATGTAAAGCTCGCTTCTTCGCCCCCCCCAGCTGTTTTTGCTGTGAATAAGATTAAGACAAATAGCTAAAGAGTGATTTCAATTAAAATCAAGGTTTAGAAATCATGAATTCATAAATCTGAACTATTTAACATTGGGATTAAACACACATACACACACAAACTGAACAGTGGTCAATGTATTTTCCTTCGGACTGTAACATTTGCCCCACCTGATCAGTACATCAATACATCTAGTCCAGTATGCAATCTCTGTTAATAATTAATTGCTCTATCACATTACCTGATGTCATCTTTCACAGGGTCTTGACCCATACATAACCTTAGGTAGAAAAGACAGGCCTCATTCTCTTCTCACTTACATGAATATGAACCCATTAACTTCAGTATAGTTATAAATTCCCACCAGCATGAGAGGAGAACCAGGCCTTGTATCCTCATTCTATGCACAGTGTCCTCCTCTACAGCTACATATATGTTAAAATAGTAAGTAGTAGTAATAACATATCTGATGACAGTTAAAGCCAGTCTATGACACCTTATCAGTTGTGAAATGCTACACATTAAGATTCCTACATATTCCCCCCCCCACATGCAATCAGCTGAAATCCTGAAGTTTGTGATTATAATTTTAAGATTTAATAGCTAAAACTCTTATTTGTTTTGAATAGTGGTCAAGATTTTCTTATAATAATAGTCCTGTGCATGTACAAAGCTTGTCATGAAATTTAATAACAATATTAAAACAATGACCTACCATTCCATATTTTCATATTTCATTAAACAGAAGATAAGCTAGATGGGGAAAAAAAGGCAAGACAGGCTAGGAAGTAGCAACTGAAAAGTAACTATGATCTATGGATCCACACTCTAGCGGTATGGGTGAATCATACTCAATTGGTGGTGTCAAAATTGTTAATCTTGCAGCACATGTGCTTATGGTGCAACTAGTCACATAACCACCATCATTTCCATTTTCTCTCTATAGCACTGACATTAAAACTGAACTGTTTTAACTTTGTAACATATTTTCAACAGTTTTTCTTGTCAACAGCAACCCAATTTGGCTGCATATTTAATATCTGGTTTGGACTTTTCTAATTTATGAATGCTTGTCAGATACAGACACTGAGCCAAATTCTGTCTTCACTTATAACCCTGCAGCCTCATTGAGTGCAATACACAGGTGTGACAGCAGAATGTGGCCCATTATCCAGATTTTAAGTCTCAGGCTGTGGGAGATTTGGAGAATATTGTTGAAAGTTTTGAAATATTATTATTTTTTATTTATTGGATTTACCTACCAAAAAACAGTATCTGTGCATATAATCCCATTATGTACATGCACTTGTCTATCCCTCCTATGCTTTGAGAGAAGGCTCACTCTCAAATATGACATTCTCTTCAGCACTCTTCTCTCAGGTAATACTTCCATCAACAACACAGGCAGTTTTCCCTGAATGACAAGTGCTCAATAGGGTCATGCACTGTAGTCTAATCAGTAAATAATGGTTATGCCAGCAAATATGGTATTGATACTATATGTGGCACACAGGATTCAAGCCTAATTAGTCAGTCTTCAGACAAGTCAAATAAATTGGGTAACAGTCACATCCAGAGACCACATAGAATCATAGAAGATTAGGGTTAGGAGGGACCTCAGTAGATCATCTAGTCCAACCCCCTGCTCAAAGCAGGACCAACCCCAACTAAACCATCTCAGCCAGAGCTTTCTCAAGCCACACCTTAAAAACCTCTATGGATGGAGATTCCACCACCTCCGTAGGTAACTCATTCCACTGCTTCACCACCCTCCTAATGAAAAGGTTTTTCCTAATATCCAACCTAGACCTCCCCCATTGCAACTTGAGACCGTTCCTTGTTCTGTCATCTACTACCATTGAGAACAACCTAGTTCTATCCTCCCTGGAACCCCCTTTCAGGTAGTTAAAGGTTGCTACCAAATCCCCCCTCATCTCTTCTGCAGACTAAACAAGCCTAACTCCCTCAGCCTCCTCTCTTAACCCAGCCCCCTAATCATTTTCGTTGCCCTCTGCTGGATTCTTTCCAATTTGTCCACATCCTTTCTGTAGTGGGGGGCCCAAAACTGGACACAGTACTCTAAACGAGGCCTCAACAGTGCTGAATGGAGGAGAATAATCACTGCCTTTGATCTGCTGGCAATGCTCCTACTGATGCAGCCCAATATCCCGTTAGCCTTCTTAGCAATAAGGTCACACTGTTAACCCAGCTTCTTGTCCACCGGAACTCCCAGGTCCTTTTCTGCAGAACTGCTGCCTCGCCAGTCAGTCCCCAGTCTGTAGCAGTGCGTGGGATTCTTCTGTGTTAAGTGCAGGACTTTGCACTTGTCCTTGCTGAACCTCATCAGATTTCTTTTGGCCCAATCCTTTAATTTGTCTAAGTCACTCTGTATCATACCTCTGCCCTCCAGTGTATCTACCACTACCCTCAGAATAGTGTCATCTGCAAACTTGCTGAGGGTGCAATCCGCCCCATCCTCCAGATCATTAATAATGATGTTGAACAAAACCGGCCCCAGCACCAACCCGTTGACACTACTTGTTGAGCCTGATGATCTAGCCAGCTTTCTATCTACCTTATAGTCCATTCATCCAACCCTTATTTCTTTAACTTGTTGATAAGAATACGGTGGGAGACCATATCAAAAGCTTTGATAAAATCAAGGTAGATTACATCCACCGCTTTCCCCACATCCACAGAGCCAGTCATCTCATCATAGAAGGCAATCAGGTTGGTCAGACATGACTTGCCCTTGGTGAATACATGCTGACTGTTCCTGATCACCTTCCTCTCTTTCAAGTGTCTCACAATGGATTCCTTGAGGAGCTGCTCCATGATTTTTTCAGTAATTAAGGTGAGACTGACTGGCCTGTAGTTTCCCAGATCCTCCTCCTTCCCTTTTTTGAAGATGGGCTCTATATTGCCTTTTTTCTAGTCATCTAGTCATGCAGTCGCCATGCATTTTCAAAGATAATGGTCAATGGCTCTGCAACCACATCAGCCAACTCCCTCAGCACCTTTGGATACACTGCATCCGACCCCGTGGATTTGTGTATGTCCACCTTTCTAAATAGTCCTGAACCTGTACTTTCAGCATTGAGAGTGAGTGGCATGACATGACACAGGTGAGTGTTTCTAGTGACCATATGATCATCTCAGAACTGATGAAAATTGCATTCTCACAAAAATTCAGAATAAGCAGTATGAAAGTCATATTATAACAGCACATCAACAGCAGAGTTATTATTGTAAGGGGTGCTTCAGAGATCAATAGTAAATATACATGACAATTCTGTCTCACTTGAAATAGTGAAAATGAAAGCACAATTAAATCCTAACCACATTAAAATTTACTGGATATTAAACATGCTTTTTCCTTCACACATTAGATTTTCCTGAGGGAAAGTGTTAAAAATGCCTCAATATGAAGCCTTTTAAGCAACAATTGAAATATAAATTCCATCATACAACGAAGTAAATTTGAATGAGTAACACCCTTCATCACATAGGAGCTCAAACCAGTTTACAGACAGGGGTCTTTGTTAAGAGGTTTCAGCTTTTACCCAAGGAGGTGGCTGCATTTTGATAGTGAGTTTACAGAGTGCAATAATAAAAATATAGAGAAGGAAGTGAAGAACACTCAGTGTATCAGAGGATTTTAGATGCGGGGGAAACGTTTGGGTTTTTTTTTGTAAAATGGAAGCTAAGGAAGTTAAAATGTAGGTTGGTTTCACCTTCTGCAACTTCATCAAGTAGCACAGTAATCTTTTTGTCCTCTAACATGCGTTCTTTCAAGAACTTCATGAAAATCCCATTGGCTAACCCAGAGTGCTGAATTTCAAAAGCTTCTGCTCCTTGGCATCTTTAAAGTAAAATAAATATAAGAAATAATAAAGACAGTGATAAATTAGTAACATTTTATAAGACCTATGTATACTATACTATACTATAAAGACCTGTTGCTCCTTGAACAAATGATCTTGGGGGACAAAGTTCTTCAGGTCTGCCCAAAAGAAGTTGGTCCAATAAAAGTTATTACCTCATCCACCTTTTCTCTCTCATGTCCTCAGACCAACACAGCTACAGACGTGACACATATGTCGTAGTTCAGGTTAATTGAATCTATGGTCCAGAAAGGGCACCCACTCTCAGTCTCCCCTAGCCATTGCATCTCTTGGGTGGAAACATGCATCTCACTCTCTTCTGACGAGACTATTTCCAGGTTGCACAGCTTCCTGTTTATGCTAGGAATTCCCCAGCAAAGTCAGATTGCTAAGCATACCTGCTTTGCCTTTCTTCTCTTAGATAGTGAACTGTGCAATTGCCACAGTTCTGAATTGTTCTATTTCCTAGGCAACCCTACTTTATCATTAAAGAAAACGTTCAGTACAATAAAAGAACTTACATGCATTCTAACAAGCTTACCAGATATCCCCCCAACTGTCTCCAATATGGGCTCTAGCAGGTGAGCCCTTGAAGCTGTCTGTCCGTCCGTCCGTCCCCACCTTCCCCCCGCTCTCCCAAAGGAGTCTCTTTTGTGGTCACAAGTTCATAACACCCTTAGCTCAAAACTAGCACCCTCATGAAAAGTTTATTTCATCCTTTATATAGTGCAGGGGGTCTTTGATCTGGAGTGTCCAGGAGGAGGCAATTAGTAGGCAGTGGGTTTTACTCCTAGGGTGTAGCTCCAATAGGTCTCCCTGGTACCTCCTAGGAAACCCACTTCACACATGTTGTCCCAAACAGTTCTTTGAAGATCCTTGCATTTAAATTAGTCATGTCCCTAGAAAAATTATATATATTCCTACAACACAAACAACTGTATTTTTAATACAATATTCCACAGGTATTAAACCTAATTCAATAAAGTTCATTCAGGATACTGTAGGAAATTGCTATCTGTCACAGACAAACATATATCAGACATTATGGGCATATGGAGTAAAATTCACTATTCTCCATAGTTTTTAATACCAAATTTCTGTTTATTAGAAATAAACTTTTGCATCCCTGAAGTTGACTATTAAAATAACTGCAGGCAAGTCATTCAGCAGTTTAGGGAGAAGAGTTGTAGTGTCTACTGCTCTTGACAGCAATAGCTCACATCTGAATAGTGAACATCAAATCAGCCTATGAAAATATACATTTGATATGTCTATACTCAGGCTATGTCTACACTTAAAATGCTGCAGCTGCAACACTTCAGCAACAGGAGGGGTTCTCCCATTGCTGTAGCTAATCCAACTCCCCAAGAGACAAGACAGAAGAATCTGTCTGTCAACCTAGCAATGTTTACACTGGGTGTTAGGCTGGCTTAACAAGTCGCTCAGGAGTGTGGATTTTTCATACCCGAGTGACGCACGTGGGTCGACCTAACTTTTTAGCATAGACGTGGCCATAGCCAGTACATTTCTGGAATATCAAGTCAGAATAAGGGCAATTTTAATCATTCACATAAATAGCCCAGGGATAGCATAGGGACATATATTAGAGATGAGTTACTGGTGCTCTTACACTACTGAATAGGCTGTTTTTTAAAAGATCAACTAAATGATCATAATGGTCCCTTGTGGCCTTGAAATCTGGTGGGGTGAATGGAAGCTTCCTTACGTTGCATATCCAAAAACGATGTTAGCTGTAACCTTCAGGGCATCCAAGATTAGAATGGTATCATCATACTCATTTCTATAATAAATGGAAACAAAAATGTGAATCTGACAACACAATCAGGCAAGTGCACCAATATACACCATAGAAAACAGATAATTTTCCCACCTCAGGAATGAATCCATTAATGGATAAACAGACAGAATTAACTACATCAACATTTTCATGAAAACAAAAAATGTAGACAATACTATTCACTGACTAGGTGAGGGCACCTCATATACACTGCTGTATAATTTGGCTATGGTTCTGGAGAGGAGTCTTGGAAACCATTGAAAACTGCTGGTCATTTTAGGCTAATAGAAATGTGATGGTTTTCCTTTCAAAATGTAGCATCAGCAAGGTTGAGATGTGATGCCATATTTCTCAGAGACATATTTTATACTCAGCCAATGAAATGTGATGTTAAATTGGGTCATTAGTGTTGTATTAGTAATGAAGTTCACAGCCTCTGGAAACATTGTAGAAATCACGAGTAATAATCTCTCTGGTAATAAGTCACCAGGATCAGATGATATTCACTTAAGAGCTCTGAAGGAACTCAGATGTGAAATTGCAGAACCACTAACTGTGGTATGTCACCTATCAGCCTCTATACTAGATGATTGGAGAATAGCTAATGTAATGCCAATTTTTAAAAAAGGTTCCAGAGGTGATCCTGGCAATTACAGACCAGTAAACCTAACTTCAGTACCAGGCAAATTGGTCGAAACTATAATAAAGAACAGAATTATCAAACACACAGATAAATGCAGTATGTTCGGGAAGAGTCAACACAGCTTTTGTAAGGGAAAAATTAATCTATTTGAAGGTCTCAACAAATGTGTTCAAGGATGATCCAGTGGTTGCAGTGTACTTGGACTTTCCGAAAGCCTTTGACAAGATACCTCAACAAAGGCACTTAGCCAAATTAAGCAGTCATGGGATAAAAGGTAACTTGTTTCCTATCTTTTAACCAATGGTAGGAATACATAGCCAGTTTTCACAATGGAGAAAGGTAAAGAGCAGGGTCCCCAAGGATCTGTACTGGGACTAGTCCAGTCCAACATATTCACAAATGATCTGGAAGAGGGGGTCAATAGTAAGATGGCACAGTTTGCAGATGATACAAAATTACTCAAGATAGTTAAGTCCAAAGAAAACTTTGGCACCTCACTGTTGTCCAGTCACCTAGTTTTGTGAAACAAAATGGCAGATGAAATTCAATATTGATAAATGCATGGTAATGCACAATGGAAAATCCCAAATATATATATATGAAATTATGGGATCTAAATTAGCTGTTACCACTCATGAATGATCTCTGAGTCATTGTGGATAGTTCTCTGAAAACATTGTCTCAATGTGCAGTGGCAGTCAAAAAAAAAAAAAGCCAAAAGAATGTTAGAAACCAGTACAAAAAGGATAAATAAGACAGAAAATATCATAATGTCACTGCGTAAATCCATGGTATACTGCATACACTTTTGGTCACCCCAGCTCAACAAAAGCACAGGTTTTGTAGGCCCTTAAGGAATCATTTTGTTATTGGGTTGGTAAATACCAAATGGTCTTCTATCTTAGAATAGAATGCAGTAATGGCAGCCAGGTTTATATGAATGGAGCTTGAGGAGTGTCCTGAACTCTTGAGTTCTGGAATGTAGTCCAGAATGAGTGGTAAGGGAGTATTCAGAGCTGAAACATGTTTGGTGTCGCACCAAGTCTAGAATTCTTTCCATTTGTGTAGATAAGCATGGTGGGTAGTCGAATGCCTACTACTTAAAAGGATCTCCTTTATCTCATCCAAACAAGTCATCTCAGGAGCCTGGAATCATGAAGAAGCCATGCCTTCAGATGGAGAAGTTCCAGATTCGGGTGGAGAATTTGGCCTGGATCCTGAGAGAGGACATGTGAAGTCAACTGTAGGGTTATTGGGGGACAAACCGCCACGCGCAAGAGGTAAGGATACCATATCTGCTGGGGCCACGTTCGAGCTATTAGTATGACTCTGACTCAGTCTACTTTTACCTTCTGCAGCACCTTGAATAGTAGGGGAAAGGATAGAAAGACAGAGGAGAGGTGCATTCCATGTGATAAAGGAGGCAACCCCCAGGGATCGATGAATCAGACCTGCTCTTGAGCTAAATCATGGACTTTTGGTGTTTTTGGGTGTGGTGAATAGATCTATTTTCGGGAATCCCCAGTGGTTGAATGTTATCTGTAGGGTAGCTGTGTCTATCTCCCACTTGTGTTCTTGTGAGAACTTCCTGTTAAGTGAGTCTGTCGTAGTGTTCTGGTGATCAGGTAGGTATGCAGCAGAAATACTGATGCCATGTTGGATGCACCAGTTCCACAGTTTTAGGGCTTCAGTACACAGGGATGGAGACTTTTTATATCAGCCTTGTCCGCTGATATAAAACATGAAGGTGATGTTGTCGGGCATTACTCTTACGTCTTTGTTACTGATTATTGATAGAAAATGGAGATGTGTTGTGGACTGACTGTAATCCTAGAAGGCTAATGTGCAACGGGAACTCTGATGGGAATGACTTGCTCTGTACTGTGTTGTTCTATAGATGTGCTCCCCAACCAAGGAGGGAGGTGCTGGTCATCAATACCAAGAATGGTGGTGGATGGAGGAAGGGAACTCACCTGCAGACATTCTGGGGTTTTGTCCTCCAGTCTAATGAGTCCTTGATCTTGAGTGGTATCAAGAAATTTGTTGAGGCTGTGTCTGTGTGGCATGTAAACTGTTTGAATACATTCCTGAAGGCAGCGCATATGAAATCTAGCATGTGTTATCATGAATGTGGTTGCTGCCACATGACCAAGCAACTGCAGACAAGTTCTGGTGGAGTTCTGTGGACTGGTTCTCATGTTGGAAATGTGGGTGACTATTGTCGAAAGTCTGTAGGTTGGAAACAAGGCTTTGGCCTCTTATGTCTAACAGTGATCCAATAAATACCAGTTGTTGTACTGGTGTCAGTATTTAATTTTGCGCGTTTATTTCAAGGCCCAGTCTTGAGAAAAGGTTCATTGTCCTTCCTTTGGCTTTGAGTGCATCACCTTGGGATGGAGCCTGTTTTAGGCAGTGGTCTAGGTGTGGTAATATTATAACTCCTTGTCTACAGCAGTGTGCTGCCACCACTGCTAGGACTTTGGTGAAAACTCTGGAAAGGCCAAAGGGTACTACCCTGTATTTATAACGGTCTGTTCTCAGGACAAATGAGAGGAATCTCTTGCATCAAGGGTGTATAAAGATGTGAAAATGTGTGTCTTGGAGGTTAAGGTCTGAAAGCCAGTCCCCCTGTTCCAGTGCTGGGATTATTGTTGGTAATGTGACATCTTGAACTGTTGTAGTTTGATCAACTTGTTGAGTTTCCTCAAATTGAGGATAGGTTTCCATCCACCATTTTTCTTTTGGATTATGAAGTAGTTGGAATAAAAGCCCTTCTTTCTGTGTTGGTGTGGGACTGCTCTACAGCACCCAGTCACAGAAAGTGGCTTATTTCTTCTCATAGGAAGTGTTCATGAGACTGATCCCTGAATAGAGACCGGGACGGGAAGCTAATAAATGGGATCAAATACACTTTGTCAATAATTTCTAACACCCACTTGTTGGAGGTGATTGTCTGCCATGTAGAGTGGAACAGGTTGAGATGATAACCAAACTGATGGAGTATTGTCATTTGTTGTAGCACCTGATCCAAGGAAAGACATCTCAGGGCTTCAACCAAATTTTCAAAACTGTTGTTTTGAGATGGATGGATAAGGTGCAGCTAGCTATGTTAAGATCTGCCTATGTTTAGGAGGGGGCCTCTGATGCCTGCGTTGCAGATCATAGTGCTGTTGGAAGCTGAAAGATGGAGGTCGAGACCTTGGGTTAGGTTGTTATCGCCTTTGTCTCCTTTTTGCCACTGGTGTATAAATGCCGTGGGAGCTTTTGAGTCCTTCAGTGAATGAAGAGACTCGTCAATATGCTCAACAAAGAGCTTGGATCCTTCAAACAGGAGATCTCCACCACGGTCTGTACTTAGGGGAATCCTGATAGATGTAGCCACGAAGCTTGTATCTTGTGACTTTATAATACTTAGCATACTGGTCACATATGAGCTGAAACTTTTTAAGAGTATGGTATCTGGAAATGAAAACACAAAGTGTTGCAATAATTAAGTCCACAGGTAAAAAAATTAATTGATTGAACCCTGTGATTAAATCTATTGCTTTGGATCAGGCCGCTGTTGGCAACATCCAAGGACTGCAGCGCTGTACATGCCAGTAGTTACCTTCAATTACCAGTGCCTGGAACTGCTCCTTCTCATCTTCTGGAATATGTTGACTAAAACAATTGTATTTGGAGTAGGTTATGTGATTATAATTTAGCTAGGTGCGCCTTGTAGTTAGTGATCCTAAACTGGAGCGTGACTGATGAGTATGCTTTGCAGCCAAAGAGTTCTAACCTCTTCCATTCTTTGTCATATGGGGTTGTCCTGGAATAATATTGTCTCCCCTTCTCATTGACTGCATTGATTATATGGGAATTTGGAGTAGGGTGGGAGAAAAAGAATTCTATGTCTTTTGCAGGGACATAGTATTTCTTGTCCGCTCACTTGCAGATAAGTGGTATAGATGGCGAGGGGTGCCCACTCACCTTGGGTGGGTGCAATAAGGCCTCATTGATCAGAAGCACAATTTTTGCCGAGGTGGAAGTCTGCAATATGTTGAGTAATTTATGTTGCTGTTCTCACACTTCCTTGGGATCTGTAGAGAGTCTGCTATTGTGTGAAAGAGTTCTTGAAATTGCTTAAAATCATCCACAGACATAGGAGGTAGTAGCATGATTGCTTCATCTGGGGAGGATAAGGAGATGTTGGCTGGTGGTGTAACTTCTTCCTCCAGTTCTTCCTTGTGTTCTCGACAGGTTCTACCTCTGGTTGGGGGGCCTGCAGACCAATGAGGAAGGATAGTGTCTGTGTCAGCCCATCAAGTGGGCTGTTGAGGAAAGTGTTGCCTACATGCGGCCCACAGGTCCTACAGGGCCAGTTCAGGGGAACAGGCATAGGGAGTGGCATCCCCAAGTGCCAATACCAAGTACCTGTTTCGCTTCTGATACTCTGATATCAAGGGTGCATATAGGATTCCCATTGTGCAGTCCCTTGATAAGATGTGGGGAGGTGTGTGGTGTAACCAATAATCCTCCTCCTCCTCATTGAAGAAGGGGGGCCAGTTCTAGGCAGTCAGAGAGAATGTGGTGGTATTTCCATCTCTGCGGGGGAGACATGTATTAATGGTAGCTCGGTAGGAAGGAACGGTGAATCCAGGGTTTCCAAAACTATGAGGTCTCTTTGGGAACCTGAACTCTTGTGGTACCAGCATGATCACGATTGACACCATGTGTTATGAGTGCATCAGTGCCATAGAAGGTCTAGGCCTGGGTGCGGATGTTGTCAATGCCGACAGTGCCGAGCTCAAAGTGCAGTGTGCCATGTAACCAGTAGATGACACTGAAGACTTCATCAGTGCTGAGGTACTTGGAGCTGTGTGTTTAATTGAGGTAGTCAGTACTGACTAAGATTTTTTTTATCTGTCTTTATCAGTATCAGGTGACCGTACCTCATTATGCAGTCCTGCTCTCTTAGGATCCTTGGACCTATCAATACTGCCAGTACTGGAGGTACTAAGACAATCAAAGGACCCAGGGCTCACTCCAAAAGATGTCTAGGCCACCAACCTTGCTAGAAATGCCTTTTTTTGGAGGTGGTTCTTTAGTGGGTGAGCTCAGACTCTGTTTCTTGTCACCGTGACAAGAGACTGTAGAGTTTCTCTAGCAGTGCACAGTGAGTAAGTGGGGAAGTAAATGAAGGTGCTGATGGAGACTGCTGCGCAGGAGAGGTATTGAGCTTTCTGTCATAATCAACTTTAGTTTCAGTTTGCGGGCCATTTTCAATTTGGGGCAGTGGGTGCACTTCTGTGGTACGTGCCCACCTCCCAACCAACAAACGCACTGCGAGTGTCCGTGTTCAGGGGGACAGCCTTGTGGCAGGAGAGGCATCTCTTAAGCCTGGGAGAGACGGGCATAACCCTGTGTAGGGAGAACTTCCCTGTAGGGAAGAGAACAAGAACCTATACTAAGCTAAGAAGTAACAGAAAGGAAAGAACCAAAAAAAAAAATTTTATTTATTTATTTATTTATTAGGGAGAAGAAAAATAAGGGGAGAAAGCAACTACTAACTTTCTACTTAGAATGGAAACTTGCTATTTCTAAAGGCACTAATGACCTTTATGAAGGGCTCTGCTAGAGATTCCATCCCAGACTAAGGGCAGTTAAAAAGGAAATGAGGATGGTTGGACCACATAGCGCTATATAAATGTCGCTTAGGGAGTGAGATGGAGAGGAGCGCATATGCAGCCCAACAGGCACTGCTATTGAAGATCTCTGATCCCAGGTTCAGAGATGCTGGTGCACCTAAAATGGAGCACCCATACAGACACTACTCAAAGAATTGTTTTTCAGGAGGCAGGAGAAAGCATCATCCAGTATCACTGGCATCCAAGGAGTCAACAAAAATCTATTTGTCTTAAAAAATGTCAGAAATGAAGAACTTTGCATCAGTTCCATATTATCAAAGGTTTTTACATATTAACTGAAATGGCCCTTAACGCAAGATCTTCCAGCCAACTCAGAGCATTCTTATGATGCAGCAGGCAGCAGCAATCTCTGCTGACTTAAAATTCTTATTCTTAGTTTTATCTAGCTAGTCTGATGCTTTAGTAAATTTCTCTTTTACTTGTTGAGCGGATAGGTTGTTTCTGTATCCAAAAATACATAGTAAGCTGAATTACCACCTTCGTGTTTTCACATGGGGCCTGATCCAAGCCCCAGTTAAGTCAATTGAAAGATTCCCAATCGCTTCAATAGGCTTTGGAACAGGCTCTAAGATATCCTAGAACCCACTGAAGCTAGAAATTCTCTCTAACCTCCATCCACCTAAGACTAATACTTACAAAAACATTCATAGCACAAAGTCCCACCTGTTACTCCAGGAAAAAATTTGTACCACTGAGCTCGTGCAGAATTCATGTACCATGCAATTTTTTTTTCTCTGCAGAAAATACATTCTGTCAGAGAGGCACTGCAATTACACCTTTCACTTGCCAGAGTTTGAACAGAGAGCAGCCGGCTCACGGGCCAGAGCAGCCAACCACAGATAGGGAGGAGGAGAGGCTGCATTCCTCACAGTGCCTTGTCTGTAGGGCCAGGTGAGGAGGCCTGGGATATGGGGAGGATGGGCAGTGTGGGACACATGGGGCTGCTAGGAGGGTCACACAGACAAGGATTCAGTACGGCTGGGGTGGGGGGATGCTGAATGGGAGTAGGGGTGCAGGGCAGCAAGAGGATGGGAGGGTTGCTGAGGGGAGATGAAAGGACACATGAGGATGGGAGAGGGGAGTGCAGAGACAGATGTGCCTGATTGACTGGGAGAGGCTAGGGGTCAGCCAGGGTCTGCAAGGGCAAGCTCTTCACCTACCTAACAATCTCCCCCCCCCCCCGATATAAAAATGTTCCATGCTTCTCCCATCCACACCCAACAACCAAAATAATTGAAACTGGCATGATTATATTGTGTTATTCTGGCAAATAAAACATGCAGAAATTTTAAATATTGTGTGCAGAATTTTTAATTTTTTTTTCTCACAAAATTTCCCCAGGAATAACGTGGCTATAGCTTCTTCCATATTCCCTGGAGGCAGTTGGTTATTTGGGATGTTTTTGTTTGTTATTTTTTTGGTTGGCTGGTTTTTGTTTGGTTTTTGGTTTTTTTAAGTAGGTTCCTCCTTTCTCCACTGTTAATTTGTTTTTGCTGTGGGAAAGCTAAACTAAAGAAGAGCATTTCACACTCTATACCTGAAAGCAATAAGGTCTGTGGTCACCCTACTCTTCTTCATCCTACCATGAAAAAGAAACTGATTAAGGCACAGTAAGCATTTCAAGACTAGAAATCCTACCTTTTTCTACACATATCCAGCAAAAACACATTGAGCCCAGTCTCTTTTTCCTGCATCAATTTGAGTATATTCTGTACACACAGACAGTTTGCAGAACGATAGGGATTTGGAGCATCAATAGGAACCATGAAACTATTCCCATAGTTTTCATAGCCATGGCCAGCATAATATAATAAACCTAAAAGGAAAAAGCAGAAATTATGATAAATATGCTATAAGCACACATTGGAAAGTCACCATTGACTACACTGGGGCAAGAATTTAACCCACTACATCTAGGGTTTGTTCGGGAGAAATAAACAGACATTTTTGCTAATCCTGGTAGAGTTTTGAATATAATCTATAAAAGGGTCACACAACTGGTTTAAAGACCATACTCAAAGAATAGTTACCATTGTCAAACTGAGAGTGTGTATCTAGTGGGGCCCCACAGGAGATCAGTCCTAGGTCATATACTATTCAATATTTTCAGTAATTACTTGGATAATGGAGTGGAGAGTATGTTTAGAAAATACGCAGATGACACCAAGCTGGGAGGGGTCACAAGCATGTTGGAGGGCAGGATTAGAATTCAAAATGACCTTGAAAAATTAGAGCACTGGTCTGAAATCAACAAGATGAAATTTAATAAAGACAAGTGTAAAGTACTATACGTAGGAAGGAAAAATTAAATGGACAACTACAAAATGGAGAATAACTGGCTAGGTGGTAGTACTGCTGAAAAAGATCTGGGGGTTATAATGGATTACAAATTGAATATGAGTCAACAATATAATGTAACTGCAAAAAAGCCTAATATCATTCTGGTCTGAATATTAACAGGAGTGTCGTATATGAGACATGTGAGGTAATTCTCCCACTTACTCAGCACTCGAGGCCTCCAATTCTGTGCGCCACACTTTACGAAAGATGTGGACAAATTGAAGATAGTCCAAAGGACAGCAACAGAAATTATTAAAGATTTAGAAAACCTGACGTCTGAGGAAAGGTTAAAAAACCAGAGCATGCTAAGTCTTGAGAAAAGAAAACTAAGCAGGGACCTGATAACAGACTTCAAATATGTCAGGGGCTTGTTTAAAGAGGATTATGATCTATTGTTTTCCATACCCACAAAAGATTGGAGAAGTAATTGGCTTAATATGCAGCAGGTGAGATTTAGGTTAGATATCAGGAAAAACTTTCTTACTATAAGATTAGTTAAGCTCTGGAATAGAGTTCCAATGGAGGTTGTGGAATAACCATCATTGGAGGTTTTTAAGAACAGGTTGTACAAACACCTGTCAAGGACAGTCTACGTTTACTTGGTCCTGACTCAGCATAGGGGGCTGTTGGACTTGATGACCTCTCAAGGTCCCTTCCAGCCCTAGATTTCTGTGATTCTGTCATTTACTGACTGGCATAAACAAAGATGCCCTTAAGTCTGAATATGAATACTTTTAGTTGCTAAATGGATTTTTGCAATTATGGCTTGCCATAGGAGTTTAGTCCATAATCTACACCAGTGGTTCTCAACCTTTCTAAACTACTGTAACCTTTTCAGAAGTCTAATTTGTCTTATGTACCCCAACTTTCACCTCACTTAAAAACTACTTGCTCACAAAATCAGACATAAAATACGGAAGTGCCACAACATACTATTACTGAAAAAGTGTTTACTTTCTCATTTTACAATATAATTATAAAATAATTCAACTGGAATATAAATATTGTACTTACATTTCAGTGCATGAGCAGTATGAAATTTTCTTTGTACTGACTTGGCTAGTGCTTTTTATGTAGCCTGTAGTAAAACTAGGCAAATATCTAGATGAGCTGATCTACCCCCGGAAGACTTCTGCATACCCCCATCGGTACGCTTACCCCTGGCTGAGAACCACTGATCTACACAAAGGATTAAACTGTGCATGGGTGAGCAAGTATCTGTGCTAACTTGTATAACCAGTTCTTGTGCATGCACTCCTGCATATCTAGGAGTAAGTTCAGATTTCATATTAGACTGAAAAGGATAATACTGAATTACAGAAACACACATTAAAAGTTACAAAATATTTAACATTAAAGTGATACTGTCAACTCAAAAAGACATTCTTGTATGAAAACTTTCCGTGCTATCATGAGTAACCAAAATTATATAACTAAAAGATTACAGAAAAATACTTCTAGTTTTCCAGTTTGCTTACTCTTTGCATTTGACAGCACTCTGGGTATTGCCAGTTTCACTGTATTGTCAGCTTCTCCATTTATATTTGTGAGTTTTTGTACAGCAATAGGAGAGAGAAATATTTGTAAAGTTTAGAAAAATGCAATTGTTACATCATAAAGACTGGCAATACTCAGAACTTGGTTTCTATTGTTAAACTTTTTTAACTCTTTTTTAAACAGATCTTGTCTCTAATTCTGTTTACAGGTTCAGAATCCATGACAGCTCTGTGTGTGTGTCTGCTAGATAATTAAAAACAACTTTTTTCAAGTTAAATTCTTATTAGACTAGTTAGGGCAACATCTTAAAATATTTTTAAATCAAATCTGTAATAAATATTCATTTAAAATACTTTGTCTTCAAAATATTCTATAAACATTTAATAATTTTAATAGAGAAAATTTACTATATAGTTAAAAAAATATGTTCTGACTGTAAAATGTTAATTTTAGCTCAAACCTTAGATTTAGCCTATTATGAATATAAATATTTGATATCTTGCCTTGATAAGACAACTCGTTAAATCAATTTACATTAAAACTATCTGATCTCAGTATCAAAGACAAATTTTATGATAGTGAATATGATTTCTGCCTCTTGTAAATCTTTAGAGTATATTTATTTTTTATATAAGTCAGTCACAGGTTTATATAATGTCGGAATTTCCCCACTGCCTCTTCCTGGTACTTCCCTAGCTTATCTATTGCAGCATCTGGTTTTGAAAGGAACTTTAGTTCGCAGTACACTATAGCCTCCAGGTCAGATCCTGAGTTGTTGTAAGTTATTGTAGGTCAATTGAAGTCAGTGGAGTTATGAGAATATATGCCAGATATGGATCTGGCTCATACCCCTTATGACTGGGGCTCTATCCAAATAAAATAAATAAACTGTAATAATTAAAGGAATTATGAGCACTCGGAAGGTGAAAATAGCATAGGTGTGCTTAAAATACTGAAATCACATATCTAAGTCAGCTTTTATATTTAGATAGCTAAATGTACATTTTAGTTATGTGTAATAAAAGAAAAGCAACTTCAACTCAATTACAGTCCTCTGTGTTTTATCCTAGAAATAACATGAGATTGACACAACACTTCTAAGCTAAACCCACAATTTCAATTATTTATAAGCTTCCAAGTCATTAACAACTACACAGAGACCTTGAAAGTTGCTACATGTAATGAGCACAGCTCACAACTCTTAATGGAAAACTGTAAACCTAGATTCAGAGTAAAGATAAGTGCACTGAAGGCAAATACAAGGTTATTTAGAGCTAAAAATTGTTTAAATGCCACTTGAATTGTGATGCCATTCCAACCTGGTATCATCTCAGAGACTCATAATAGCATCACTCGATTAAAAGATACATTTCTAAAGGGTTTACAGTTGATATAACATCTAGTTAAAACAATTTACAAAATAAACTAAATTAATAGTAAGACAATTATAAGATTCCTGTGGTTACAGCTGATTGGTGAGTTCTGAGAAGTTAGAAAGCAACTTGAATGCCAAGCATCTGATTAATAGGCACTTTGGGCATGATCTAAAGGGCCTGATTCAAAGCTCACTGAATTCAAAGAAACCCTTTAAATTGCTTTCAGTGTGCTTTGGATCTGACCCTAAATTAGTAAAAGTGCATATTTAGACCTGGTTAAATAAATAATAATGTACCTAGATATCCACTCACCTCCGACCAGAAAATAATAACTGCTGAAATACTAGTTAAAAACAGCTTATGTCCCTAATGAGCAGAGTCAAAATAAAACACCCTTAAAAAGAACATTGCCCCAGATTTTTCTACCCTATTGTATCAATCAAACCATTCCACAGTTTACACAACCCCTGCCTGCAAGCAGAACAAAACAATTTTAGTAATGGTCTTTGGAACAAACCTAAGAGTATATCAGATGTAACTGGGGATGGAAACATTACAACATTTCATCCCTCAACCATAAATACCCTCCCAGGACCAAGATGTATTTTACTTCAGTATTGAAAATAGTACTAATTCCACACAGACATGCTCCTGAACTTATCAATTTCTTAATCCAGTCCTAATTCAGGACACCTTCAAATTTTACTTAAAACCATTCATTAGCGGCCTACTGACTTCACTGGGACTGAAGCGCATGCTTACAGCACTTTCCTGAATAGGGACATTTTCCTGAATCATGGGCTTATGTTGTTTACCCACCTGAACTGATAATTATACTCCTTTGCCTAGCCAATGTTACCAGTGGTTTATAAGCACCCTCTCACACTCAGCCTACTCCTACCCAAGACCAAATGGAAAGCTGAAAAATGTTCCTTGGAGGAAAACTCATGGATGTAGATATTGCTCAATATAAAACACAATCTTTGACACCACCTCATCTAGGTTCTATTCAACATAAAAATCTTTTGTAGCTTTTTCTGGACACCAGCTAGATTACAAACACATTTCCTGAGATATGAGCACTTGCCTGGTTCCCATTGTCTGGTAACCTGACCACATGCACAAAGGAGAATTTTTTTTTTTTAAATTAATGAAATTCAGAGCCTGGCATGAAAGAGAAGACACAAGAGGTCTCAGCCTTCATTAGCTTGAAGAAGTGTATCAGTCTTAGAGAGTACAAGACCACATATGGCATTCAACCTTGATCTTCCACTTGAAGTAACACAGCAGTCCTATGAAATGATCTCTGCTGCAACATGCTAGTATTTAAAAGATTATTTTTAATTATGCAAATAAACATACTAGAGTGAATAATTCAGTTGTGGCTGTGAATGTGTACATACCAAAACTGCAACACAATAATTGCTATGTAGGTATACTTTTAAGTAAAATGAATTCTCATGTTAGTTGATGAAAATACTTCTGTATATTTAAAACAAAGAGTGGCATACGAATAAACCTATGCCTAAGGTTCTAAATTAATGCCTTCCTAGATTTAGGTTAGATATATCATTTTGCAAGTGCTCTCCGTGAATATGGTTGGGACCCCACAGTTAATCTGTCTGGTTTAGTAACTGATCACCAACAACAGGCATTATATACAAATTGGCTTCTAAGGCAGAACTTAAATCACTTGACTGTGTTTGTTTGCTCAATAGACTCTGCCAGTTTATTTTGGATTGTCCTATTTTAACCAATCACTATTATGTCTATGCTAGTTGAAATTTGGAAATTGAATGTTTGACCTTGCTTTTACAACAAAGCTGAACACTTTGATACTTCTTGCAGCATCTGTTTGTCCAATTATACTTCTGCTTTAAGGATCACAAGGTCAATGCAGATGTAAAAAAGATTAGGGGCCAAATTCTGCTCTTATTTACACCACAGTATATGAAGAATATCTTCACTGATGTCGATGAAGTTACACCATTGTGTGGAGTAAGGTCAGAACAAGTCCATAGGTTTATGAAGTCTCCAGTTTGCTCCATTAGAGAGCTGGTATCAATTAACCAGCCACGCTAAAAAAGTCTGAAATAACTGAAGAATTAGCAATTTAATTTGTACTACTTAGCCATGGCCCTGATGCAGAAGGGTGTTCAGACATACATATTCACTTTCAACATGTAAATAATCCCAGTGAAGTCAACTCTTACACAGTCATGAATACGACAATATTAACATCCTGGTACTTCTGGGCCAAATTTAGACCCTATTCTGTTTAAAGGCAGTCAGCCATTTATTAATATGGGACAAATCATCAACATAGGGTTGTATTCTAACCTAGCACAGTACAAGACAGGGCGTTTTATGTAGATTAATCTTGCCAAGAGCTGGGGTGATCAGCACTAGAGGAGGGGTGACAGGATCAAGCAGAATCCGCACTAAAATATAATGTCTACTCACCTCATGCCCTGTTGTGATTATTGGACTGTCAAAGTTACTTTTACAATGGTGTTTAAGGTATGTGAAAGTTCACAAGTTTTACAATATCCATGAAAAACAGGTCAAGTTGTTTACTACATTGAATGTTACAAACTGAGGCAAGAGAACTAGGCAGAGAAACTGGATTAGTCTAAACCAAAAAGGCCACATTCACATAATCCAAGGACTGTTGAAATTATGCCTGTTAAAAACAGATGAAGTGGAGCTGGAAGCTAATGAAAGAAAATTGGAGCGTTGGATATTAGGCCTAATTGATGAACAAAATAATGAGGATAAAACATGCCTCGCACTCTTACTCCTTTCTGTTGTTTTTGTTTGGTTTCTAAGACTTTGGGAAGTGGGGGGAGTTGGGAAGGAATCTTTTTCCCCCAGCTCATCGTCCAACCTGCCAGAACTGCAGTTCATCTTGACTCATCTAAAAGGACTTTTTTCCTGAAAGGAAGGCCAACTGGCCTTGCTTTTGCTTGTTTTCACCCATGTAGACTGAATATCATTACTGTCCTCACAAGTGAAAGCAAAGAGCATCCAGTCCTCACAAGTGAAAGCAAAGTTCCTTAAACAAGAGCTCGGTCAGCCAGACATCCTCAGGAAGAAAGACTTTTAGGTGAGCTGAGATGAGTTGCAGTGCTGGCAGATCAGGAGATGAGCTGGGCGAAGAAGGTTCCTTTCTCCCTCCCTCAGAGTCTTTTTTTATAACCCCCACAACAGATTAAAGGTGGGTAGCCTATTTTATCCTCATTAGTTTGTCCACTTTTTATCATAATTCCTCCTCCTCTCCTCTTCTGAACATAGAAATAGCCACTCTGGATCAGACTGGAGGTCCATCTAGTTCAAAATACTTTCTCTGACAGTGGCCAGCACCAGATGCACAAGAAGGTGTAAGAACCCTGCAGTAGGCAGATGTGCCATATGCACAGGTCCCATCCTTGTCTCTAATATTTAGATTGCCTTAAACTCAGAAGTACAAGGTTTAATATCCCTTCAAAAACTTGTTAACACTAATTACAACAAATCTGGATATTCTTGATAATAAATATCCTTCCTCTTGTTGCACAGTGCACAGGGAGTTTGTATTTCAAGAATTCACAATTCCATTCTCACTTTTCCTTTATTAAGGATGCTGGGTTTCAAAAGCCAAGAATGTTACAACAGTCCTGGACATTTAAATAAATAAGATAGAGAAAAACTGTCAGACTGCTATATATTAATAGTTAGAAACATAGCAGCTAAGCTTTGGGGGATAAGGATCCTTTTTTCCAGGGTGAGTATATAGAAACAGTAAATTAGGGTACTTGTCAGGGAAGCCTGGTTCTAACCTCTTTATTATGAGCTGTAAACCACAATCTATGAGATTGCAAATGTTGCCAAAGTTGGCAGACAGCAAAATGAGACCCATGTGCCAATATGAACGTCCCATAATGTAGGTACAATGCATCAGATTCATCTCATTGATATTTTAGTAATGTGGAAACATGCCTCTGATATTTTGATTTGTTGGAAGGTTTGCTGTAAAAGCAATCAAAATTTAGGAAATGCCTATGCAATTTTAATCCAGCCCCTGCATAGATGCATGACACTAGTCTTTAATTACACAGTCATATACTATGTTTTCCATGAGGGTAAAAAAGTAAAATGGGCAGGAACACCTTTTATCAGAGTATTTCTGCCCCAGATAGGTTTACTTTAAAATGATAACTGGATTTATTTCCTGTCATTGGGCAAACAACTGGGTTAAGTGTATCTGATGAGCAGGCAGCACAAGTTTTTAAGATGCAATGGCTGCAAACAGTTATTGTACTAACCTCAGGATCAGAAGCAAGTATATAGAGTAAGATAACTGAGATATCCAGGATGCCTTGTAGGAAGCATTGTCACTAACGATTTTGAGAGAATTAAAGTTCTTCACAGAAATCAAACACTTTAAAAGGATCTCCTGAGTTTTTACTAAGAAAACAGCCAGATTACTTTCAGTCTTTAAAATGTATGCTGCTACAGCTCTTATCTCATTTATATATGATAAGCACAATAATTCTGCATTGTACTAAAGTACTGAGCCCACTATCACCAATTTGTTTATCGGTTCTACTCTTAGGGAACAGCATTTGAAATGCCACATTCCTGGCAGCAAGTAGTAATTACACAATGTCATGGTAAGTATCATGAATATCTGTAACAAGGTCTAAATGGGAGCAGCAGCTGTGCCTCATGTTTGGAGCTGTGCCCAATAAAATGCAATAAATCACTAACAATTTATCCCTGACAGCATCTTTTATATTGTTTCTGAGACACTAATAGCCACTATCCAGAATGACCATTTAAATGATAAAGTAGTTTATAAAGGTTTAGTGCTAAACTTTACTGGAAGAATGCCATGCTTTCACAGATATCAGCTAGTTGGAAAAATGAAGGTTAAACTATATAAATGCACTTTGCAAGAGCTCTCACATGAAGCCAATGTGAACCACATCAAAGTCTCTGGTCACTTAATTTTTTTAATTCATGTCAAAAACTATAGTAAACAGAGAGCCTTAAAGGGAAAGTAGCTCACCCAAACACTTAACATCGTAAGTATTTTACATGAGAGGAAAATGGATGCCATACCATCAGAAAGTCTATGAACTATACTGCCATAATACATTTCCATATCATTGTGAATCTTTGCTCTGATATATAAATGATGAAAGATATTTTGAATGTCAGGTCGGCCAGTCCTACACATATCAAAAGCACCAGGTATCACATCATGTAAAGTCACACTAAGAAATAACTTTATGCGGGCCTGGCAGTTGTTTTAGTAAAATGCCAGATTAAGCAGTTTCTTGGCTGAGTTTAGCTCAGTGGAATTCTACAGCCATTTGTATAGGACACATATGTTTAGCATTCTAGTCTCTTCCCTAAATCTTTATTTTAAAAGTCATTTATACAAAAATAGCTTTTCAAAACCCAAATTTAGCTAGTCAGCAGCAGCAATTTCTTTGTACTCTGAATCAGGTAATTCAGGGTGGCCTGTTCCCCAATAAAACATGAAGGACATGGCTGAATTGATCTATTCCACTTTCAAGATAGCAGAGACAGCAACTCAACTTCCCCCAGTCCAGGACCCCTTCAAGATGTGACTTAGGAAAGGCAGATCCATTTTCCATGCAACAGCACAATATAGCTCAATCTTCATCTGATGGCCATTATCTCACTGGGCAATGACTCACTTGTAAGACAAGTTTTTATGACAAAAAACTACATCAGGAACTAGCACACAGTTAATTTGTGACTCAAGCCATAAACCTATTCAGGGGGAAAGGGGAAGTTTAAGTTCACTGAGACAACAGAAGTCCAATATCATACTGTAAACAAGTTTGCACATCCATTATTTATCAGTATCCAGGGGATATCATAATAGATTTAAACTTATTGAAGCTAGTCCTGTGTTGCAATGTAAACTTTTACTCAGTCCTGAGAAAGCTTATACTTGCCATTTTTTAATTTATTTCTGTCATTACCACATATTGAGCTCACATACCGTGTAGGGAAGATATATGAAGAGGCAAATCCTTCAGTTTTTATTTAGGGAGAAGTTCCACTACAGATGTTCAATAACAGTTCTGTTTGAGTTCCGTCTGAATTGGGACCTCAGGATTTAACCCTATTCGCTGATCCCTTGGCCACTCGAAGTTGCAGGAAAGCAACAGCCTCAGAAGTTCATGGCCTATCTTTCACTGGAGTTCCCAGCTTATTCCTCTATAATTTGAAGGTGACTTATAAAGACAAACAAATTGGATTAGTGTTCTTTTTTGTTTCTTCATGGTATATAAAGAAGGCCTAAAATAGTGGTGTTAGCTTTTAAAAAAGCTTATCGGCTTGTTTTTCACATTAGAAATTCAGATTTGTCTACCCTTCTCCCCACAAAGAACCACTGCAGAAATAGCAGGACAACACCACAAGTACCAATGAAGTGAAAATGACCCCAACTGAGGAAAGAGGGAATTTTTATTAGAATCTATTTAATTCAAAAGCTTGACAAAAAAGGTTGGGAGGAAAGGTCTTTATTAAAGCTTTGATATCTTGCTCCATTTGTAAAAAATGGGGACACCATTTATTTTCTCCCAGTCTTTGTCTTGTTTATTTAGATTGCAAGATCTTCAGGGCACGGATTATTTCTTATTCTATGTACGTACAGCACCTAGCTTAAGAGAGCTCTAAGTTAGGTTTAGACTTCTACACATTATTGTAATGCAAATAAATTATTATTACCCATGTAATTTAAGGCTGAGAAAGCTCCCTCTCCAGTTTCCTGGTTTTCCAGAGAGACCGTCAGCCAAAAAAAGGAAAGACAGGACCTGATAGTCCCAAGATAAACAAACGAGCAGAAAAGGAACTTAGTTATGTGTCTTGAAGAAGCAAGGAGACTTTTTCCCCATTTGCAAATCATCTTTAACCTGTAGGAGTGCAAAGCTAACAAAATATAGTGAATGTAAAAAGTGGCAAATGCATGCAGCACAATGACTCAAAGGGCTGGTTCATTATTTTGTAACCAATAGTGGCAGACACATCTAACTGGTTACAAGTAACACTGCTTCCTCACAGCTTCTTTTCTGCCATGGTAACTAGGTTTGTGTATTTACATCTGCTACACTGCCTAATTGCATTTGTATTGGTGTATTCTTGGAAATACTATACAGTGCTAACTCTTGTTTAAGTGGTTTTTCCCCCTAGATCACAAAACTTATTATGCATGCCAAAACAAGCCACACAAATGCAGCCATCTTTAGCAAGTAATACATCTTTTTAACAAATATGAAAGTACTAGCAGTATTTAGCAGAACACTTATACATTTAGGTGTGGTTAAAAGAGACTCAAAGATTTTATCTGTTTAAATAAAAAGCAACAATAATCTTTTTAGTCAAAGCCACAGGATGTGTTGGCGGGTGTTTAACTCACATCCCCAGCCCCCATATACATGCTATTTACAGTGAAGTCTGTTTTACTATTAAGTAGGACTTGGTAATCTGGCAGAGAGGTGAAAGATAATGTCTGAGTATTCCTGACTCAAAACATTTTTACTAAACTAGTTGGACATGTCATGACTTTCTTACCATACACTCCTTTGTCCAGTAGAAGTAAAAATTCATCCACTGCAGTCCGCATCTCAGATTCAGTAAGATCCAGCAAAGAAACAACTTTGAAATCCAACTGCCTCAGCAAGTTGGTCAATTCATAGACATCCACCATTGGAGCTTTGAGCTGAGGGTGATTCCAATAGCTCATGTTTCCTATCAACAGAGCTACCTTGTCAATTGCTGCAAAGACATGAAAAAATACTTTATATTTGATTCAAGAATGTATAAACCAGGTTTTTTTAAAAAAAGATGAGCTATTCTCAAATATAAGTGCATGTGCAGTGTTTAATATATTAAAAAATAAAAAATTGACTCTGTGCCAACTCCCTTAGGTACCTAGTTTAAAACTTAATTTATTTCCAACCACTTTCTCTGGGTCTTGCAGTATGTCCTGGGGGTGAACAAATCTAGGCTCTAATGCATCTAAAGCTTCTTAAACTGGCTGTCCTTTCAATAAGTCAGTCACCTATGATTCTCTGCCCTCACCCCCAAGAATGTATCTCGAAATGCAAGACAGTAGTCCACCCTCCATAACATTATTAAAATGTATCTGGATCAGAATTATAGTGCCTGTATCAGCAAGCAAATACTATACTCAAGTTTCCTATGCAATTGTATATTCATAGATACATAGCTTCCCAAACCTTCCCACCACAAATCTTCCATGTTTGATCTCTCCCCAAATGTGCAATTTGGAGGTCTGAGCATTTCTAGAGTGCTGGAGAGACTCGGAGTGGGAAGAGAATCTCTTCCTCCCCGTTAATAACTTGCTATATTGTTTAGACCAGAACTACATTAAAAACAGCTGAGGTTTGAGAGTTTAATTTAAAAATGGATGGTACTTATTGGAGACTAGTGCCTTTATCTGATTTGAAAAAGTATTAGTTCTGATTTAATGAAGTTTAAAGCATTTTTGTGCTGACCATGAATAGCAGATTCTCTCATTAAGACCCAGATACTGCACTGAGAATGGCTTGAAGGATTCTTCCTTCCCCTCTCACAAATACACACACACTGAAGTCAAGTGGGTTCCCTTGCATGCTTGGGTTACCCCACAAAGAATCACTTGCAGGATCAAGCCTTAGTGTGCACTTCCTAACTTAAAGGTCAATGATGCAGTGTGTATGTAGGTGAAGCTTGGGAAAATGTACACCTTCAAAAATTTTGGAAGCAAATGTCTGGTTTGGCCTGACTATTGTTTATTAACCTGTAATCTTTCACCTCCTCAAAAAAGATTCTCAACATCTATGTTTTTAAAATGTTTTTTTGCAGCTGAAAAACTTGCAAGACCTTTAAGAATTTTGATCTGTTCTAAAGCCACAGCCTTGCAGTCACTCCATTTGCCTAGGAGGATACCCTGCACATCCCTAGAGCCTCCAAAACAGAGAAAAGGGTTTGTTTGAATCTGCATTTCACCACATTTGTTCAGCACATTAATAAGACAAATTTACAGTTTTCATATGTGTGAATAAAAACCAAAGTAACCAGGCTCTGTGGATACCTGTTCAAATGACAGGGGGGGAAAAAAAGCTATTTGCTCCAAAGTCGATTTACTATTTGGGCCATTCACAGTTTTGGAATAAAAGAGAGAAAGAGATCATTTATAGGAGATGCTATAAACTAGCTAAGCTACAGTATAATGAAAGTCACTTTAGAGAGAGACTTAAAAATGATTACACACTTTCAAGGCTTCAATAACCACCCGTTTAGATGTTTTGTACAATGTTGTGTCATTAACTCATATGTATTTATGCTGACAGCATTGCATCTTTGGACTGTTCTTACTTAACACTACAAAGTAGGAGCCATAAATTAGTAAAACAATTTGCATGCCATCAAGTCTAATTAAATTGCTTAAACATACACACGTTCAATTTCCGTTTGCTATTCTCATGGTAAGAGATTGAAAGATACTGGTTTATTATGCCAGTAGAGTTTATGAATGTCTTGGATACAAACTCAATGCTTTTTCTAGAAAGGGTTTAGTGCAAGCATTCTGGAGTAAATCCATGTAAAAAGCTTCTAGTTAAGGTCATGGAATTGCTTACTGTCTCAATTGTGATTTTAGTAGTAGAGGCGGTCGTACCTGGAATTTGTGTATTAGTTGCTAGTAAATTGGCTACCAGAATTAGATCCTATTTACACAATTTAATAACTGATAAGCCACACCATGCTAAACTTTGGTAGCAAGCTATCTTAGCTCTAGCTAGTGATCATTCAAAACTGCTAATAAGAAAGATTTAAAAGGGACTGTATTGCATGACTCAACATATAACGTCTGCACAATATCTGATTAGGATACTGGCACAGGTACTCTTAACAGGGAAAACCACAAAATTTTTAATGAGGTACTAAGTTTCAACTTGTGCCTGATGTCAAGAGCTATCAGATTCCACTTTATTTCCACCATGTGGATTCTTCTGTATAAACACAACTGAATTGGCTCAGGCAAAAACAGCAATATACTTCTCTCTGTAATGACTTATTATGGCATGAAAGCCCATCATTACGCACACAGTTTGTATCTTCCTGCGTTTCCAAAATGCTTTGACCTTTTATTGTTCGAGTCTATGTTTATTCCCTTCACAAGGATGGTTCTTAGCCAAAGAATCCAATTCCAGTGGAAGTTTTCAGCAAGGGTTCAAGCTATCTCAAGGCCAAATTGCATCATCTGGACAATGGAGTAAGAAATTCCCCTCGTCTAAAAGAAACTCAGCCTCAAAGTTGGTGCTTCACTTAGACATTAGGAATTCTATGACTATAACAAACACAGCCGCAAAGGTGCTATAATTGTCTACACCTGTATGCTGTGGAGTTCTTGTAGTTATTTGTTTATAGACTATGATTTCTGAGAATCATGTGCTTGGGTCATGTTGACCATTGGAGTTCTGAATAGCAGATACAGAATTTGTCCTTAACACTCAAAGATAGACTATTAAGGCAAACAGACGGCCAAATATACACAATTTAGCATGTTTGCAATAGATTTCCAGCCCAAATGCAAGAAATCCACACAAAACAGAGTACTGAATAAGGCCAAATGGCATGGTTAGATTTCACAAGACAGATTTTACAAGAAGATGGAAGTTCAGATGGGCTAATACAGTGGTTTCCAGTTAATTAAAAAAAAAAAAAAGACATGCCCTCAATTAGATAGGTCCATTGTAATGTTTAGCAATCCCCTTTTACCTTCTCTCCCCCATCACCTTTATTTTTTATTTGAAGAACAATCTCTACTTAGAAGATTAAAATCACACAATAAAGTTAGGAAACATATTACACCTTTAGTAAAGTATGGCAAAACTCATCTAATAGTGTATTGAAACATTTACTGTGACAATCAGACCGTAGGTGTGTGTTTAGTACGTGCACACACATTTTCATCAGAAGGCCCTTGTTACAGCCAAGGTGTTCATGTAGTGATTGAGAAACACCTAATATTACTATGCTGTTGCTTATTATAATTTAATTTAAAAAAATCTTTCCACTTTAATATAAAGGCATAGGTGATCATGTAAGAGAAAGGCTGCTTTGAGGCGATACAAGAGAGATTCCTACAGTAAGCCATTTGGTCCTTATAAACAGATTTATAACTCAATGTCCCATGTCAAGAAAAAAAAACAGCTGGAGTGATGAAAGTTTTCACTTACTGGACAAACTACAACCACCTTTTGTGTGAAACAATCCTAATTCCACCATTTTAGATTGTCGAAGTATTCAAATACTGCACCAACAGAAATGTTGAGACCACAGACAGAAGGAGCTAAAAATTTTGAGAACTAAAAAGCATTATACCAATTCATTTGAAATACTTCACAAAATTTGCTAACCAAACCACTAATAAGATGCAGAGATTTTTCTCTCTCTCTTAATATAGCCATTAAGTATACTGCAACTTATTGCCCTAGCAATGGTAGAAAAAGACCATAATAACGGATTTAGATTCAGATGGACTTTTCTTGTCCAGGATATAAATATTTATCATGAAAATAAAACTACTCACCAAAAGGCCGGTCAGCTGATTGTTCTCGAAGATCTATTTAAAAGAGGGGGAAAACATGAATTGTCGGTACTTTCAATTGTAGTTGTGTACATTAGAGAAACAACTTCTGCATTTCTTTAATTTAAAACAGCACCCTATTTCAGCTAGTTCTTTTCTATAGCTTGGTCTGCTCTTTATAGCCTTTCTAACTTAACGGGATGAGTTTTCACTCCTAATGCCTAGCAATATGAATTATTTGCTTTTATCTTAATTTTCCACCCTCCAGTACATTTACCCTGGTAGGCTATATATGATGGAAGGTTTTATATTAGGAACCTGAGATGGCAAGGAAGTGTGGATTTTGATCTTACAAACTAGAGGTTAGTATTTTCAATAAAATCTGAAATACAGTACATCCTCTCTAATCAGACGTGTGGCAGTGAATCAAGTACACCATGATTCACATGATTCGGGTATGTGCTATATTCAGCAAGGTTGAGAATTTGCTATGTGAGAAAATCTTTTATTTTTATTTCACCACTCACAGTGCTATGGCAGAGCTAACAACGACATTCAGTGCCAAATAACAAAAGATGGATGAAATGCCTATCCCTTTTTTTTTTTTTTTTAACATGCATGCATCATGACAACCCTGTTGACAGATTCTCTTGGAACATAAATTAACTCTTGGCAAAAGTAAATATGTCTTCTGTGTTCAGCACAGGAATTATATGGCCTTTGTGATGTGACATTTTTGGGAACCAAGTGTCAGGGATAATCCCTAATGGAGTAATATTTGAATTTCCAACACAAACAAATGTGTATCAAATTACATTAGTTGATCTTCAACCTGACTGACACTAGATCATCACAACCATTTTTAGGTTTGGCAGCCAGACACCTTAACTCAGTAAGACTTCATTCTAGGAGCAGATAATCAGCTGTAGCATCATGCTGAAACATTGCAAGTACAAAGATCACATACAGAAAGCCAAAAAAAAATTATATTTTAATATTAAGTGGCTCGGTGCATTTTTGCAACAATATAAACTGATTTGCTGGATTATCTTCAAATTATACTAACTTGTTTTAGTGCCCTCAACATGACAGTGAACATTTTCAATAGAAATGTATGTAACGGTGGCAACCAGGTGCCGGTTTATGCCAAGGTCCCCATGCCTCACTTGAATACACAAAAACACATAGCTGGAATAAGTCTGGTTCACCTGCGTGTTACTATTGGTGAAATAGGCATTACAGTTATAAAAATGTGTGTTTAGGCTTTACTGAATGCTTGTAAATTGCTGCATGCATTAATCTCACTTATAGCACCTGGATCCCATATTGTATGGTAGTATTTGAGCATTTGCATTTTAAGCCTCTGTAACTGTGTAAGTCACCGGACAGGAGAGAAACATTAACTAATGTGAAATACTAGTCTCCAACAGGAGGTGATATCTCCCACTCAACAAAGAAGGCCTATTGACACCATACTTGTGGACCATTAAAGGACAAATTTTCCCCATGAAGAGGAGAAATGCGAGTGAATGCCTTCCACCAGCTAAGTTTGCACCTCGAAGCAGAAGAGGGGGTGCGGGTGGGGGGTAATTTAAAAAAAACCTTGAAAAGGAGAAACTTATATCTCTTTGCTGCTTGGACTGTAAGGGGGGAAGCGTTCCCTTTGACCCAACGCTACGCCACTTACCAGGGTGGTTTTCCAGCATCGATTGCTGGATTGACTGAGTGGGTCTACACAGACTGCTCAGTCAATCCAGAGCAATCGATCTGACAGCGGTGAATTTGCTGCCGTCAGTGTAGACCCAGCCTAAGTAAAGAATTCACAACCAATTTGGGATTGTGCCCTGCTTTTTAACAATCTGCCCAGGGGTTGGTACCTACTCTCTTGAGTCGCGGCAGGACAGCTTGACAGTGTGACTGAATCAAAACCCCAGCTCTACATATACTTGAACTATGCAAATGAGACACACCAGTCTGAAGTTTTGCAGCTCATATCTATTCAGTGTTCAATATACATTAAAAATCTGAAAATAAAGCTGTCCATTTCAAAGCATGTGCTACTTACCAGGCTTTCCAAGACTACTAAACTCTTCTGTAGAGAAATACACAAAAATAATTAAATTACAGTTGACAAACAATAAGGAAAAGAAACATAGGTCATAAAAAGGATCAACTATTATATTTTCTACTTAACAGAAGCTGAAGGGAAGAAAAGCAAGCTCTAAAACCTGGACAAATTATTTTAAAAATCTGTATTTTTATAATTTAGTAAACCTATCCCTTCACACAACAGGAACACCGACAGGAAAAATAGACACAACAGGAACACCGACAGGAAAAAAATATTGTACATACTTCACCCAGTTAATCCACAGACATTCAAGCAGCTTTAATGACAAGTGAGAAAACAAAGAGAATCATACTTTTGAAGGTATTTTTTTATGAACGTTCTAAAATGGCAATATCTTAAACAATAAGAAGATAAATGATAAGAAGATAAATGAAGACATTTCTGGGATGATTTTCAGACATCAAATATTCACAGGACTCACTGATTTTTCATTTCAGGGACATCAATGGGAGCTAAGGGAATTTATGTCAAGTGCTATGAGGCAGAGAAGTTTTGTAGACAGTCGGGTGAAACTCACACCAGCGCAGAGGGCCCACAGCCAATCTTACACTACAAATATTCTGTGTGAAGAGCTCAATACTGCAAGGTACTTAGCACCTACACCTTCCATTGATTTTTGGCATTTGGTCCTCACAGATCAGGCCCTTTGTGCAGAGGCTGAACTAATTCACTGGGCCTCATCCAAACTCTGTACACTGGTGGAAAAATGCTTCATAATCACTTAATGTTGCACTCTTCCCTGTTTCTCTCAATGTACTTGTTACTATAAATACATATTTTTAAAATTATGCTATGCCTGGTTTGACAGGAAAAGATTAAATAAAATCTCCCTAGAACCTCAAAGTAAATTTTCTTTTTGTACAGAAGCATACTATACACAATGTATATCTTAAATAGTCAAGGTATAATATGGACATTAAGGGCCAGATCCTTGACTCTCAGTATATCTCCTGTGTACCATGGAGCAATGCAAAAGTGAAGTAAAGCTGCCCTAATAGGGCAGTTGGGTAAACCCCTTGTGTAGGCATAAAGCTAGTGTAGAATGGCAGAGCCAGCACAGTGCCACCCCTAGAACAAAGGGCACACAATTGCACAGGACATTGACAGGGAAGAGAAGTTATGGGAGCACTGACGCTGCTCTAACTTATACTAGGTCTGAATCAGCAGCCATTGGTGCCTAGGGAGCTGTGCTTTTCTCCTTGGCCTAGCTGAAGACATGCCAGCACCTTCATGTTTCATAAGAATCTGGTAAATTATTCAAGGTTTGCGTAGGCAATAGTGTAGAATCAAAATATTTTTGATGCACAAATGAAGAAAATAGCTCATAATTTTGTTTAAAATGATAGCACCAGATGCAAAGAAGAAAAGGAAAGCACATGCAGAAGAATCAAATTATGTTGCAAATCAGTGTGCTAAATAAAGCACATTAAAGCCTTTTGTTGCACACACTATTGTAGTAATAGCTCCAGCAATCTCCATAATTCCCAGCATCCAGGATTTTTTTAAAGCCACCCACAACCAAAGGTTTACTTTACCTTCAGTGCATTCCACTGCCATAGCTTTTCTTCCTTGGTTTTTAAGAGAAAAATCTGAGTATAATTCATGCTGTCAATAGTATTAACTATCAGAAGACAACAGAGGTTACTGCCAAACTGTATTGCTAAATATGGATAATGGTTCATATTTTAAACAGCTCCATCTGTTGGTATTAGCATTGAAAAAATTTGGTTGCCAAAGTTTAGGTGTACACAATATTAGAGTGAAAACATAAAATAAATAGTTATAAGTCTAAATTCATATATACAATTTCAGTACCTATAAAGACTGATCTAGAAGTTATTAGAAAATATTTTCCCCTTGTTTAGGTTTCTTGTGCATGCACACACATACACACCAAACTGGATTATACATTTATTCTCCTTCCCTATGGGTAATTTCACTTGGTGCTATTTGTGCTTATGAAGGAAGCGAGCAACTGTAACTCAGTCACCACCACCATCAAAATCCTTCAGTGAAATCTCAATAGTTAAACAGGTCATTCTCTTGTCAAGGCATTAGCCCTACCCTTCTGTTCACAAACTACATGAACTTAATGATTTTTCACTATATAGTAGCATGTTCAGAAACTTGATAAATTGCACAGAGATGCTAGCAGAGGATCTCTAAGCACTTTAAAAATGGTTACGTTTCTAAAAATCCCTGAGTGCTGGCAAGTATAACTATTTTATAACTAATGGGCAAACTGGAGTTACAGAAAGGTTAAGTAACTTGTCCATGGTCATGCACTGGGAGCTTTGACTAGGAGTTCTAATGCTAAGTCATCTGGCTTTATTCATCAGGTTTTATTGTGTGTCATATTAACAAAATCATTACCTATCATGACTTCTATCTTCTTGCTTTCTTGATTGTCTTGATCATTAAATACACGACACCAATAGGTCCCCTGATGTTCCATGTCCACATAAGGCACCTGTATAAACATCAGAACCACACATCTCAAATACAGTTATACTGCATTTTCAGTTAAACCAATAAAAGGGAAGTCATGAAAATACAGTCTAAACATCCTTTACAAGACTTCAGATACAAAGGCTCTGATCCTGGAGCACAGGAGTCTGTCGTCATGAAGCTTGCTGCAGGACTGGAGCCAAAGAACTGAGCTATCTTGCTGATTTGAGCTGAATTCAGCATCAATACTACAGCTCATATGCGTTTACAAAAATATTTGCCACATATGACATTCTCAGGTATGGGGAAGAGAGAAGCTGCTACAAATATTTAGTCAAAATATAATCAATAAATGCATGCTACATTTCTTTATACCCTTCTGTTAAATTGATGTCACTCTAGCCTGGGATACAAAAGTATCTTTTACTGCCTCCAACCAATTAATACCACCAGAGGCATGTTTTTTTCTAATTGATCTTACTTTAGAACTCTGCACTCCAAAGGGACTCAAAACCACTATGGAAGTACTAGCAAGAGGACATCAGAAAACTGAAATATGCCAGTGTTTTTTATGCTATTTCAAGGTTACAATGATTCTTATAATTTAAAGTCTCTTTAAAGCAAATAACTAAGATAAAAGTGATTAGATTATTTTCCAAGCTCAGCATCCCTCAATAACTTACCATATACACCTTTCTGTATCCATTTGTCAGCGGAAATCCATTTCTGAACCACTGGTAATGAGGAACTGGGTTTCCAACAGCACCACACTCTAAAATCAACGTGTCCCCTACCATCAGGTTTTGCGATTGGGGCTGAATGCAGATATGTATCTTGTTTTCAGGCAAACCAACCAAGCTTCCTTAAATTTAAAAAACAAAACAACAAACAAGAATTCACTGGGGTTTTTTTTAAATAAACACTAAGAGACAAGCCCAGGCTTTTTTACAGCTCTGTCTTAAGTGGGGGGGGGGCCAGAAACAAAGAAAGAGAGAGAATGTTTAGTTTGCCTTCTATTTACTTCAATTTCAGCAAATAAGGAGGCGTCTATGCTAGTCTCTAGACCCTGACAAACTATTATTATTAATAATGTTTGTTATACAACAAACCATTCGCCTTTTTCCATACAAACCAGATCACCAACAATCAGACTTACCCCAGCTCAGCTCCCACGTCATCCTAAACACCTAAAACAAAGGCTTTGCAGCATGCCCTAACATTAGCAAATCCAGGCTATTTTGGAATGGAGAAAGGAGGAAATTAGGGACCCTCATAACTGAGAGCAACTGCCTCTCTAATAAAATCAAAGACTCGAGTACCTCTGTGGATTACAACTACAGCAGTATAGTATAGGAAGAGACTGCCTTTCAGGTAGGGAGGACTTGAGATATTTAGGGCTTTGTAAATCAAAACCAAAATTCGGACATTCATCTAAATCTCAAGAGGCAGTCATGACAGTTCCAGAACACCAATGTCATGTGCTCACAGCAAGATGAACCACAGAACCACTGCATTCTGTGTCAGTTTCTGTTTCCAAATAAATTTAAGATGTAATCTAATCTTAAAGTGACAAGGGTGGGGATAACAACCATCAGAGCTGCATCCTAGTGAAAGATCTAGATCAGACAGAGATAAAAAAAACTTATCCTGGACACTGCTCCTGTAAAATTGTCTAATAGCAGGTAGGGGTCTAATGAGACTTAAACCTTTACTCCTTCAGGCAATTTGAAAATTTTTCTGGCTGACTATATTATATCCCGAATATATCACTCGATCCTCAGCTGAAATGAGATCTCTTATTGAGATCGCTCATGAGATCAATCATGAGATCACTGAGATCTCTCATGAGAGATCAATGAGTAAATAGGGAAGGTATATTTTCAAACATTCCCGCTTTGAAAAGATACGGTACCAAAAATTAACTTCTCTTCTCATTCATGTTTTACATTCCTAAATTTAGTCATCAAAAAAGTAGTGGAAGGGGAATACACAAAAGAAGGCATACTTTCAAAGCGAACTTGAATAGCTAGCTGTTCATCATGCATAGGGCTCAATACAGCAAGCCTTCCATGAATAAAAGCCCACTGACTTCAGTAGGAATTTTGTGCAAAGGACTTGAAAATTTGGGCCTTTACACTATAGTACCTTTACTGCGATTCTCTCTACGTAGCACCAATGAAGACTGTTACCAGTCTATACACTAAACAATTTAAACCAATGTTTTCAAAAATGACTTGTGATTTTTTGTCCATATTTGGTAGCAAACTGGAAGCAACTTGACAGGGTCTAATTTCCAAAAAGTGCCAAGCCACCACCCTCTGAAAACCAGGCCTCTTTAAGGCATTTAAAGTTGGAGGCATCCAAAAATGGGACACCCAAAAGTCACTAGGCAGTTTTTAAAATCTGCATCTCCCAGAATTGGGATCAGTAATGTTAGCAACATCCAATGTTTTGTATGTTTTTACGTATATATTCTATCAGCTGCAGCTAGACAGATAAAGGATTCTTAGAGTGAGATTTGGGTAAAACAGATTTTACTGAAGACATAGTCAGCATCTATAAGGACTGTACCACTACTGACCGTAAGTACTTCAAGAAATGCCTCCTATAAGTTCTGTACCTGAACACATAACACTATATTTACTAGTGTCAGCTGACAACTCCCAATAATGTAATATGCCCAATGCCATTTTATGATCTATTACAGGACAGTAGTTCAACCACAGAATATTCAAGTCTGAATGCTCTTATGTAGGCAGCTCCTTGAATGTTATGAATTAAATGTTTGTGATGTACTGCCATCACAGCATGCAGGAATCAGAATCTTAACTCTGAAAATTTGACAGCTGCTGTTACTGGACCAGAAGTGCAATTGTTTGCCACAGAACCTAACTGCAGTTCAGTGTCTGACACTTTTTGGTGCCCCCAAAGTATATTTTCAGTGCAGAGGAGTACATTATGCTTTAAGGTTATGCTATAGTTGGCTTTATTTGCTGGTTTTGACTTTCAATGAAACAAGAGTAAGCGTTATCAGTGTAAAGTATTTTGATTACAGATAAACCAAAACATAGAATTTTGTTCTTTATTGTTAAAAAAAGCTAAATCAGGGCACAACTTGCCCACTTCCTTACATTTTTGTGCTTCAGATTAAATGAAACCCAAATCCAAACAAGTATTGGTTTGTTTTTACAAGACCGCAAAACCTAGATGACATGGCTTTGTATAACCAAAACCAAGTCTTCCTGTTCCATTTCCAATACTTATTTGGCATAATATTTATACATTAGATGCTGCTTAGCACAAAATTATAATCTGACAGACATTTAAAAATGAAGAGAGGGATTTTAAAAATAAATGGTTAACGGTGTGGCTACGCGAGAAATGCATTCTGTAGATTTCACAATTAGTGGTTTAAATATAAAACAACAGAAGTTACACTTTTAGACTATTTACTTATCTAGCCTAACCCTTTCACCCTCTCAATATAGGCTTGTCATTCAAGTTACAGGGAGCTGAGCACACACACACGCAAAAATTAACCCAACAGTTGATACACTACGAGGTCATCATTTTACCACTGCACCAAAATTGCCAGATTATGCTAGCATCAGGTTTTAATGAAAATTAAATTTCTTAGTGTTTCATGCTAATGTGCAGCAACCCTTTTCTAGTTGTTTCATAAAGGTATACAAGCACATACACATTAAAGTTAACCCAGATGAGAGCACACCACACCCAAGGCCCTCTGTGTATCAGTTATATACCCATAGTGGAAGTACAGAGGGAGCCTGCTTTCTTTGCACTAGATACAAACCTCAAAATGGTCCAAAACTCCTGCAGAGGGGCCCAGTGGACAGCAGTAGCTACTAAGAATGGTGATTGTGAAGAATTGCATTGCAGTCCCCATGACCTGCCTGCAGGGGTGAGCATGCATGAATTAAATTCCCATCACCACCAGCTTACTTTGCTGAAAGTGAAAGTTTTAGGGGGGGAGAGTAAAACTGTTATTGTCACCAAGTTTGGTGTATCAATTCAAATATTAATTCAAATAGTCAAGTTTGACAGTGAATCTATTAACAAAAAAACAATTCACAGGCTCCTCTATAGCATTAGAAGTGTTTTATAAACACCAGTCACCCTTCATTCTAACTCCTAGATAAAATTTCTTCCTAAAACAAGACTGTGCCCCCAAATGTATTAATATAGAAACTGCTAAAATATAGAGATTAAATATATTTCTACTGTACACACAGAAGCAACTTCATTGGGACAATTTCAAATATGCATGGGATGTATGGTACCATTAAAAAAAAATCCTACCATAGCAAGTGCAGACTTCCCCAGTAAGAATATATCACGTACCTTTTAGGTCAGCTGTTGTGATCACTCATTTCAATGTATTTAGATTAAATGTCCAGAATATGCAGACATGTTGGCATCTAACCTGTCAATCATTTGTGGATTAAGGGCTCATTACAATATGTATTATATTCATTGACTCCCTTTGTCTCAGACTTTCCCATTCTACAATGTCTGAGAGCACGGTGTATTTCAGGGATCCTACAACACATGTCTGAGAGCACATCTGAGAGCATGTCTGAGAGCACGGTGTATTTCAAGGATCCCACAGCACATGTGCTCGAGCCAGAGACAGGAGAATTAAAGATTAACTGAAAGCTTCAACTAAATTTCACATTTTTGGGAGGAATTAAATCAGACCCTCCAATTTATTTCTTTAAGGCGATCTGCAAAGGAAAACACAAATTGCCCACTTTGAATAGTGATTGAGTACTACATTGAAATTTCTTACAGGCATCCCAGAAACAAGGCTGAAAGAAAGGCCCAAGTCCTGGTATTCTGCATTAGAAAGTCAGATCTCATCTACTCTGATTTTCTAGGAAGCAGATGGATAACTAGGGAGCAAGCACTGGTTGAAAATTTACTGACAGAACCCCTTTCCATCAAAAAGCGTCTACTTTACAAAACTGAAACATTTCATGGGAACTGTGAAGAGGCACACTCACTTTGATGGAGAGGAAACAAATGAGCCTTGTTCTGCCCTAACAAGGCACACCTGTTAGGCTTGCTCCACCTGGAAGGGGGGAGCTTAAAAAGGGAAAACCTGCCACAAGAAAGAAGCTGCTACAGCTCAGAGACTGCTGACCAGACACACACATCAGTCAAGAGGGAAATAGTTGCAGGCCTCAGCCACCCCTGAAACTGCATGGCCCAGCAGTCAAACAGGGTGCCCCAAGAGGTGGTGCTGGAGATAGACCCTAATTAAAGACAGTAGACCAGCCGATAAGCCAAGCCTCAGAGGGTTGACCCCAGAAAAACTTCTTAAGAGACAGGCCACCTTTGCCTTTCTTTTCTTTTCCTCTGATTTCCCCCTCTCACAAGGGAGAGAGAAAGAAAAGAACTTTTTGTTTGTTTTTGTTTGGTACAAACAGGGGGAGGATGTAATAAACCAGTGGCTCTCAACCTCTCTAGACAACAGTACACATTTCAGGAGTCTGATTTGTCTTGTATAACCCAAGTTTCATCTCACTTAAAAACTACTTACTTACAATATCTGACATAAAAATACAAAAGCACACTACTAGTGAAAAATTGCTTATTTTCTCATTTTTACTAAATAATTATAAAATAAATCAACTGGAATATAAATATTATACTTTTCGGTGTATAGTATATAGAGTAGTATAAATAAGTAATTGCCTGTATGAAGTTTTGGTTTGTACTGACTTCGCTAGTGTTTTATGTAGCCTGTTGTAACACTAGGCAAATATCCAGATGAGTTGATTTACTCCTTGGAAGACCTCTGTGTACTCCCATGGGTACATATAGCCCTGGGTGAGAACCACTGTTATAAACAACTTGGATCGGGGTCTGGTGGAGACTCAGGGAAGTCCCAATTCCTCACACCAATATATTGATATAAAAAATTTCACAGGAAGTTATCAAAACATTTTCTTTTGACATAATATAAACAAAAGATCAATGTTTCCTTTTGATAAGGTTAAAATGAAATATTTTTGTAATATTTAGTTCCACAAAAAATTCAAAAATTGACTTTGTCCTGATTTAGGTCAAAATCAGTTTAAAAATCTTGTAATTTCCTGCAAGACAGAAATTCTGGATTTTGAGCAGCTCTGAAAGGAGGTGAATCTCAAATAATTGTGATGGAAATGGATTTTTAGTTAAATTGTTTTTAACAACTCCTCAGATGCCTGACAAACAATCAAACACTGAGAAAGCTCCCCCTCATCCCCTAAGAATACCAGTAAAAACAGAAAGGAGGACTGGCTACTCCCAAAACACAACAGAAGAACTTTTTACTCCTGTAAAAACCACACAAACCTTCAAGCCTTCTTTATATGCCAAACACAAAAGGAAATATAGAGGCACAGAGTAGGGTTTTTCTTTTTCAGGTCACCTTTGAAGGCCAGAGTGACTATCACTGAAGGTTCCCCATTAAATAGGGGGTGAACAACCCTGCATGGAGTTCACATCCAGTATCCTCCTAGGCCAAAAAAAGCCCCAAACATAACATCCATTGTCGAGGGATTCTCAGTGGCTGTGGAAGAGGATTGTTTTCCCCTTATTCTGCACATTCTATTACTTTTTATCATCTCCCCTTGCATAATGCAAGGCTGACTGTTGGGGAAAGAAATGAGTTACTGTATCGGTTGGCAGGCCTAACATCCAACTTTTAACACTGGGCAACTTTAAAACCTAGACAGATGCTTGCTAAGACTATTGCTAGTGTTATTGAACTAAATAAATGCTCTCCCATGTGTGAGGCAATCACTCAGACAATTTATCACTTTATATCACCTCGCAGCTGCTTGTTACATCATAAAATTCTGTAGTCCAAAGGGTGCCACCTCTTGGCCTAACAGACATCTGTACTCTTCCAAGTTCTTTGGCTTGGTACAGATAAAACTATGTCTCCATGTGTTTGGATGATATGAGGCAACACAGTCTTACCACACAGGCTTCAAGTTCTAGACTGTCGCAACCAGAGCTCAATTGCTGCAATTCTGCAGCTGCAGAATTTACAATTTATCCAATCTCCCACAAAATCCAAGTCATACTGCTTCTCTAACTAGCAAAGAATTAGTAAGGGTTAGCATCTGTTGTAAACAGATGGATTCAAAGCCTCCTTCCTGGGTGTTTATGTCCTGATTGCTCCAGGAATACAAGAAGTGGGAATGCAGTAAACATCACATCCCAGGGGCATTGAGAGTTGCTGCCTCTTTCTTTGGCTTCATTATTTCTTATTTAAATTTAATCAGAGCCCAATGGATGGCACCTCAGTTGCTTAACTAAAGATACAGAAATGGTGCAAGGTTTGCTCTTTCTACCTTCAGGTGGAGCAGGGTTAGGGGATGTGTGGAAGGCATTTTCGTAAATAAAGTTCCCAGTTTCAAAAAGGCCTAAGGAAATCAGGTGCCCAACTCCCATTAGTCTTTGAAAATGCCAGCTGGCAAGCATAAGGGCCACTTACATACTGAGTAAAGTCACTATATAAGCATATGGTATTATATAAGGAAGGGTGAATAAAGATCCAACTGGATTCCAGCAACCCAGTGCTTCCAATCACAAGAGACTTCTTCCCAGCATGCTAGTCTCAGTTTGTTGCCTCATTGTATCTTACAATGTCTGGAAAACACAGTAATAGCTTAAATGCTAGTTTCCCTCTCTTCTCCCCTCCCCCCAGCCTTCTTGCTTTAGACACAATACATCTGTTAAAACTTCCTTGTGGCTTTAATTTAGTGGGGAGGAGGGGAAAGGAAGGTTAATGCTTTGTTGCCAATGATGTGAGACAGTGCATTGTTTTCTTATTTGTATATATGCAGGCTCAGCAAATCTTTTAAAAATAATTTCCATGGCTATATCAATATTTATTCTTAAGCTTTTTTTATTTTTATCTATCTAAATTTTCAAAGTTCTACAAATATTATGTGTTAAGCATTTTTTCCAATTTTTATCAATTTTAATGTTCACAGTTCCAGGAAATCGGGGAAAGTCAGATAATATTATTTAATAACAAATGTTGAGATTCTAAAAGTTAAAGCTTTACAATGATTAAAATGCAATTTCTCAACACCACATATCAAGCTATACAAATGAAATATCCTTAAATCAAACTCTTAAGTTCTTAGGCAAAGAAAGAAGAATGCTGCTTATCTAGAAATTTATATTATGATTGGAAACTTTTTTTGTGTACAGTGAAATGGATGTTTACCGATAACAATCTAATCTCTCTAAGCCTATATATATCCATTGCCCTTTAATCATCAGAACTTGAGCTATTTAGGTGAAACACTTTTTTTAGTTTTTCTCTGCAGTCTTACTAAATAGTCATGACTCAGTCCACCCAGCGGAGCCACTGTTACAATTAGGATGATTTAAGACCATTAAAAATAGCTGCAGCAGTGCTTTTGGTGAGGACAATTGTTCAGGTAATATCAAACTGAGTAATTCTTTAATTTCAGATGTTAAAATGGACTGTTTTAGCATTAGTCCTTGCAACAATAGTGAAAGGTTGATCAGTGTTCCCTACACCCTTTTCCTGCATGGAGTAATGTTGTAAGCAGAACACTATGGAGTTCAAAAAGCCTAGAGCAAAGCACCACCAATGAGTTGCATAATAAAAGTATAAAATTCTTTTTACAGATTAAAGATGATTTACTTGCTTTTTTAACTTTGCACATTTCATCTCATATCAGTGTCAGTGAAATTCCAAAACTTCCAAGTAATGCAGTAAGAAACAGTTAAAATGTTATTTGCTCATCTGTAATGTTCATTTCAAAAGTTCTGCGGATTACCCTACCATAAATAAATAACCACTAAAACCACACAGCTTCTGAAACAGGGAGCAATGAATGGTGTTAGCACAAAAAGGCCTAAGAAGTGGACTGCAAATACAAGAAATACTGTACTCTCTACCCGACTTTGGTACTAACTAAATGGATACAAGTGAGCAGATTTCAATCTTCTTATCTTAGTTTTCTACTTGCACTCTCATTTTTCACATTAACTTTACATACTTTATACATGATTTTCCTATTACATGGTGAAAAGTCCCAGAGGAGTAGCTGTGTTAGTCTGTATACAGCAAAAACAACGAGAGTCCTAAAGCACCTTAAAGACTAACAAATTTCTGCAGGCATAAGCTTGCATGGGCTGCAACCCAGATGCATCTGACAAAGTGGGTTGCAGCCCACGAAAGCTTATGCCCGCAGAAATTTGTTAGTCTTTAAGGTGCTACAGGACTCTTGTGGTTTTTCCTATTACAGGTACACTTGAACAGTATCTGTCACTTAACGGACTATCTACCACCAGTATAATAAATTGTTTAGTTGCAAAACTTATAAGAAAGAATACTATTCACACAGAAAAGACTAACTCTTTATTTTACTCATCAGTTTATAAAAGAGACAAACACTGGATGCAGCAAATACTACATTAAGTCACTTTTTTGGACATATTACTCCACACATATATAGCGTTTTATTGTTTCAAAGGGCTGTGTATTAGGGCTAGTTCCCAAGTTAATCTTTCTCTCAGTTTCTCTACTGCTCTAGAGAGCGTGTAGAGACTGTGCTGGGTCTATGCTTGGTGCAGCATATACCTCGGCTGTGTGCCAGCACAGCTATGCTGGAGCCTGGCCAGCATTTTGGGAGGGATGGAGTCCAGGCTATGCCCATCGTTCCCACCTGCTTGGGGAGGAAACAACAATACATAGCAAGCTCTCAAGAACTTGCTTTCCCTCCCTTTCTGCATGCAGTGATATGGGTAGCCAGCACAAGGCAGTGAGGCATAACACAACCCCTTCTCTAACTTGTGTTATCATGAAAGTCTAGGCTTTTGCTAATTAAGTCATTACAAGTCAAAGACACTCTCACAGCAGATTGCGTTTGTCACATGAATATTTCTTTTAAGCCTATTGAACTATGATCTGATTCATCTTCCCCACCCCAGATCTGCACAGAGGGGACCCATTGTGAAAGGCATTTGCAACTCACCATATGACACTCCCTGGAGATCACAAACGTCCAGTTGTGCCCACCGACTGAACACAAAGGAAGAATCGCTGTTCACTCGACAGATGTAAAACCCAGAATCATTTACGTTCACTGGGTTAAAAATCAACTCTGGGGAATTCCCATGTGGAACCTGTGTTATATATGAGCCACAGAAAACTTAACTTAGACTGACTGGTGCTGGTTTGGAATAAACATTAGAATATTTGTTTTTAACAAGGATAATACTCCTGACTACTATCACAGTTACTTATAGCTTATTTCAAACTGTCAGAAGAGAGAAGTTTTGTCCTCAGCATTTAATGACTTAAAGGCAAATTTTGATTCAAGGACAGATTGGAATGGCTGCTGTTAAGTAAAATGAGACATTAGAAATTTTCTTAGACTGAAAGTTGTTTCAGGAACTTCAATTCTGAAACTTTATCCTTCCTACAACTAGCTAGATGGGATTCCCAAAGCATTATTTCAGCCACCATTCATGTTATATCAGTATTGTCCGAAGCAAACGTATCCAACTCTGAACTGGAAACTGTTAGAACTTTTGGGGGTAGGGGAGTGCAACAAAAGACTATACATGAACATAAATTTACCTTTATCAGATCTTTATCAGATAATAATAAAAATATACAGTAAGTAGTGCATTTATAATACACATTTCAGTAACAGAGACAATCACTATCTGGATCAAACTAGTTTTTTTTTTTTTTAACGTCTCTTACAGTCTAAAAGAGATCTAAAATTACCTCTTAAAAATGGTGTTTAAAACCACTGCTATTGTAACATTGATAGACCCCAGTCATCAGTGGGTGGGATTGAATTTGGGGCTGCTGAAACTATATATGAGCCTCTACTGTATGAGCTAAAAGCCACCTGGCTCTTATCGAAGGCTGTAACAGATTAATCAATCTCTAGCTGGATAAGGTACCATTAGAGGGCAACACAGTGCCACAACAATATTATAACGGTTCATCAATAAACATTCCTCTTACAGGAAGATATGCCTGGATTAAAGGGAAGCAGGGTGTGCATGTGAGAGAAAGAAGTTGTGTTAGATTTTAGAGAGGATATGATACTCAGGCTACAGGAATATCAACTCTTCAACAATCTATTTCATTGGTCATATTTGTGACATGCTCACTTTAAGCCTTCAATCCTTCACTTCTAGGTGACCAGTTCCAACATGTCCTAGTGCTACATCCATTGGAAGTTGTTTTATTCTGACAACTATTCAATGGCTTACATTAAATGAATTAGTGGTCTAGTTCTCAATGGGCAATATCCTCTCACATTCCCAGTTGGCACCATTCTTGCAGGGTCACATAATCCATGGCTCAAACTGGACCTGTAGATTGGGCTATCCTCTAGACACTGTCACAGGCAGCTGAAGCACATGATATCTGAAGGGTGATGTGGCAAAGCTTTAATTAACAATCTCTGTTGTATTACTTCTATGAGTAGAGTACTAAGGGTTCTGCTCTTTAGGGTTGCCAATCTGGAAACTTTCACCATAAATGTTCTTTAAAATATCTTTGAGCCAGTTGGAGGGGGGAGGGGAGGGAGAATTGACTCCAGTTTTTGTAAGGATTTATATTCTGTAGACTGACTTTTACCCAATAACTGCACCAAGTCCTTGTGATTTCCCATATTTGGTTATTACCTCTTTTTCCTGTTTGAACCACTGATAATGCAAAAATGGATGTCCAGTTGCCCAGCAACATAGCTTGACCATCTGTCCAGATAATACTGCCTTAGGGTCTGGCTGTACAACGATCTTAATACCTTAAAAAAAAAAAAAGTTAAGATATCACAACAAGAATTAACTTGCTTCCACTTACCTTTTGTAAGTTAAATATTGTACGATTTGAGCTGCGCTGTCAGTCTATCTACTACATGTACCTTTACAATTGTCTGAATTGTTTATTTTGCATACAGTGATTAAGATTAGTTATAAGTGGTACGCTGAGGATTACATAAGGTTTTTTTATATTAAAAATTGCTACCTTATTTAACTTTTTTACTGCCACAATTTTAACAGAAACTTGAGGTTGAGAGTTTGTTGCCAGAGAAAGGATTTAACTTTTTGTATATTAGACAAGGTTTTTAAAATATGTATTAAACACAAAGGAATTCACAAATGACATTTACACCCACTTTAAGGCCCCAATACACTGCAAGAGTGGAGCATAATGTGAATGTGAATCAGACCCTTTAAATGTATTGTTCTGTTCTTGATATGTTACTGTCTGATACCTCATTTTTATTACAGCTGGTTCAATTTAGCAAACAAAAATTATTTTAGTCCTAAAGGAACTTTTCTAAGACCTTTTTTGCCCAAAGTGTTCTGATTTTTGACAGAAATTTTAAGTGTACATATAGTCATTCACCCATTGGTTTTTCAGTGAGTGTGTGTGTGTGTTTAGGGTTTATCTTCCTTACTTTGATTGATCAGCCTAGTCCCATGGTGGGACTTTCTTTCAGGATGAGGAAAGTAGACACAAAGTATGGTCTAGTGCTTAGGGTACTAGCCTAAAATTTGGGAAGCCAGCGTTCGGTTTCCTGCTCTGCCACAGACTAAGGCTGGGTCTACACTGCCGGCGGCAAATTCGCCGGTCAGATCGATTGCTCTGGATTGACTGAGCAGTCTGTGTAGACCCGCTCAGACGATCCAGCAAGTGACACAGGAAAACCACCCTGGTAAGTGGCGTAGTGCTGTGTCGAAGGGAACAACGCGCAGTGTGGACGCCGCACAGAGGAGACCCGCAAAGTTGACAGGAGATACTCAAGTGATTTATGTCACTTGTGTATCTCCCATCGACTGCCGCCAAATCGCAAAGGTAAGAGTAGACCGGGCCTTAGTGTGATCTTGGGCATGTCACTCAGGGCTTGTCTGCATGGGAAAACTGACCAGAACAGCTACTACGGAATAGGTATTCTGCAATAGCTCCCCATCTGGATACCCTTATTCCAACATAAGTGTCCACCTGGGAGTTATTCTGGAAAAGCTAACATGCTTCAAACTCATACTAACTTATCCTGGAATAAATTACCCATGTACACAAGCTCTCAGTCTCCCATCAGTAAAAATGAGGATAATAGCACTTTACTTCCTTACAGGAGTATTGTGAATCACAGAATCATAGAAATATAGGGCTTGAAGAGACCTCAATAGGTCATCAAATCCATCCTCAGCACTGAGGCACAACTGAGTAAACCAAGACCATCCTGTGACAAGTGTTTGTCTAACCTGTTCTTAAAAAAAACTCTAGTGATGGGTATTGCACAAGCTCCCTCAGAAGCCTATTCCAGAGCTTAACTAACCTTATAGTTAGAAAGCTTTCCCTAGTATCTAACCTAAATCTCCCTTGCTGCAGATTACTTGTCCTACTAAAGAACAACTGATCCCTCTTTTATTTATAATAGCTCTTAACATATTTGAAAATACATCAGGTCCCTGCTCAGTCTTTTCTGAGGACTAAATATGTCCATATGTTTTAATCTTTCTTCATAAGTCAGGTTTTCTAACTTGTCTATCATTTCTATCACTCTTCTCTGGACTCTCTCCAATTTGTCCACATCTTTCCTAAAGTGTGGCACTCAAAATTGGACCCCAGATGAGGCCTCACCAGTGCTGAGTAGGGCAAGAGAATTACCTGCCATGTCTTACTTACAACACTTCTATTAATATACCCCAGAATGATACTACCGTTTTCACAACTGTATTACATTGTTGACTCATTCAATTTGGGATCCACTATAACCCCAGATCCTTTTAAGCAGTACTTCCATCTAGCCAGTTATTTCCCATTTTGGAGCTGTGCACTTGATTTGTCCTTCTTAAGCAAAATACTTTGCACTTGTCTTTCCTTAATTTCATCTTGTTGATTTCAGACCAATTCTCCAATTTGTCAAAGTCATTTTGAATTCTATTCCTGTACTCCAAAGTGCTCATGACCCTTCCCAGCTTGGTGTCATCAGTAAATTTTATAAGCACACTTTTCACTTCATTATCCAAGTCATTAACAAAACTGCTGAATAATACCAGACCCAGGTCTGGCCCCTATGGGATCCTAGTTTAACAGGAAACAACTGATAACTACTTTTTGAGTACAGTCTTTCAAGAGGTGGTGCACTCACCTTATAGTAATTTCATCTAGACCATATTTTCCTAGTTTGCGTATGAGACTATCATTGGGAACTGCATCAAAAGCCTTAGTAAAAAAATCAAGATATAATCACATTTACTGGTCCCTCCCATCCAGTAGGCCAGAAACCCTGTCAAAGAAGGAACTTAGGTTGGTTTAGCATGATTTGTTTTTGACAAATCTATGTTGGCTATTCCTTATAATTCTATTATCCTCTAGGAGATTACAAGGCAGTTACATTAAAGGATTGTGAGACACTCGGATACAGCAGTGATGGGGACATCAAAATTACTTGAGAAGTAAAACATTTAATCTTCAAATGTAAATTCTGAAAAGAATATTTTTTTTAAAGTCAATACTTCCACAGAAAAATTGGAACAAACTCAAGCATTAAAACAATGAAATGTTCTGAATTTTCCAAAATGTCCAGAATTTTCTTTTAAATCAGCTCCAGTTGTTGCTAACATTTCATGACAAAAATATGTTAAAAAAAAAACAACAAATTCTCTGAAGGACTGGCACCTCCCATTCTCTGGAGATATTACACTAACACTAGCAAGTTCTGAGAAAACTGGTTTAAACATTCTTCAGAATTTAGTTTGTTTTCCTATAAAACATTTATAATTTCACCATGAAGTAAATATTTCAGCATAATACAGTTCTCTTATTATAAGAGAATTTTAAAGATATAAATATTTGACTCTATTTTGTAAGCGATTACAAATGTGTGTTACTGATTCTTGAATTTCTTCTGGACGATGAAATGCAGAAGTCTTAAAATGTCATTTTACCCTGAAAAGTGGCTAATACTGGTTTGTCATGGTTTCTCTTTGCCATCTTTCACTAATTTCTGTATAGTTTACAAGTAAAAAGATGATTTTACCCTAGTTTCAGTTCTGTGTAAACTCAACTTCAACATTGTACATATTCAGACTAAGTTGCCTGAGTTACTATGGGAACTTGAGGGGGCAAATACCTATGCCTGAGTTTCAACCACTATGACTCATTGAAGTTACAGAAGGTTGGGCAGTATTACTGCATCCAATCTATCAATTAACCCCTTGTCTTTCTTGGGTCGGGAGCAAGTAACACAAGCGAAGATTGGGAAGGAAGTTGTTTCTTTGGATTTGGTTTGCCTATGCTGATTTTACCACAGAACTCTAGTAGGCAGAATGGGCAAATGAATGACACAGAGAAGGAAAATATTGTTTGAATTTTTGTTACCTCAAAAGGGGAGGATTAGTATTTTATTAGTTTAGCTGGAGGGAAACTGAGGCAGCAGGGAGGTAATCCATTGTTACAGGCACATACAGCAATATTCTATAAGTGTGAAGATGATGGACAAACCTGCCCTTCTTACTGGTGGCGGTGCCCAATAAGAAGATTCTGCAGGCAAAATTCTGCCCTCATTTTCACCTGTATGACTCCATTGTTTTCATTTCACAGATGCATCATTTTCAAAAAGAGACTAATCCATAGCATTAATAGTTAACACATTATTCAGACTGTGGATGTTCAGGAAAAATTTGCTTACGGTTAAACTAAGCTTAGAAAGAACAGTCTATAGCAACACTCATGATAATTAACATAAAGACAGCTATTCAATTGGGACATTAAATGACCCAGCAACCAATTTTAAATAAACATACACAACATTCAATTAAACTTATACAATCAATCTTGCTTGGGCCATTAAATCAAACTGTGGGTATTACTAATACATTTTGACCTGAAGTTCAGGGCCAATCCAAGTTACTAAAAATAACAACCTGGATAATTATCAAGAGCTATATTTTCTTTAAAAACACAACAAAACAACACAACCCAGGTGAATTCTATCATTTTTAAAAGCTGCTTGCTAGATTCACTCTTAACACATGCTTTTTCTTTATCAAAACACTTCTTGGAGTCTGAATTACCAGGGTCATTCTAAGCCAGCAAAACTAGCTAAATAACCCTTAGTTAAACAAGATAGATGTGGTTACCTTTTTGATGTACTGTACTGTCCTCATTCTAGATGTACTACATATTGACACAGGCTGGCCTATCAGCGGAGCTGTGAACAGATCCTGGAAAGGCATACCAATCTGGATGTTCTGCTGAGTCACCAGCATAGGGATGCATTTGCTCTAGTGTCATGTCCCCTGTCCAACTCATGAACATGGGATATGGCCTAGATCCTAGCCATACCAGCAAGGGATCTGTGGTGTAGACAATGGCCTGAGTGTGGTGGTGGCCCAAGAGGGGACACAGGCGAAAAGCTCAAGTGAGCACAAGTCCCCAGGTGCTCACATGACCACTCTGAAGAGTGGATGCAGGCTAGCATGCCTTGAATGCCACTAGTCCTCCAGTGACTTCCCACAATTCCCCTCACAGGTCCAGAAAGAACAGACAAGTTCTCCCACATTATACTGCAGAATAATTCACAGTGCAGCTCAGATTACTGCAGCACGGAGACCCTTTGGATATGCCACTAGAAGTTTCAGTGCTACCCACAAGTAAGTGCATCGCTAGTGTGGACATAGCAACTAGCCACTCTCACTCGGTCTAGATTAACTCGAGAGCTCTACCTTGAGAGTACATAACTTGAATTCTCTCTGCAGTGAAGAGAGACAAAGGGCTGGCCTGAGACAAAGGGCTGGCCTGAGAACAGTATATCAGCATCTACATGGCTGCAAAAGACTAATGATTTTATTAAAATAAATTGTATTAAAGTTCTATGTGATAAATGTTTCTGTTCATCAGCGTCCTTTGTCACTCAGTCCAAAGAGACCTCTATAGTCATTTATCAAGTTGTCCAGATGCAACATCTTTTGGGAAAAGGATAAGTCAACTTTTATTTAATTGCTTACTAGTGCCAATGCTAGGAATAACCTCTTGATCTTGTCCACTACAAAAAAGGATCTCCATCATCATCATCATGATGGGAAATCCCAAAGGGACATAGCATCATTGTTAACAAAGCAATACCAGGATTGATTTCTGGCAAAGCGTTTAAAGTGATGTAGTTATATATTCAGTGCATGTCCATCACTGGCAATCTTGTCATACCAAAGAAGCTGTTGGTGCCTATGATCACCACCCGTGTAGTAGCATTCCTTGGTGCACACACTTCGGAATTTGTTGATCTTCCATTCTAATAATAGTTCCCTACCAGAAAAGCTACTGAAACCAAACCATTGTTGATAGAGGTGGTTGCTGGCTTTGGTTTGGAACATCCTCTTTTATAATCTTGTCCTGCCACTTGGTATAAAGCAGCTGATAAAAACATGAATCAAAAACATCAATCTGGTGTTCTTCCAACTTTCCTCATCACCTATATTCCTCTGTCATAAAACAGAGCTGGTATAACTGAGGTCTTACAGACACACAGCTTCGCAGCAAGCTTGATGCCACAATATCTCAATAGAGGCCACTAAAGGGCCTGAAACTTCCCAGTAACTACTGGTATACAAGCACCTACATCTTTGAAGCATCCTCCAGCATTGTCTATGACATTGCATCCAAATATCTGACAACTGCTTGATGTTCTTTCCAGGCAGGTTAATATTGAGCTGGTTGTAATATGTAGAAGGAGGCTGCTGATAATGGCCAAGGACTTAGTTTTATCCAGATTAATAACCGAAACAATGCATGTTGCTTCTTGCCTGACCACACTGGCCATAAGTTGCAGCAATTCACCAAACCAAGCCAACAAGACAATGCCTTTGCCATATTCAAGATCTCAAAGCCAAACAACATTCAGCTCACTACCACCACCAACTGCCTCCTCAAAATTTCTCCATCAATCAAACACCAATACCAAACGATGATGAAAAAAACCCGGTTACTAACCTTTGGTAACTGTTGTTCTTCAAGGTGTGTTGCACATGTCCATTCCAATGCAGGTGTGTGTGTGTCCTGAGCACAGTTTCTGGAATTTTTCCCCTCAATGGTATCCATTGGATCAGCTCTAGCACCCCCTCATGCTGCATTCTCATAGCGGTCCGTATAAGGGGGCCTGCCAACTCAAAGCCCTTTCAGTTTGTTCTTACTGACCCCACCAAGAGAGGGGATGGTGGGCATAGAATGGACATTGCAACACATCTCAAAGAATCAGAAGATTAGAGTTGGAAGGGACCTCAGGAGGTCATCTAGTCCAACCCCCTGCTCAAAGAGGACTAACCTCAGCTAAAAACAACAGTTACAAAAGGCTAGTGACCGTTTTTTCTTCTTCGAGTGTTTGCACATGTCCTTTCCAATTTGGGTAACTCAAAAGCAGTTGACCCGGAGGTTGGTTCAGAGTTTAAAAACAAATGGACTGAAACACTGTGCGGCCAAAGTAGGCATCATCTCTGGCTTGTTGGGTGATGGCATAGTGAACTGAGTATGTGTGCACTGAGGACTAGGTCATTGCCCTGCAGATATCCTGAATAGGAACCTGATCCAGAAAAGCCGCTGAAGAGGTCTGACACCTTGTGGAATAAGCAGTTAGGTTCAGTAGAGGGGGGACCCCCATGAGATCATAACATGCCCAGATACACAACGTGATCCAAGATGAAATCCTCTGGGCGGAGATGGGAAGGCCCTTCATTCACTCAGCTATCACTATAAACAGCTGTGGAGATTTGCGGAAGCGTTTGGTGCTCTGAATATAAAATGTGAGGGCCCATCTGACATCCAAGGAGTGCAGACATTGTTCTATCTGTTCGACTAAATGACCTCCTGAGGTTCCTTCCAACTCTAATATTCTATGATTCTACCTGTGTGCTGCTTAGGATAGAACACTGGTGGAAAAATAGATTGGTTGCAATGGAATTGAGAAACCTCTTTCAGGAGGATCTTTGGATGCAGATATAAATGCACTTTATCTTTGAAAAAAAATGTATAAGGGGGCTCCGAGTTAAGGGCTCAAATCTCTGAAACTTTCCTGACCAACTGTATGGCCATCAAAAAGGCCACCTTCCAGGTGAGGGGCAACAGTGAACATTGCGCTAGCAGCTCGAAGGACAGGTATCTCACTTTGACAGGACAAGGTTTAGATCCCAGGGGGAAATTGATTCCTTTATCTGGAAAATACCCTCTCCAGGCCTTTAAGAAAACAAATTACCTTTACAAGTGAGAAAAATCGACCTATTATTAACCTTAGGATGAAACCTTAAAATGGCCACCAGATGGATCTTGACTGAAGAAAGAGCCCAGCTTTGTTGTTTCAAGAGTAGAAAATATTCCAAAACAAGCTGCAATGAGGACTGCAAAGATTGAACTCTGCACTGAGAAAACCAGATGGAGAATTGTTTCCACTTGGCCAGGTATGTCGCCATAGTGGAGGGTTTTCTACAGCCCAGTAGGCCTCTGCGAATTTGCTCTCAGCAAGCTTGCTCTTCAGGGTTCAGCCATCAAGGTTCACGGCTGCCAGATAAAGGAGAGTTGAGGGTCAGATGGAGTAGCTGGCCATGGTCCTGGATGATCAGGTCGGGTGCAGTGGCAGCCGGATTGGGTACTCTACTGAAAGGCTTACAAGGTGGTGAACTAATGTTGTCTTGGCCATGCCAGGGCTATAAACATGACCCATGCTTGATGGGGCTTGATTTTTGATAGAACCTTGTGAATTAATGCGATGGGTGGAAGACATAGTATAGGTAAGTCACCCTACTAACAGGGCACGAGAGACCTAGGGCTGTGGCTCTGCAAAACTGTTGGCATTTCCTGTTGTCATGGGTGGTAAACAGGTTTATATGGGGAGTCCCCCACTTTTGGAAGATATCCCTGCGATGTCTGATGATGTCATGGTGAGTGGAGAAGGACCTACTGAGGCGATCTGCGAGCTGGTTCTGTGCTAGGTAGGCAAAATGCTTCCAGGCAGATTAAATTAGCAATGCAGAACTCCCAAAGACAGACTGCTTCCTGACATGGGAGGGAAGACTGTGCTACGTACCCCTTGTTAATGTAGTACATGGCTGTCATATTGTCCATGAGAACTGAGACTATCTTGTCTGTGAGATGAGTCAGGAATGCCTGACAAGCTAGGTGGATTGCTCCAAGTTCTCGGATATTGATAGGGAATGAAAGCCTCTCTCAAGACCACAGACCCTGAGTCTTTAGGTACCCCAGGTGGGCTCCAACCCAAACACCCACATGTTGGAGACCAGATATATGGACAGCTGGAGCCTCACAAAGGGTATTCCCGCACAGACTGTGTAACGGTCCAACCACCAAGCTACTGAGTTGAGGACTTGAGTTAGAACGATGAGTACTATGTCCAGATGATGTCTCGAGGGAGAGTATACCATAGCCAACCAGGCCTGGAGAGGTCTGAGCTGTAGCCTCTCCTGTCTTACCCCATATGTGCATGATGCCATGTGACCAGGAGGCTCATGCAAACCAAGACTATTGTGATCAGATGTGCCTAAAGGAAACTTATTAAAATCAAGATTGCATGTTAGCGGTCCCTGGGAAGCAGGGCCTTCACCTACATGGAGTTGAGAACTGTCCCAATGAACTCTATTCTTTGTACAGGGATAAGAGTAGACTTCTGGACATCTATTAATAGACCTAAAGCCCGGAAGGTAGATTGTATGTGATTGATGTCTGATGCCACCTGCGATCTGGACCGACCCTTGCTCAGCCAGTCATCGAGATATGGGAAAATGGAGACTCCCTTTCCTCTGGAGGAAGGCCACTACTACTGTCATACACTTGGTGAAGACCCACGAGGCAGCTGATAGACCAAATGGCAGAACCGCTAATTGATAATGGGTCTGGTTCACCACAAATCTTAGGAACCTTCATTGGCCTTCGAAAATTGATAAGTGGAAATATGTGTCCTTCAAGTTGAGGGAAGCATACCAATCCCCTGGATCCAGTGAAGAAATAATGGAGGCCACGGATCACATGCGGAACTTTAACTTCTTGAGATAGTGGTTGAGCTGCTGCAGCCTAAGATCAGTCTGAGACCCCCCTTGGCTTTTGGGATTAGGAAGTAATGGGACTAGAACCCTCTTCCTCTTTGATAGTGCAGATCCTCTTCCATGGCTCCCAACTAGAAGAGGGATTGGACTTCTTGCTCCAATAGCTGCTCATAAGAATGGTCCCTAAAGAGAGAAAGGGAAGGTGGATAAAAATTGGAAGGTATACCCGAATTCCACTGTGTTTAGGACCCAACGGCTCAAGGTAATGTAGTTCCAGGCACTGAGGAACTTGGACAAACAGTTGGAAAAAACAGGCTCACTGGATCCTGAAATAAAGGGATTGATAAATTGTCCTTCAGCATTTTATCAAAACAAGTGCTTCACTGGGCCCAAACGATGTGGGGTAGACTGCGATGGCCCTGAGGAGGAGGGCAATGGAGACAGCCTATGCCCAAATGCTTTATTCCTTCTTCTCCGCTGGTCGTGTCTGGGCAGCTGAGTGTAAGAGTGCCCTGTCTGCTAGGGCCTGTAATGCCTTCTAGAAGCTACAAACTAATAAGGCCCAGTGATTTCAGGGTAGAGTCCTTAAGGCCATGCAACCTGGTATCTGTATGCTCCGAAAAGGGCGAGAACCCCTTGAATGGGAGCTTTGGGAGAGTCTTCTGCACCTCTTGCAGAAACCCTGAGGATTGTAACCATGAACTTCTGTGCACTGTGACAGCTACTGCCATTGATCTGAAACTGGTTGTAGCCAAGGCTATCAGTAGGAAAGCCTGACAAAAGAGAACTCGGATGTGGCATCTTGAGGAAGCATGTCCTTAAATTTTTGCGCTGCCTCCCACATGTTAAAAATCATAGCTTGCTGGTTTGCTATGCAGAGCTATAGTCCACTTGTAGAGTAGCATCCTTTGGTGTGGCCCCGCTTGACCCTGACGGTCCCTTTCATTGGCAGCTGCCACAAATAGAGACCCTAGGGGAGGGGAAGAGAATAGGAATTTGCATCCCTTAGCAGGCACAAAATACTTCTGCTCAGTCCATTTGGCTATAGGTGGGAGGAAAGCGGGGCTCTGCCAGAGCACCTAAAACATCTCCATAATCGCCTCATTAAGTGGTAGAGCCATTCTTTAGGGACCTGCCGCTGATAAGATTTCTAGTAGGCCATGAGTTCTCACTTTGATTGCCTCAGCCTGGATGCCCAAGTTTGAGGCCAACCACTTCAATAAATTCTGGTGAGCTTTGTGCTCATCCTAGAGTGGGGATACCTCTCCAACAGTCACCAGTGCCTCATCCAGTGAAGAAGAGAAGGAAGAGGCATGTAAGGCTGGTAGATCCTTTGCCTTTTCCTCTGTTCTGGCTGACACCTGGGGAACACTTCTGAGATTCAGTACTCGGCTCAGTCCTGGAGTCCAAGTCTGGTGTCTCATGGCAAAGAACCAGAGGCGCCCTACTGTCTGAGGTTACAGAATATGAACACATCAAGACGATGCCTTTGGCCGGGGAAAACCCTCACAGGTTCCAAAAAGCTACTACATGGGTGCTGGCCCTAAGGGTCCTGCTGGCCAACTGTCCAGGGGCACCATAGCATTCAATGTCCTGGCAGAGTAGGGAAGACACAAGGATTAGCATGGGGTCCTGTGGTGGGAAGAATAGAACTTCACCTCAGATCCTGACAAGGAAGATGAATTTCTATGAGATCATGGCAGTGCTGATCCTCTAAGTGCCAGTGAGCAGTGCCACGGGGATGCCTGCAGCAAGACCTTCAGAGGGAATTTATCCCTAGAGAGTGGTCGCGGTGCCATTCGGAAGCTGAGGAAGGGCTCTTTGCCACTCGTCAGCGTTGGCAGTGCTGAGTCCTGCATCTCAGGGGACCCTGGTACCAGCAGCATGAGCAAGTTCCTAGCTACTGCATACGCCTCCAGGATGGATGATACTGCAAATTGTCTGGTACGCTGACTGCTAGAGGATGGTGCCTCACTTGCCACAGTGCACAGAGATGGCATGAGTGCAGGTGCTGATGGGGGAGCTGCTGCAATGCCGGGAAGGGAGAGCGGCCTAATGCGGATCTCACATTGTCTCAACCCCCCTGCCTGCTCCCCTTCAGCACCAGGGAGTGACTTTTATCTTAGTGCTTACAGTGCCTCTTCTTAGGGACCGGTGAGGAGTGGTGGTGCCATGAGTCTTTGCTGGCGGGAGGGGCGCTCTGCACTGAAGCAGAGATTCTTGGTACCGAGTCCGATTGAGACTTTGACGCTGGTCTCAGGGCTGCCTTCATCAGAAGGACATTCAGTCTCACTGTTCAGTCTTTCTGGGTATGGGGCTTGAATTCCCTGCAGATCTGACAACGATCCCTACTGTGAGCTTCCCCTAAACACTTGAGACAACTTGAGTGCGGGTCACTCGATTGCATCAACTTGCCACAGGAAGAGCAGAGCTTAAAGCCTGGTGATCGAAGCATACCCCGGCACCAGGGAACAGATAAGCATCTCCAACAAGTGTAGAGATGTCCACCGTACACTATCTAACAACATTTCTAAAACTACTTTCAAATCACGATAGAACTGAAGAGTTACAGGCAACTCAGGTTGTTCGTAACTGAAATATTTGTAACTCTGAACAAAACGTTATGGTTGTTCTTTCAAAATTTTGCAACTGAACATTGACGTAATACAACTTGGAAACTTTACTCTGCAGAAGAAAAATGCTCCTTCCCCCCCCCCCCTTTTTTTTTTAGAAGTTTACATTTAACACAGTACAGTTCTGTATTTTCTGTTGTTGTCTCTATTGCTGCCTAATTGCGTACTTTGGTTCCAAATGAGGTGTGTGGATGACCAGTCAGTTTGTAACTCTGGTGATCGTAACTCTGAGGTTCTACTGTAACTAAACTATAAGAACTATATACAGTTAAACAGAGACAGAAACCACTGGAAAAGACTGCCTGAGCAATAAGGGAAGTTCCAGCAACCGTCACAGGAGGTAAGAAGGAACTGAAAGAGCATGACCACAGCAGGGTCCCTTATACTGGTGCTATGACAGTGCAGCACCAGGGAGGCCAGAGCCAACCTGATGGATACCACTGAGGAAAAAATTCCGGGAACTGAGCTCAAGGCACGCATACACCTACACTGGAATGGACATGTGCAATGCATCCAAAGAAGAACGAAGACTTGCACACTCCTGTGGGGATAGGAAACTACACCGTGCATCTTCCACTGACTTGAACACAGCTTTCTGTTCCATTATAAAGCTCCTCTAGAAATGATATAATCGTCCCAAAAACACTTTTGGAATATGTACACTGCAATGAAAAACCAGTGGCACTGAGGCTCAAAGCCCAGGCTGCAGGGCTAAATAATGCCAGGCAGATGTTCAGGCTAAGGTTAGAATCCAGGCTCTGAGATCCACCCCCCTCACCAAGTTTCAGAGCCCAGGCTTCACCCAAGCCCAAACATCTACACTGCAATTTTTATCCCCACATCCTGAGCCAGCTGACCCAGGTGAGCCACAGCCATGCTATGGGTCTTTTATTATAGTGCAGACATATCCTGAGTTTCATCAGATCCCAAAAAGATCTCTTGGAAGTTACAAACAGACTTAGCTTCATTGCATCCTGCTAAAAGGAGGCACAACATCAAAATACTTATCTTAGATAACAGGAAGGTCTAACTCCAGGCAATTTAGCAAGTTATAGGCATGTTGATTATTACCTTAATGCATATCCCTAACAAGATAGTGCATGTTGATATGTCAATTCTTGTTGGCACATGACTGCACATTTTAGTGCCTGCAGTAAATAACCTAGAGAAAGGAATGTACGGACCATCTATTTTTGTCTAATAGTAATAATATCCTCATGCATATACACTCGTTACAACACAATGAATTGTTTCTATAGCTACTGTTATTGCTGAGCATGACCAGATCATTGTTTATGTTCCCACAATCATAACCAAAGGGATGAGATTTATTTTCCTTCTCTGTACACACAAAACAAAAGCAAAAAAAAAAAAAAAAGCCCATGCTTTCACTTATACATTACTTTATACTTTCTTTCATTCAGGCTAAATCTATACTAGAAATAGTTGGTTGCTATAGGAGGGTTTGCCAGTATAGCTAGTGTACACACAGCTTATAACAGCAAAAACGTGCTTTTTCCAGTATAACTTTTACTGGTTCAGTAACGAAATAAGGTATACTGGCAAAAGCACTTTTATGATAGTATAATTGCACTTACACTAAGGTTCTTCCCGGTATAGAAATATAGCCCCATCTTCTGAAATCACTCTCCAGCCCGACATTGCTATATTTGCAAAAGTCTTGAGTATAGATCTAGCTTTAGTATGTTCACTCAGACACACATTTAGATCATCACAAAAGTTCATTATACCTTTGAATTCTTCCCATTACCCTCCTTTTACACAAAGCCACACATTGCAGTTCTAATGCTGACCTTGGCAAAAGCAATAATTCAGTTGTAAAAACCTAGGCACAGTGAGTCTAAAACACCAGTGTTTTTCCTATGTAGGTGATTTAAGAAACAGAACAGGGTAACTACTTAATTTATCTTAAAACAATTCCTGTATGAATTCTTCCCAAATTAAAGGCCTCAAACTATAAAAGCTAATATTAGGGGGCCAATTTCTATAACAAAACAGAATTTGGTCATTTTTTTTAATACATTACAGGTGATAATGAAAACTCATTTATTCTCATAAATTAGGGACAAAGTACAAAACTCACCTATGATTCTGATTATTGCTCCTGAACATATGTTAACTTTTTCAATTTGTGAAATATAGAATTAGTTACTCTCTAGAATTCAAAACTTAATAGCATAAAAATGCAGCAAAAGACTAGATTCAGCAAGATGAACCCTTCAGTTGTAGTCTCCTTCATAGATTTACTATTTTAGCACACAAGAACTCTGTTGAAATTGATCAGTTGCATAACACAGGAACTCAAATTAAGGATCAGAACCCCATTGTGTTTGCCTTTTTTTGTGTAATGAAGGACAGCTGCAAACAACAAGGACTCCAACCTCAGTAATAAGTTTGCTCAGAGGATGTCTACAATTCAGCAGTACAGCTGCAGCACAGTAGCCATGCTGCTGAAGTGCCATAGTGTAGATACTTCCTACATCAATGGAAGAGGTTTTTCCATCAGTGCAGTTAATCCACCTCTCCAAAAGGCAGTAGTTAGGTCCATGGAAGACTCAGACCATGAGCACTATGCCACTGTAGTGTAGATGCTTCGTTACATCAACAAAAGGGATTTTTCCATTGACATGGTAATTCACCTTCCTAAGCAGCAGTTTGGTTCATAGAAGAATTCTTCCATTGACCTAGCCACATCTACAATAGGGGGGTTAGGTCGACTTAACTAAGGCTTTTAGGCATGTGAATTTTTCACACCTCTGAGCAACAGTTAGGTCAATCCAAATTTCAAGTGTAGACCAATGACAGTTCTGTTGGTATATGAGACAGAAAAGAATCCACTCTTCCACACCTCTGCATGGCACTGGCTGCAGGGCCAGTAGTAAAAAAATACAAAAATACTTTACTTTTAAATAAATAAACAAGCAAACAATCTACCTTCTCTCCCAAATATACCTATTGTCTTCACAACAGACTTTTCTGTTCTGCCCATCTGCTCAACAATTTATCTATTCTAGATTTTTTAAACAAACAAACAAAAAACCCACCACACTCCTCAATACCTCTGTATGAATGGGAGACATTGAATAAACTTCCATAACCAGTTTTCAAATTGGAAGTGTAGCACTTCTAGCTTTTAACTATAAATTCTTCTACCCACTATAGAACCACACCCCCTCCCCCACAGGATTTCCAGCACAATACATATATGATGGTGACTTTAAGAACAAAAATTAACCTGGAGGACTGATATACTGAAGAGCCTCTGTGTGTTCCAGGGCCTGTAAGAATTCCATTAGTTCCACCACAGTGCAACCTCTTTCACCCATTAGTCTCAGGAGACTCCAGCTGGGGCTTCCTTCTGGCTCCAGCACTTTCAGAGAACATTGTTCCAACTCCAGAGAACTACAAAAAATTAAAATAAAACAAATACATTAAGTGCATTTGAATGCATGCCAAGTGATGGATTTAAAATGGAGAACCTGATCTCTGCGCAAGTCATACCTACTTTTGCCCCCAGTGATTGCCTTGTAATAAAATATTGATAAAACTGAACATCTGAAAGTAAATATTCATTTTTGCAGTGAAAAATGCTGATAGCAATCTGGTATTCATTGTTGCAAGAACAGGGTCTTCTCAATGCACACTTCTGCCTTCCATTAGGAGGTGAATTTATATACATCTAGCAGAGATTATTCCCTTAATGTGAAGTATATTCCCAGTTCTATATTAAACTGGGAAATCCTTTTGTTTCCTGAAAATATTTACAGTATCTTACACACATGCAGCATCTCAGCTCAAAAGGATTCCAAAACATGGGAAAACTGTATACAAATCATACACCGCCACTTTAATTAAACTGCCAGAAATGAAGGTGAACTGCATACCATACAACAGAGTATTTGTACGTATGGCGATTCTAGCCAAATTCACTAGGCAGACTGCCACACTTGTAGGCAAGACATCATTTTTCACAAATTTCTCTGAAAAGCCAAATACAGAGTGCCTTTTAATTTAGGATGTGCCTATTTCAGAAGCAATAAAGAATGAGTCACCAATGGCGGGATTTGAATTGTGGTACCAGTATTTCAGAGCTAATGCTTTCATCACTGATGTACTGCTGCTATAGTTCAAGAAAGATTAAATACTAGACATCTGCTGTTTTCAGTAACATTTACACTTCATTGCCAATCTGTAGTTCCAGATGTAGACTAGCTCCATGCATTTAAACTTCAGTCTGAAGCTTTCCGAGTCATTTCTAATCACAGAGCAGAGTATTATAACCTTTACTGAATAGTCTCAAAATGTGAAGAATTAGGAAAGGATCAAAGTTATGAAAGATTATATGAAGTCATATGTCACCACAAGGAAGGTCTGTTTAGAACCCCTTTACTTAATTTCCATGTACTTGCTATAGATTAATTAATAAGGTTGTGATGGGGAAGGCTTTTATGTTCTTGGGGAAAAGGATGTTAACGTAGCCCAAGATCCACTAAACTTCAGCAGCAGATGAATGGGAAAACGTCCTGGCAGGAATACTACAAAGTTGACCAATTTAGACCAGTATAGTTTCTCCCTTACAACAATTTTGTGTTTGTCTTCCCATTTGCTCTGTAATCACATGGGATATGCCTGTTAAGAGTGTATGGTTACTTATTCTGCACAGCAGTTTCATCATTAAACTTCTTCACCAAACTGCAGAAGGTGCCAGCCAAAAGAGTAATTTGCCTACCTTATAAAAAAATGACTGTGGGCATTTTAGCGGCAAGGATGAAACCCATAAGACAATGCAGCCCACAACAACAGATCATCACACATTGCACTCATCGTATCTATTGCTCATGTCGACCCCTTGCCCCAAGTGGCTTGTCTCTCTGTGCCAAGACTATCTACCCTGCGTGGCTCCTTAAGTTACTCTCTGTAGCAGCTGCCCAGCCCTGCATTCAGCTAGGAACCAAGTAAGAATCTGCACCAGACACTCCAAATGTCTATGCCAGGGACTCTTTGTCCCAGAATTTTCCTGAGCCTTCTGTGGCTTCCTCGCTACGTTCTCCAAAGTCCCTTCCCCATAATGACACTGCCCAGCAGCAGCAGCTCTCCCACTGCTTGTGCCTTGGTCCTCAGCCACACCCTCACCTGACTCCCTGTGGCTCTCCCACTGCCTGTGCCAAGGCCTCCAGTCTAGGGTGACCAGAGAGCAAGTGAGAAAAATCAGAACGGAGATGGGAGGTAAGAGGTGCCTATATAAGAAGACGCCCCAAATGTCAGGATGGTCCTTATAAAATCAG
>ML675629.1:17955889-18068678 GCA_007922155.1 Mesoclemmys tuberculata | reverse complement strand
GCCAAACCCAGGGATGCTGGAATAATTTGTTTAGCGGAGGGGGGCTGAGAGCCATTGAACCAAAGCCTGAGACAGGGTGAGCTATAGAATCATAGAGCTGTAGGGCTGGAAGAGACCTCCTGAGGTCATCTAATCCAGGCCCCTGCACTTACGGGATGACCAAGCATTATCTAGACTACCCCTGACAAGTGTTTGTCTAACCAGCTCTTAAAAATCTCCAGTGATTGAGATTTCACTATGTACTCAGCTACCTACATGTCTGATTTACAGAGCACCCTGTAGCCAGAGTCACAGAAGTAGTCTCAGCAGAATAATCAAGAATAAAACGGGCACAGAAACAAGCCTCTTAACCCTAGGCAGGGCCCTAAGGCAAGGTGGAGCACCATCAAATTCCAGGGGCTCCTTGTAGGGAGAGGGTCTGCCTTTGGGGCACTCATTGCAGGATTGGGGCCAAACAAAACAATGTATCAGTTAACCATTTCATTTGAAGAGAGTGAATTTTTATATTGTGATTGTTAAAATTCACCAGACCCCATTTGCTTTCTTCAGCCCACCATTTACTGGTGACTCTAGATGTTTCTATGAATGTGAACACTTACAGCTGTTTTGTCCTTTGGAACTTGAAACAGGAAGTCCCTGGAATTTTCTCAATTTACTAACGTTCCCCATGTAGTCTACCCAGTTTCTTAGTGATCTCATTGACATCAAATACCATCTACCTCACATAAAAACCTCTGCCGATTCATCACAGACTACTGACGCTAGTTCAGCAAAGCATCTAAGTACATGCCTAACTTTAAGCATTCATACTTTGCAAAGCACTTAAGCACATGCTTGAGATGCTAAAAGCAACCCAGTAACTTAGTATGAAAACTCAAGATCAAGTCTTGCTCCCACTGAAGTCCATGGGGAAATTCCCATAGACTCCAATGGGCACAGGATCTGGCCTCTCATAGCTGAAGAACTTGCCAATCAATACTCCCCTTCCAAGATTACTCTGGGAAGAGGCACCTGCCACAGTGCAATGAAATAGACTCTCTTAAAAGACACACTTGTTATGATCAGACCCAGCCAACTAACACTGAAATTTTCAACTACCTGCAGCCCAGTGGATCAAACAGATACTGTATTTTTCAGTTTTTCTTATACCATAGGATCAAGCCACCTGCCTAACCCTGCAATAGAACTCCAAATGTAAGTAGACACATTTACAGTTTCAGTCTTTAAATTGTTTACTTGAGGTTGCCAAAATAGAATGTGTGGTCATAAAAAAACAAACAGAGAAATAGAGCATATTTATTCTTTGCAGCAATCATTTATTCAGTAGTTTGTACTACTTAAACTGTTGTTTGCTTGTGCTAATGTTTAATCATTTCTGTTTGGCTTGTTACATTTTGCTAGCACTTTTTATTTTTCCCTATGTTTTGGGCCAACTCCTGAAGTCCTGACGCAAGTAAAATTCCCTTTGATTTCAGAGGAACAAAGGATATTTCAAAATTCATGAAAAGACAAGCTTTATGTCCCAGTAAGCTTACAATCTATACTAGATGGGCAGAGATATTCAATATCTCTTTTCTGAGTAAATATTGCATTCTTTGCTAATTGACTTATTCCTACTCACTATGTGAAAATTTTGAAAAAATGTGATAATTTTGTTAGCATATGTCTAGAAAACTAGACTAAAAAAATTGCACATGTTGAGAGTGTCAGATACTGTTACTTGACAAACATTTAAAAATAGATTGACAGGATCAGCATTAAGGGCTGCTGCAGCGATTGGTTACTTTACACAAGCTCTTCTTTAATTAAAGCATATACAATCATTTATTCTTGTCACCACTAAGCAATTAATCCTAGTTTCTGGTGATTCCTTTGAACATAGACACTGCAGGAAAGGTTTGCTGGAAAATGATGTATATGCCACAAGCACTACTAATTAAAATACAGGAATAATTGCCTGTTGGAAAGCACAGAGCTATACATATATAGAATTAACATGATTATGGAGGAGAATATTTGATGCAAATCTTAGCAGGTGACTTAATAAAAGATTAATATAGTGAGTATTAAACATTCTCCAAACATACTACCTTGGATTTTTAGTTTGATTTCAATCCCATTAAGATAATATTGTGATTTATTTTTTGTATTACAAAAGTGCCTAGAGAGCCCAATTATAGAGTAGGACCACTTGTGCTAGGCAGCATAAACACATAAAACCGTAGGAGTATAAACTTCGAGGGATAGGAACTATCTAAACTTTTAATTTAACCCATCTAAGAACAGACTCTGCAATAAATAAACTACCATATAATCTTTAGCTTAATGAAAATATTTTTCATGGTGGTTATCTGAATTCAGTTTAGAAGATTCAGGACAAAATTGTAAGGGCATCCTGTCAGGAGTCTGGGCACCAGCAGTCCAGCTTAGTGGTTAGAACCAGATGGGGGGCAAGCAGGAGCCAGGGCCAGAAACCAGGGACTGGTTGTCAAGTCAAGGGTTGGAGCTGGAGTCAGGAACCAAAGCCAAAGTGAATGAGGAAGGGAATAAGACTAGAGCAGGACTAGAACGTCATAGGGATGACTGCAGTTGCAGGCAGAAGGTATCAAAGAGCCAGCAACCAATGCGTGTGACTGATCTTAAAAGCAGATAATTAAACGACTGAAAAAATGTCAGGATGGAGGTATTGGTCATAATTCCATAGTTAAGTTTGCATTCTGTAATGCCTTTCTCACGAGACATACAATTACTGTTTTTCTTTACATATGCAATAAAAGCACTTTGTCTGCGATATTTTTGTTATGGTCTTCCACAATATTCTAGCCAGCAAGTTAAAGAAGTATGTGTTGGATGAATAGACTATAAGGTGGATAGAAAGCTGGCTAGCTCATCAGGCTCAACATGTAGTGATCAATTGCTCAATGTCTAGTTGGCAGCCAGTATCAAACAGTGTGTCTCGGGGTTGATCCTGGGGCTGGTTTTGTTCAACAGCTCAATGTCTAGTTGGTAGCCATTATCAAGCAGAGTGTCCCAGGGTTGGTCCTGGGGCTGGTTTTGTTCAACATCTTCATTAATGATCTAGATGATGGGCAACCTCAGCAAGTTTGCGGATGACATTAAGCTTGAGGGAGTGGTAGATACACTGGAGGGTACGGATAGAATACAGCGTGACCTAGGCAAATTGGATGGTTGGGCCAAAAGAAGTCTGATGAAGTTCACTTAAGATGGAAGAATCCCATGCACTGCTACAGGCTGGGGCCCAACTGTTTAAGCAGCAGTTCTGCAGACAAGGGCCTGAGGGTTACAGTGAATAAGAAGCTGGATATGAGTCAGCAGTGTGCCCCGGTTGCCAAGAAGGCTAATGGCATATTGGGCTGCATTAGAAGAAGCATTGCCAGCAGATCAAGGCAAGTGATTATTTCCCTCTATTCAGCACGGGTGAGGCCACAGCTGGAGTACTGTGTCCAGTTTTGGATCTCCCATTACAGAAAGGATGTGGACAAATTGTAGAGAGTAGAGGCTGGAGCACGTGATTTATGAGAAGAGGCTGTAGGAAGTGGGCTTAGTCAGTCTTCAGAAGAGAAGAGTGAAGGGGGATTGGATAGCAGCCTTTAACCACCTGAAGTGGGGGTTCTAAAGAGGATGGAGCTAGACTGTTTTTAGCAGTGGCCAATGACAGAACAAGGAGCAACGAGCTTAAGTTGCAATAGGGGAGGTCTAATTTGGATATTAGGAAAATCTTTTTTCACTAGGAGGGTGAAGCACTGGAATGTGTTACCTAGGGAGGTGGTGGAATCTCCATCCTTAGAAGTTTTTAAGGCCTGGCTTGACAAAGCCCTGGCTGGGATGATTTAGTTGGGGTTGCTCCTGCTTTGAGCAGGAGGTTGGACTAGATGACCTCCTGGGGTCTCTTCCAACCCTACTCCTCTATGATTTCAGATAAAGTTTATGTGCCCTTTGAATTTTCCATTATACTTTGCTCTATTTTTTTTTTCATAAATTTGATCTGATGCTAAAATTCCACTGCAGCAGTCCTACCTTCTGTCTATTTTATCTGCCTTTAAGAGGAAGGTTATTCATGTGGCTAACATGCTATACTGGTTCTGAGAAGCTATGGTTTCATTCCCAGCTCTGTCACTGACTTCCTGTACAATCTTTCCGTGTCTAGCATACCCATCTGTAAAACAGGTATACTAATACCTCCTTTCTCTCATACACTTATATTTAGCCTGTAAGCTGTTCAGGGCAGAGATTGCCTCTTACTATATATACACATTGATATGTACATTATATAAATATATATATTGTATATAGTATACACAGAAGCCCTAACAGAGATCAGGGCATCAATGCTCTACTGTAATACAACTAATAATAAAAGTGTACCTTTTAAAAACATTGTATGGCTACAAAAATGAGTAGATCTGTGAATTTTGAGCATAGTTGGTACATAACTGTAGTTCTTGAAAATAAATATTTAAAATGATCATTTTAAGTTATTCATCACAGCTGGAAACAGTTCTATTTGTTTATACATTTTCTGTTTCAGTAAGCCATTATTTCTGACCTGCAGAACAGCATGGATGGAACAAAGCAACTACATTTTAGGCCTAAATTACTTGGCATTGTCACTTGAAAATGTCTATTGTTTCATGGAATTATGGAGAAAGTAGAAAGGTTTACAGGGACAGCAGACAGTAAAGGAGACAAAGGAGTTTCAGGGATTTTTACTTTCAGGTCCATGTGGCACCAAATTATGATGGATTTGGAATTATTTCTGAAGAACTCACCTTATTTTCTATTCACTTTGACTTCCCAGTTAGTCCAGAGAATGGCGATGTCAAATTTGCCTATGAGATAGCTGATAATCCTCAGTGTCTACTAATCTAATAAATATATCTCCAATCTAATATGATAGATCTAACCTATGCCTGCTTACTATGGCATTCTGTCTCCCTCCAGTGATGGCTAGGCCTGCTAGAGCTTGATGAGTACGCTACAGCCCTTGTGAGAGAGTTGTCTTTTAGCTCAGGCAGTAGAGATTCATGCATTAAGCTCATGGTCCCAGGTTTGATCCCTGCTGCTGATGTCCCAAAGAAAAACCTTTATTATTCTGTGCAGATAAAGAGAGCTACACATGATTTAGAAAGATATCACTCTTCAAATCTTCACTTGTATGTGGAAAAATCAGGGACAATATCAGAAAGGCTAGGCACAACATAAGTTACAACTAGTAAGGGCATAAAAAGTAGGAAGAAATTCTGTAAATACTTTAGCAAGACAGAGGAAAGTATATGTCCATTATTCAATGGGGAAGGCAAGCAAGGAACACATGACAAAGAGAAGGCTGAAGTATTTAATGCCTTGTTTGCTTCAGTCTTTATTAAAAATGTTAATTGTGACCAGATGTTTAACACAGTTAATATTAACAACTGGAAGGATCTCAGGCCAGAATAGGGGAAAAACAGTTTAAAGAATATTTATAAGATAGATGTATTCAAATTGGCGGGGTTTGATGAACTTCACCATAGAGTACATAAGTAACTAGCCGAAGCAACCTCTGAACCATTAGTGATTATATTCAAGAATGGTGAAGTCGTAGAAGACTGAAAAAGGGCAAACAGAATATCGATCTTCCAAAAAAATGGGGGGCAGGGCGCTGTGAAGGAAGACCAGGGAATTATATAGCAGTTAGTCTAATTTCAATACTTGGAAAGTTATTGAACTAAATTATTAAACAGTCAATTTGTTCAAATCTAGAGGAGCACAAGCTGATAGGGGATAGCCCACATGGATTTGTCAAGCACAAATAATGCTAAATCAATCTATTTTCCTTCTTTTACAGGGCAAACAGTCTAGTGGACAGAGGGAAAGCAGTAGATTTAATATATTTGGACTTTAGTAAGGCTTTTGACACAGTCCCACATGACATTCTCATAAACAAACTAGAGAAATATGGTGAAACTACTTAAAGGTGGGGGTAAAACAGGTTGAAAGACCACTCTCACAGAATAGTTATCAATTGTTTGTTGCCAAACTGGGAAGGCATATCAAGTGGGGTCCTGTAGGGTGTGTTCTGGGTCCAGTACTATTCATAATTTTCATTAACAACTTGGATGATGCAGTGGAGAGTATGCACACATGACTCTAAGCTGGGAGGGGTTGAAAGCACTTTGAAGGACAGGCTTAGAATTCAAAATGATCTTGATAAACTGGAGAATTGGTCAAACTAATAAAATGAAATTCAATAAAGACAAAAGCAAAGTACTGCAATTAGGAAGGAAAAATCAAATCCACAGATACAAAATGAGAATAACTGTCTAGGCAGCAGTACTGCAGAAAAGAATCAGGGGGTTATAGCGGATCACAAATTGAATGGGTCAACAATGTGATTCAATTACAAAAAAAGGGCAAATGTCATTCTGTGATATATTAAGAGGAGTGTCATATGTAAGAGATTGGAGACCATTGTTCCACTCTATTTGGTACTTGTGAGGCCTCAGCTGGGGTACTTTGTATCATACTTTTTAAAAAAAAACATTAAATTAGAGAGTCCAAGAAGAGCAACAAAAATGAGAAGAGATTTAGAAAATATGCCCTATGAGGTAATTTTGAAAGAAAACTTAGTCTAGAGAAAAGTAGTCTGAAGGGGGATGTACAAAAGGTTGTTATAAAGAGGACGCTGGTTAATTGTTCTGCTGTTCACCAAGATTTAGGTTAGATATTAGAAAAAACTTTCTAACTATAAGGATAGTAAGCACTGGAACAAGTTACCCAGGGATCTCTTGGAATCTCTGTCATTGCTGGTTTTTAAGAACAGGTTAGACAGATGTCAGGGGTGGTCTAGATATACTTGATCCTGCCTCAGTGCAGAGGGATGGGACTAGTTGACCTCTTGAGGACCCTTCCAGCCCTACATTTCTATGAATCTGTGAAATGTGTGGAACCGTGATCTTCTCTCTGGGTGAATTTCATTCCCCACCCTTTGCACGATATCTGAGTTAACAGGGTTTGTGACATGGAGAATGTGTAGAGGTTTGAAAGATTCTGTTCCCTACCTTATGAGTACGGTGTGGGACAAACTGTCTTCATCCACCACTCCAGGATCTGGGCTAGTAAAGAGATTAAAGCCCCCTGTGTACCAGCACTGCCTAAATGGGGGTCATGGTCACCACTGTCCTAGATTCCAAGACCAGAAGGGACCACTGTGATAATCTAGTCTGACCTCCTGTATAACACAGGCAACAAGATTAATTCTTGTTTGAACAAGAGCCTATTTTAAAATTGCCAGTGATGGAAAATCCACCACTACCCTTGGTAAGTCATTCCAATGGTCACTTCTCACTGTTAAAAATTTGCACCTTATTTCCAGTCTGAAATTGTCAGGCTTCAACTTCCAGCCACATAATAGGGGGACCCAGTGACTATCATTCTGATCTGGCAGCATGTTACACCAATTTTGCATAGGTGGAAATGGCTACACCAGATTGCAAGGCAGTAGATTATCAGGTCCTGTATGTCCAAGATAGAGAGATGATAATCTAATCATCCTGTTCACTGGACAGCATGACACAGCATACATTATCACGAGTCAAAACAGATCAAATTGCTACCAGGCATTCATGTCTCATCATCCCCCAGCATTCAGCTAGAGCAGTGCTGCTAGGCTCAGACAGTGTGCCCAGCCCCTCAACACATTAGGAAAAGAAGATATGGCCAAGAAAAAAAACCAGGGCAGAGCTAGATGCCTGCCAGAGATCATCAGGTGAGCATAGCAGCACTCCACCCACAATGGCTGCACAGGATACAGCCCCGTTGGAACACAAAAACAACAACTCCTGGACAGCTCTGAATGCACTCCTTGGACTTCTGGACAGCCACACCAATTCTGTCTCTTCCCCAGTTGTCAGCTAATAGTGGTTCTGCCATCCTAAAGCATTCAAAAATATCACATATCAGCACCCCAAAAACATAAGAGGGGCTTAAAAAAAATCGGAGAATTTTAAAAATAATTTTGGGGAGGCTATTTTTTTCCTTTAAGTTTTGCAGCTTTGGGGTTCACATTTTCAAGCTTTCTCCACAATAATGAAGACTAGCACCGGCTTCGTTCATTAATTTGTTTTTAATGAAGCGGACATTTTTCAGGTAAGAACATGAGTCTAACAGCCAGGAATATAAACCCCTTCCAAAAACAAATATCATGAGACTTGCAATAAAAATCACAAAAATAGGATGGAAGCAGTTATCATTTATGAATCCCCTAAGAGAAATCAGTGTGGGACACACAGATTTAGCCACCCGTTTTGAGTTGCTTACAAGAAAATGGGCAATAAGAGGTTTCTACATTGCTTATGGGGCTGTTTACCTCTTACAGGTATTTGCATGTTTGTGTGATGAAGTTTAATGAAATATAAACCTTGGCCAAGGGAGCCAAGCCCCTGTTTGACACGCTTCATACATACTGATAAATGTAGATTGCAGCAGGCCAGTTTACTGATGGTACAGTCTGCATTGTCCAGCTCCAGTAGGATTACAAACCATTCAATTATCCATATTTTTATTATATTTTTATCCACATTTCCAGGCAATCCTGAATCAGAGGTAACTTATTATAAGAATGGCCAATATATTAGAAGGCTGAGGGATATTTCTAAATATGAAGTACTGGAGGATAACCTCATTCATACCTTACCTTTATTTAGGTAACATAACTCACTGTGTAGTGTAATGCAATTTCTTTAGAACATAATTTCTAGAATTTATCTGGGCATATGCAATTATAGGACATCCACAAGAAAGGTGTTGTATTGCTGTATGTAAGTTTATAATATAGGCTGATAGCCAAAGGATTGTCAAAATATATTATCCTTCACTATTACATCATGTTTTTTTTTTTAACAAATAACTTTCATAACATAAGATCTTTAAGCATAAAAAGGGAAAAGCTACTGTTTAAAGTTTATCCCCAGGAGTACAAATTGATACTGTACATTTAGGTAATCAACAGTTTTATTAAACCCTCCACAGAATTCCTGCATTTAAGCACTCAGATGCACTCATTCTTTGAATTTTCTTAATAGTCTCACAGTGCATAAGAGAGCTGTCTTTTGAAGGTCTTACACTTCTGACATGTACTGAAGTGGCTCATTCATACCCTTAGGGATGTCTCCAAGTGCATCAATAATCACTGGGATCATCTTCGTTCTAGTTTTCCATAATTGTTCCACATCGTGGCAAAGCTCTTCACACTTTGTCATCATCTATTCTTGTTTCTGTCTGCTGGCATGGCAATGTCAATTAACAGGGTCTTGTTTGTTTGTCTTCTTTTCTACAATTACGTCCAGCCTGTTTGCCTTCACCATTCAGTCTGTGACAATTGATATATCCCATAAAATCTTAGTCTCTTCATTCTCAAAAGCGATTTCATTTTGGTGATTGTAGTACTATATAATTCATTTAAATCCATAGTGGCCACAGAGGCTTGGTGACCTCGATGTGTGTCTGTTTATATATTCCTTTTCCAGCCAGGCTCATGCAGGTACTCAACACGTGCTCTACCGTCTCTTCCCTTTTGGAAAACATTCTGCTGTTCTTTGAAAAATTCTGTTAGTCAATGTTGTTTTGAATGAAATTAAGCCATAAGCACGCCCCTGTGCACTCACAGTAAGGCTCCCTGTCTCTCTTTTGAGTTATCCTTCTACAAACTATGAATCTGTTAATCTTCCATTACTAATGGATTTGTGCTCTTTTCACCACTGTCCAGGCATTGATTTCTGTGTAGATCTTTGGAGTCTCTTTGGCAATTTGCTTTCTTCAGGATGGTATGAATTTGTGGTCATCACTTGTTATCATGACCTAATGATCTTTTACTCTGGCAGACTCCTCATATATGTTCATGTTAGAGTCTTCATTGTCACTTGCTTCCTCCCTTGATGGCAAACTTTTTACTCCATCACACCATCAGATATATATGCTGTACACATCTTGATTGATATTCATTGCTGTATGGATCCAGTAGCTTTGGATATCAATTTTTTTCTTCTCTTCATTTTACTTTTATCACACCAGCAGGTGCCATACTGTTGGTATCACCCACATATTAATGGTTCAGATAAAATTGTTTGAGTTGAGTTTTGTCCTTTAGAATAATTATTTGTGTGTAATAGCCTTTCTTCACTTCTTTATGTTGTAACTCCAATAGTTGTCTGATTTCAAGGTATTTGTAAGGCCATGCTTAGAGATATCTTGGATAGTACCTTCATTAATTTGTGTGCTCTCTGATTGTATCTTCCCCAAACTTTTCTACATGTTATCAGTCTCTGTATCTCCTTTTGTGACTATCCACATAGTTTAAGATCATAGCAAATGGCTAACTGGTTGTTTCTCTGTTGGTATGATATCCACAATTTGTTTCATGGACAATCCATGTCAGCAGCAACTTTGCTATCACATCTTTTGTGATAAGGAATTCTCTTGAAAGTCTCCCCTTTTAATTTGAACCCCACCAGTGAGAATCCCTTCCAGGTAGAGTTGAGTGTTCCAGTTAGCCATATATTGCTGCAGCAAGGAAATGATCTTTGGAGGATACTTGTGCGTTTTCAGTATCTCACTGATACACGAATGTGGGATTCTATCGTATGCTTTTCGGTAGTCTATTATTATTACCACTGTAGCACTTAGATCCTCTAGACACGGACCCCATTGTGCTAGGCACTGTACAAACAAAGACCAAAAACACAATTCCCAACCCAAAGAGTTTACAATCTAAGTATAAGACATGAGACAACAGGTGAATATAGACAGATAATGGGAGAGGTATATAGATATGGGAGTGTATATACTAAATATATAAATAACGCACAAAAGTATGGATGGGATAGAGATATGAAGAGTATAGACAAATGACATGAAGACTATCTAGAAAACAAGATAAACTGGATAAAAATGTCAAAGGAAAGAAATAAAGGGCAGATTTTCAAAGGTTCAGAGGGCAGTTCGGTGCCCAATTCCCACTGAAAGTCTCCCTTTGTAAATCTCCCCTTATGTATATGAAGACTTAAGCTCTCAGGAAAACAACTCTCATGTAAATGTAAAAGAATTTACGAAGAGGGAAGTTTTACAGCCTGGTCCTAACCAAACACAGGAGAGAAGTGAAAACCAATGAGTGCTATAAGTGTTAGACAAAGGGGGAAAGAGGTAAATATAAAATTGAGACACTTAGGTTTACCCAGGTTTGTAAATGGCAAAAAAATTCCCACCAACATCAGTTGAGGCAGCTTTAGGCCCATAATTCCCACTGAAATCAATGGAAGCAGGATTGGGTCCAAAACTATCCACAGTTCCAGTCTTTCCCCCCTTTCTTATTCCCTTCCCCGCTCCCCTCCAGTAAAGGAGACAATTCAAAAATTGGTTTTCCTTCCATGGAAAAATTTGATATTTCAAAATTTTCCACTCAGAATTGGCATGAAAAGTCAAAATATTGGAAACTTTCACAAAGTGGAGAAATGCCAATCATTTTCAAATTGGAAATATTTAAATGGAAAATGCTGACATTTCAATCAAAACAGTTTGACATGTTGAAAGATAGTTTTTAAATGTATTTTTTAAGTGAAAACTTAACATTTTCAGTTTGAATCAACATTTTTAAAAAACAGATTTTTTTCAGATGGTCACAAAATGTTAATTCTAAACCAGACTTATTTATTTCAGTTTTTCTTCTAAATTTTTGGTGCCGAAATTGACATTTTCTCACAGAAGATTTTTCAGTGAAAAAAATTCAACAAGCTCAAATAGCCAGTGTTAGAGTTTAAGGAGAATTAGATATATGGGAATTTTTGAAAGGGTACTAATAAGCCATTTTTGAGACAAAGAAAACAAATAGCAACAGACAACACTAAGATTTCAGAGAAGGATAACTATTTAATTACCTGTAACTCAAAAACAACCTTGTTTGCAGAGTAAGCGTGTCATTTTCATGTCTAACCATTGTCTGTTTCTCAGTTCTTTCTATAGCTGGGCAGGAAATGGTTTTCCCATCCCATGAGTTTGAAATCATTTCCCACCGCAAATCAAGACCAATAAATAAATAAATTAGAATCTCAAACATTTTTGCAAACCAAAAATCCAAAACCATTTTCTGATTGGGTCAATCAATGGGATTTTGAAAACATTTTGTTTCAGTTTCAGCCGTTTTAAAAGAAATTATAGAATCATAGAATATTAGAGTTGGAAGCGACCTAAGGAGGTCATATAGTCCAACTCCCTGCCCAAAGCAGGACTAACCTCAGCTAAATCATCTCTCCAAGGGTTTTGTCAAGCCACAGGTTAAAAACCTCTAAAGATGGAGATTCCACCATCTCCCTAGGTAGCCCATTCCAGTGCTTCACCACCTCCCTAGTGAAAAACTTTTTCTTAATGTCCAACCTAGACCTCCTCCACTGCAACTTGAGACCATTGCTCCTTGTTCTGTCATCTGCCACCACTGAGAACAGCCTAGCTCCATCCTCCCTGGAACCCCCTTTCAGGTAGTTAAAGGCTGCTATCAAATCCCCCCTCATTCTTCTCTTCTGCAGACTAAACAAGCATAGTTCCCTCAGCCTCTCCTCATAAGTCTTGTGCTCCAGCCCCCCTAATCATTTTTGTTGCCCTCCGCTGGACTCTCTCCAACTTGTCCACATCCTTTTTGTAGTGGGGGCCCAAAACTGGACACAATACTCCAAATGCGGCCTCACGAATGCTGAATGGAGGGGAATAACCAGTTTGTCACCGGTTGTCCTCTCTGGCCGGGTAGCTGCGGCCTTTCCTCAGGTCCCAACTTCAGGGGATGCCACAGCGCCTCTGCAAATGGGGAATATTTACTAGGCCTGCGTGGGTTTCCGCCCACAAGCTGTCTAGTTTCCAGCCCTCAGGCATGGCTGGCCAGTAAGCTGTCTAACGCCCGGCCCTCGGGCGAGGCAGGCGGGTCAGCAGTTTAACACTCCTGACTCACTGGAAGGGGTTGAGGCAAGCAGTCATCCAGCCGTACAGCTGAGCGGGAGGATTCTTCCTCTGGGGGCAGCTAGGGAGAGGAGGGAGGAGGACGCAGGCCCACGCGTCTCCACTGTGTCCCAGCCCAGAGCCCTAGCAGTGGCACATACATTGGTGGGGCTCCTGCCGCAACTCGCCATCGGGGTCGAGCCCCTAACTCAGCCACTGCATCTGGCTGTCCCTGGGCCACTTCGTCCCCAAATTCCCAGGTACCTGCTTGCCCCAGGCTGTAGGGGTATTCAGCCCATGGCTGGCTCACCAGTCCTTCCTCATTGGTGGGTGGTAGGGCGGGGAGGTCCTCCACGAGGGGCAGCTACTCTAAGTCACAGGATTCGCGGGGGCTCCCAGCGTCTGGTAGCTCATCAAGGTCAGGTCCAGCTTCCGGGAGGTCAGCAGTGGGCAGCTCATCTAGGTCCAGCCCAGCCTCTGGAGGGGCCTCCCATCGCGGCTGTTTGGGCTCCTCGGCTCTGGTAGGTCAGGCCAATCCCCGGGGTCCGTGGGCCAGGTCCAGCCACCCAGCCCTGGAGGCCCCACAAGGGTGGTCAGGAAGCCGGCGGGGCCGCTGTCCGGAGCGTCAGGTGTCCCTCGCCTCTACCGGGCTCCAGCCGGGCCTGGGCCCCTGGCAGCAGGGCAGCACATCTGTCTCCCACAACTGTCTCCTCCCTACTGAGGTCTGTGGCCCAGCCTTTATACTGCCCCTTCCAGCAGGGGCTCCGCCCCTCCACTGCCGATTGGTCTGGCCAAGTGGCTCTATCACAGTCTGGCCTGACGGTTGCCAGGCAGACTGGCTGGCAGGCCCTATCACAGCCCGACCACCCTGTTGCCGGGCAGACTTGCCTACCAGGGATTCTCTCCGCTCGGGTAGCTGCAGCCTTACTTCAGGTCCCAACTCCGGGGGATGCCGCAGCGCCTTCTTACACATTTCCTGTGATCTTTTGTCAGTGCTCTTACTAATGCAGCCCAATATGCTATTAGCCTTCTTGCTAAGCAGGGCACACGGTTGACTCAGATCCAGCTTCTTATCCACTGTTACCCCGAGGTCCTTTTCTGCAGAACTGCTGCCTAACTTGTCGGTCCCTAGTCTGTAGCTGTGCATGGGATTCTTCTGTCCTAAGTGCAGGACTCTGCACTTGTCCTTCTTGAACCTCATCAGATTTCTTTTGGCCCAATCCTCCAATTTGTTTAGGTCCTTCTGTATCCTATCCCTCCCTTCCAGGATATCTACCACTCCCCCTAGCTTAGTGTCATCTGCAAACTTGCTGAGGGTGCAATCTACCCCCTCCTCCGGATCATTAATGAAGATGTTGAACAAAATCGGCCCCAGCACTGACCCCTGGGGCACTCCGCTTGTGACTGGATGCCGGCTAGACATGGAGCCATTGATCACTACTCGTTGAGCCCTATGCTCCAGCCAGTTCTCTATCCATTTTATAGTCCATTCATCCCACCCATACTTCTTTAATTGCTGATAAGAATACTGTGAGCCACCATATCAAAAGCTTTGCTAAAGTCAAGGTATTTCACGTCCACCGCTTTCCCCACATCCACAGAGCCAGTCATCTCTTCATAGAAAGCAACCAGGTTGGTCAGGCCTGACTTTCCCTTGGTGAATCTATGTTGTTGCCTGTTCCTGATCACCTTGCTCTTTTCCAAGTGCCTTAAAATGGATTTCTTTAGGACCTACTCCATGATTTTTCCAGGGATTGAGGTGAGGCTGACCGGTCTGTAGTTCCCTGGATCCTCTTTCGTCCCTTTTTTGAAGATAGGCACTATATTTGCTTTTTTCCAGTCATCAGGGTCCTCCCCCAATTGCCACAAGCTTTCAAAGATAATAGCCAATGGCTCTGAATTCACATCAGCTAACTCCCTCAGCACTCTTGGGTGCATTGCATCTGGCCCCATGGAGTTGTGTACATCTAATCTTTTTAAATACTTTTATTTATTTTTATTATAAATAACCTACAATTTTTAAATGAAAAAGTCATTTTGAACTGGAAATCTAAATTTTCATTCTGAAAATGTCAAAATGGGACATTTACACAATTTCAAAAAAATATTTTCAAAACACTTTTTAACTGAGAAATTTGTTGAAGCCAACCCTTTCCTACAAACAGTTTCAGTTTTGACGAATCAGCATTTTCAACAAAAAAATGTTTTGTCAGAAAATTCCCAACCAGTTCATTGCTGCCTGGCTCATTTGATGGTTTCAAGTCTCTGCCCATCACTGCGGTGCTACATGTCCATCCCAAATAATTTCTAATCATTGTTCTCAGCTTGTCATTTTTATGCTCATATCCTCAGTTCCATGGATTTAAGCTTTAGCATCAAATGACAACAGTATGATTCTGAGAAAGAGAAATAGCAGTCACGTATGCACAAAGTTGACAGTAAGGGTAAAGCATTAGTGTGATATAAGAAAAGCAAACAACCATAAGCCTTCCTCCCTGACTCCTGATTTTACTTTTTTCTGGAAGATTTCCTCTGATTTTTTTTCTTGTTTATTCTTTTGTGCTACACAATCAAAAAAGCAAAGCTGTTTGTAGGCAGGGAGACAAAAATCAGTTATTAGTGATTGGAGTCTACTTCAATTAAGCAGGACATCAGGGGATAGCCATTCTTCCAAAAGGAGCCTGATGAGAAAATAGTTTAGGTAGCAGAATTTTTTTTTAATACTTCAAAGGTCCAAAAAAGGCACACATTTTTCCTTTGCAGATTGCGACTGTTGTTTATTACTACTGGCTAAAGCCACTGATAACATAGGGTCAGATTCTATTAGAATTATAACAGGTAGTACTTTACTTGCAAGTAGCTGCATTGATTTCCAGACCAGAATTTAAAACAGAGGCCAAACACCCCAAATGACAAAAACACTATACATTTTAATTGAGTTAGTATTTTCCTCCTTTTTCCCAGACTAAAGCAAATTAACATTTCTCAGCACAAGGATACTAAGTTTGCTAGGAACTTAGGGTTGAATGTTAGTAAATGTTTCCTTACTGGTCAGTGGCATGATTCATCTTTCTTCACAGCGGCTGAGATGCTTATAATGTTGCCCACCTTATTCCACATGTACACCCCTTTCCTTTAGAAGTTAAGAGTGCAAACTTTTTTGCTTAAAAGCTTTGCTTTCCAATATAGCTTTACATTTAATGGAAATTTTGATCATCTCACATATTCCATTCCATTTTAATCCCTCAAAGGAGAAAAAAAGCTGTGCCTTTTCAGCTTGAAAAATTGATGTCTGAATTTATAGCAGTTTTCTGAATAGAACTACTACTTTTTGTAATAAAAAATTCCATTGTTGTATTTGACAAAATGTGCAGCAATCCAATCTTATTTTCATATCAAGAACTCTGACAGCTTTCCCCCTAGGTGGTGAGATGCAGCTGAACTAAGATAATAATAACTGTATGGTAAAACTGCTTTTGGTAAAAAGTGTTCATGAGTATCAAAAGTAGTTACTGGCTCTGTTCAACTGGGAAAATTACTAGGTATTTAAAAAACTTAAATCCACCCAAAGAAATCCAATGCAGTTGATCTTCTGAATAGCAAAGAAGAAGACAGATTCCTGCAAAATTGTCTTGGAGTTGTAGAAGAATCGGTACAGCATCCAGGTGGGAGAGCATGTGTATGTGGGGAGGGGAAGGTTCATAGCTATATTTCCAGAATACTGCTATGAATCTATGAAGATGGTATTCAACTTTTCCTCAACATTTTTAACCTGCTGGGTTTTTAGTTTTTCCAAAGATGAACTTGAAAGAAAAATGTGGCCCTGGGGCTAGATGGCTCAGGGTAAAGATATGTCATCTTTTTCCTCTAGGTCATCATTCAAATTTGGTCCAAGCTGCTGATGTTTAAAAAACTCATTACCGTGCAATGGCCTGTATGAAGTCAGAGTACAGTCTTGGCTGACTTAGTAGTGTGTGGGTGTCCATATTATTAAACCCCACCATCCACAATGTACACTAATCAACACCTTGCTGTCATATTCAGTATAGGACCCAAGAATTGAATGGGTTTTGAACTGGACTCCCTTCTTAGCATTAGGCGAGGTCCTCCAGAGCAAAGCTGAAGCAGTTGAAAGAAGCAGAGTGGGGAATTCCACTCCAGCTGCCTGGTCTGTATCTATTGTATGAATAAGTTGAAAGCTTCTATTTTTCAAGTTGGCACCTGTCAGAAATATTGTATACTTTATACTCAAAATTATACACTGCAGAACAACTCATGGAAATCCGATGACCAGGCCGTAGTCCTCCACTACAGATTTCTTCTTTCCTTCTTCAGTTCTGCCGTCTTCCTAGCTACACAATTCTACTTCTCCAACTTAACTGAATTCCATGCCCATAATCCCAGCCACTGTTTCACTACCTTTTACTTGTTCCTCAAACCCTTTTCTCCTGCTGCTTCTGCTTCTCTCTCTGTCCAGAATCTCACCAGTTTCTTCCAAGGGAAAGCTGTTAACATACAATGCGACCCTCCCCTTTCCCTCAGCTTGCCTTGCCTTCCCTTCCTTTCCCCTTCCCCCTCCTACAATTCTCACCTCCATCTCCCTTATCCCAGATGCAGAAGTTTCTCATATGCTCTCCTGCCCTAACCCATTCATTTGCCCTAGGGGCCCCATCCTATCTCCTGATCTCCCTCACGCAGGCTCTCACTCCCCCCTTTACTCTCCTCCTTAACATCTCAATCTCCTCTGGCTCTTTCCTATCACAATACAAGCATGCTTTAGTTTCTTTCATCTTAAAAATACCCACGTATGAACCTACTTACCTCTCTAACTACCACACCTTTTCCCTTCTATCTCTAAGCTCACTGAACACATTACCTACAATCATTGTCTGAAGTTTCTCTCTTCCAAATCCATCCTAGACCCTCCCCAATCTGGCTTCTGCTTCTTGCATTCCACTGAAACCACCCTTGCCAAAACTTCTAATGACCTCTTCTTAGCCAGTGCTGAGAACCAGTACTCCATTCTCACCCTCCTTGGCCTGTCAGCTGCCTTAGACACCATTGACCAATCTCTTCTTGAAATCTTGTCCTCCCTTGGCTTCTGTGACTTTCTCCTGGTTTTCTTCCTACCTCTCTACTCACCCTTTCAGAGGATCTTCCTCATCTCCCCCTCCAACTTTGAGGGAGTTCAACTGTGATGCTTCCTTGGTTCCCTTCTCTTCTTCTATACTATATCTGAGTAATCTCATCCACTGACATAAATTCAACTACCATCTCTATGCTGACAACTCACAGATCTACCTCTCTAATCCAGACCTGTCTCCTTCTCTTCAAACTAAAGTCTTAGTCGGTCTGACATCTCCTTAGGGATGTCTCATCACAGCTAACACAGAGCTCTTCTCTTTCCCCCCCAAAGCTCTCCCTGCTACCTCCTTTCTTGATCTCTGTGGACAATATCACCAGCCTGCCTTTCACTCAAGCCCATACCCTGGGCATCATCTTTGACTCAGAACTCTTTCTAGGGGTATGTCTACACTATAAATACTACAATGGCACAGCTGCACCTCTGTGTTGAAGACTCTTACTTCAGTGATGGAAGAACCCCTTCTGTCACTGTAGTAAATCCACTTCTCTGAGAGGCAGTAGCTAGGTCAACTGAAGAATTCTTCCATCAAACCTGCAGTGTCTACAGTGGGGCTAAGGTCAGCATAATTACATCTCACAGGAGTGGAAATTTTGAACGATATAATTAAGTTGACTCACCTGTTGACCATCCCTAGCTCACAGTTCTCAGATTAGCTGCATTCTTACCCCTTCATGGCCTCCTTGATGGCATCTTACTTTAGGTCTCAGGGCTCATCTATCTCAAAGCAGGATCACATGATCTTTTCCTTCCAGATTGAAAATCAGGCTGCATCATCCTGTAATTCACTGTAATCACCTCAGCAGATCTGACTTTAGTCTGGCACCTGCTGTCCTGTTCTCTCAGTAGCAATGACAGGGTTATTCAGGGACCAGAGAGGCTGCATAAAACAAAGTACTATTATCCACATCAAAAGTATTACAGAGACAGCATATATTATAAAACAATATACCATTTATATGAAGGTCTAGTTTACTAGGTATCTTCCACATAGAGACCCTCATAGAACTAAAGTACCTCAAGGCACTTTTCTCAGGTCCACTCTCTCTTGGTCAGTTTCATGTCAGTTCTTGGACTCTCCTTAGGTCAGGTTAATCACTGTATACCATTTCAAGTTCTTTGTCTCCCAGGCCTCTTGAGCCGAGGCAGACCAGTCAATGCTACTTCCCCAGAGGACAAAACTTCCACAGGCTTCTTTCAGCAGTGGGGATTTGCATTTCTTATCCCCCAATGATTTCAGTTCCTGCAGGAACCATCATTGAGCTCACCAATTAAGCCAGGAAATAAAATCACTAGCCAGCCCATAAAGATACATAAAACATTTATAAGATCTCAGACTATTGTACCAAACATTCCATGCACTTACAGCATCTGTTACATCTCAATATAATAGTCTTTGAATATTTCATATTTCCAAAGCATTGGATCTGTCACATTCACATCCAGACTATGTCTAAATTTTGCTGATTCTTTCTGCATAACTTCTAAGATAAGGCCTTTCCTATTTATCCACACAGCCAAAATTCTTGTCTAGGCTGTCAACTTGCATCTCAATTACTGCAAAATCCTTCTGGACTCCATCCTGATGGGACTGGAGGCATTCATCCGCCAACCTGACATGATGTCCTGTCTGCCTGGAGCCTGCATCCAACACATTTCAGAAAGGTTGCCAATGCTCATCCATCCCTCTAATCTCTACCTTAAAGTGCTGCTTACGTGTGGGCACTAATGATACTACCAGACCTGACCCTGAACAAATCAGCAGTGGCTTATAATGCTCTGGGAGCTAGGGTGAAGGAGTCTGGGATGCAGGTTGTGTTCTCGTCCATCCTCCCAGTTGAGCCTAAGGGCCCAGGCAGGGACACGCACATCCTGGAGATGAACATATGGCTGTGCAGATGGTGTCAATAGGAGAGCATTGGCTTCTTTGATCATAGGATGCTGTTCCAGGAAGGTCTTTTGGGAAGAGATGGGGTCCACTGACCAAGAAGGGGGAAAGCATCTTTGTGCACTGACTCACCTATCTTTAAAAAGGGGAACAGAGGAATTATAGACCAGTCAGCCTAACTTCTATACCTGAAAAGATACTGGAGCAAATTATTAAACAATCAGTTTGTAAGCACCTGGAGGATAATAGGGTTAGAGAGACCACATGGATTTGTCCAGAACAAAATCATACCAAACCAACTTAATTTCCTTCTTTGATAGGATTACAGCTTCCACCAGGTCAGTACACATGATATATTTTGATTTTAGTAAGGTGTTTGACACAGTTCTGCATGACATTCTCACAAGCAAACTAGGAAAATGTGGTCTAGATGAAATTACTATAATGTAGGTGCTTAACTGGTTGAAAGACCGTATTCAAAGAGTAGTTATCAATGGTTTGCTGACAAATGGGGAGGGCATACATTTCTCTGATTCTCTCTGGCCTTGACAAATGCAAGCCTGCTCTGATTGATTCAGAATGCTGCTGCAAAGATCATTTTCCTAGCCTGTCGCTTTGACCATGTCACCCCTCTTTCTGCATCTGTTCCACTGGCTCTCCCTGCTTTATTGTATCAGACGTAAGATGCTTAACTTCACTTGAAAGGGATGTTCATGATCCATCCCCATCTTACTTATCTCTCAATTACTTTAGAGATCAGTCCACTAGGCCAGCCTCCATTGCCCACTTGTTAATATTTTCAAATTGGCATCTGTGTTTTTTCTAATGATGCCCCTCACATTTGGAAGGAGCTACCAGTAAATATCTTCAAAGTTCATTATCCTTCTTCAAACTCTCTTTTGCCATGATGCCTACAAAAAACATGACAATGGGTAGGCAGCTGGTGTTCTGAGACCACTACCTATCATGGGGACCAATACAGTCTCATTTTTTTCCTTGTACTCCCCCCATCTGTCTAGCCATCTGATCTCATTGTCAGCTCTTTAGGGTAGGGAATCTCTTTTAGTTCTGTGTTTGTACTTCACCTAGTACAATGGAAACTAATGCTCCTAGGTGCTATGATAATAAAGTAATAAATACATAGCAGGAGAAATAATACATGGCCTAAGTGACAGTGCTATGAGGACATATGAATTGAGCAGTTGAGCTTTCTGCCACTATTCTGTGCCTTAGGAAGACTTCATGATTCTGGCCAGTATAGTAATACCCTAGGTGGGAAGGAGCAAAGTATTAATAGAGCACTTCTGTTCAGGTTCTTATTCCAGGGCCATCACCATGGTATCTAAGCACCTTGTAGTAGTGCTTTCAGTGATATGACTAGCACATGTGATGTATGATTCAGTCTTTCTGCTCCCCCACTTCCTGATTAGACAGCAAAAGCAGATGAATCAAGAGCTTCCATTGTGTTCTGGGGATTTTTTTTTTGCCCTTCAAGACTAGTGCTGGGCCTCTGCGGTGCCTCCCCAATTAACCTTGCATCACCCCTTTCTGGAAAACTCCTATAGAATATAATATAGATTAAACTAATAGGATTCTATAAAAATAGAGTTTTATACATGTTGCTGTGACATCATATAGAATTTAATAGAGAATTAGATCCTCTAGATTTTTGAAGTATCCTACAGAAATCTATAGCAGAGATGTAATTCTCTATTAAATTAGCAAGGAATATAGAACACCCACACGATTAAATTCTACAGAACATTTCCATAAGCAGTTCATCAGAACTGGACTGGGTCTGCTGCATCAGAGCATCTCCCTGGAAGAGGATTTGCCCCCCTAAGAAAGGAAAACTGACAGAGTTGCAGTGAGCTGTTTACTAGAGAGTCCAGCTTCAAACAAGCCCATATATACCTATTGCTATTGACCCCCTAGGCTCTAATCTAGTTCACCATGTATCCTCATGCTGACTGACTTTGTGCCATGTCCCATTATAGGAACTGATCAGACAGCAGCTGACAGCACTGTTGACCGCTCTACTTGAGTCCCCATTACAGCAACCTGACATGCAACTGAAAAAGCTTGGAAGGGCAGTGGCGAAAGTTCCATACTAGGAAAGTAACAGATCAGCAGGGCTGGGAATCTACAGCATGGAATTAGGAGAATGAAGGAAGATATTTTAACTTAAAAGGACTCACTGGTGATTTATCCTCAAAGTGGTTCATCAGCTCAGGGTTCAGACACATTAGGAAGATAGTATGAACAAGATTTCATTGCAGCTCTCCAAGCCACATCAGTTTTGTGAATTTCTTACTCCGAGTAGTAATTACCTTAGTGCCACAATAGTTTTACTGAAATCAGCAGGGCTACTCAGGAACAGTACTGCTCAGTGTGTCTATTTTTACAAAGCAGCAAAACCAAAAGATTGGGGGTTGGGCACGGTTTATTTTATTTTATATTTGTAATATGCCCATGAAGATGTATTTTTGCTGCTGGAAATTGACAAAGCCAAGCAAACAGTATCATTTTAGAGCGACGTTGTCCAATAACTAAGTCTGAAATGTAGAGGTGTTTTTAAAAAGCATAAAAAGAATGTTTTCATATTTTTTAGTTTTCAATGATTAGAGCCTTTTGGGTATTTTGTTTTAGTTTTAATTTTTTTTTTTAAACTACCTTGCTGGGAACCCACAACAAATTGTACCGGTTGTGCATGCCAGCCAAAAAGTGAGACATAATGTAAACAGGAAATTGGAACGGAGTAGTCTCGTTTCAGTGTTCCAGCTACCTGACATGCATCAAGCAAACAAGTAATAGAAATAGCTAAAACAATTAAAATCCATTTAGACTGATTATTTGAATGTATAAATGTTAACATGGTTATGGAATTTCTATTCAGACATTGCAGTTTCAAAAAATTATTGCCCCAGAATGACTGTCAAAATAGCAGCTGATTTGTGCCTGAAAAGAGTGCATACACATGCAAAACTTACACATATACTTATAGATTCCCATTTACACATGGATATATCCAGATTAGATGCAGGAAAACACATTTTGTACAGCTGAATAAATGTGCAAACATGCATATATGTTGGGAGCAGGGCTGAAGTATGTGTCGTGGTTGTTTGGTTTGGTTTATTTTGCTAGCACAAATCACCTTGGTTGTTCCTAATGTGCTCTCACTAAACATCTGAGCAGAGAGGAGTGTTTTTAGTTGTAGTAATTAGCAGTTGCTGTCTTTTTAAAACCCTGATTTGGTCCTTTGGTAATTCTTGAAACTCCAAGTGCAAAACAAAAATCTAAGAAAAATTACAGAAAAGCAAATTTATAGCATTTGTGAAATAAAATGTTTATCCTTTTAAAATGTAGTTTTACTGTACATTACTGTACATTTTATCTGTACATTACTACAGTTTTTTTTTAATTCACAGAGCAAGATGCTGCACTTTGTCAGATTGTGGCTAGAAATTGCTTTGGAATGATCCACTGTTCAGACTGTGTTGAAATGAAATCAGACAATGTATCCACTTTAATTTCACCTGAGTTTGCCTCTACAAAAAAAAAATCAATGAGTTGTCAATAGTGCAGCCTGTAGAAATAGATGTCATCCTTATTGGAGAATCAGTACAGAAACATGCATAGCTTGGAAGACTACATGAAAGATAAATATATATTCAAACTTCAAGAAAATAACTGCTGTACAATATAAGTTTCAGAAAATGCAAATGATTTTGTTTACTCGAACACTATAGCTAGTGACATTGCTGGAAAAGCTACAGCCATACGCTACAGCAGACAAATGTGTTCCAAAACAAGTCTAATCAGTAATCATACAGACAACTATTGTCTTAATGCTGAAGTATTAGTTTCTTGTCAGATCATTGAAGATGCCAAGACATATGAACAGAGTAGCCTCAGTAAACGGCTGACTGAGAATACACTGTCCAACTACCAAATAAATATTCCCATAAGGAATCAGCATTACTTTGTAGAGGATGCCTGTGATATTAACTTTGCGCTTTATCCGGATAAAACTTTAATCACAGCTGATGAGTTTTTTGATGATGACCTTGACTACCTGGAAAGTTCTGATGTAATGACAAATCTTGAAAATGAAATATGGGAAAAGAAATTGAAATTTTTATTAGAAAGTGATGAAGAGGATATAAAGCTGAGTAAAGATTGTGATGGGTGTGATTATTTCCTCAGTGAAATGCCTTGCCTGTTTCAAGTGTCAGATAACACCATGCCTCTGGATATCACCATTGGCTTCTGTGGTCATCACTCAAAATCCAAAGAAGTAGTAGCTGTAAGGAGAGATCTCACCACATACAGTCAGTCAACCTTGCAAACAGAGATGACTCTTACTGTTGGGCACCACCAAGATAAAACCACCACAATGAAAGACAAAGAGAAGTATCAATTGGCCGTCACTTCTACAGCGACGGAAAATGATTATCCTAGAATTGAAGACAAAAATACAAATAACCACTCAGCAGCAGATTTCTCTATTGACAAATCACAGAACATGGATGATGTACTTGCAGAAGTGGAGTACTCTTCTTGTATCTTAGATAGTTCTCTGACAAAGCAAGCCTCCGAGACAATGACAGCAAATAGTATGGGCAGAGACCTGTCAAATAAGAGTTCACAGCAGTTAAATGGGATAAGGAGAAAACTGGCAAAAGAAAAATCTAAGGATGCTGTAATCAATCTGACAGAGAGGCTGAGAAGAGTTCTTTTAAATCTGTTAGACCCCAAAGAGATTTGCAAACCATTAAGACACACAGGAGAATCTGTTCAAATTGGAACAAATGTTATGGCTACCAGTGCACTGTTTCATGGTCCAGGAGGTCCTATTTCAACACAAATGCACCAGGTGACCGAAGGCTTTCAAATCCAGACTGGCTTCTGTCATAGACAAGAGGCAGATAAAACCTGTCATTGGGAAAGGAAACGGACTAATGGCCTGTCTCAGAAAAATCAGCTGCCAAATGAAAGTTGCTCACCCAGGGTAAGTAAACCTTTTTATAATTTAACATAAAGAGCTTTTCTAGCAACTTGAATGTACTTTATTCTTATTTGGTGCAAAATAATGCAAAATGTAAATGACTTTAAAAGATACCATTCAAACTCTTGTGAATGACAGCTACTGCTGTGAAGGAAATCTGGTTTTGAAAAAAGCCCAGATAAACCAGAAGCTGTCCTAATTATAGAGAGAGGCAGATAATAGTAAAAGGCATTAATGGACAGCTGGATAGGGAAATCTGATATTTAATCTATTGCATGTGTGTTATCCAAGCAATGTCTCTCTGCTTAGAAAGTTTCTCCATTGAGTGTTGCAAGTGGAGAATACCTTAAGTTAGTTTGAGCATAATTTGAAAAGCGTCATTCTTATCTCAGATACACTGATTTAAGTCTACAATAACTCCACAGAAGTTATTTGAGAGTTAATCTGAATTTACACTGGTGTAACGGAGGTAAGAATTTCATTCAAAGGATTTATGTTAGAAAGAGGGACAGTTTTAATTTTTTTCCCTCAATAAAAGAAAGATTTAAACGTTTCAGGGAGAAGTGGCTTATAATATAATACCAAGTCTTCTCCTAGTGATGATGCATTATTTGTTATGGGACAGATACTCGGTTGGTAGAGCCATTGACTTACATGGAGGGTCACCAATTTTCACCAGCAAAGGATTTGGCTCATACTTTTTATTTCTTGTAGTAGAGACCTAAGGAATACATTAAAACATAACAGCTCAGGCAGATTCTGTTCCTTTATCATTCACTTAGGGAAAGGATTTTAAAATGGGTGGCAAAATGCACAGGAGATCTTGTGTATGAGAAATTTTTGTAATTGAAAAAAACAAAACAAAACCACACTACTTGTGGATACACGATTTTGTGCCTCCTATTGACTTCAGTGGGAGCTGTGGGAGCTTACCTCAAAATGTAATTTGCTGATAATAGACTTTAGAAAATAAAAACAAAGCAAGGAGTAATTTATCAAAGTGATGCAATGTAGAAAAATGGAAAACCCTCTGTAAGCATCCACTTAAAGATTATTCTTCATTCTGACCTTTCGGGTGGGAGGGAGCATGAGGGAACAAGTAGCAATGCACATTGGTGTTAGCCAAATAGCCCATTATTCAAATGTGGGTGGCATTCAAGAGTCCCATTATTCATATATTTGGACTTTGGAATACAACTCCTGACTACCTAAACCTGCACACTTTCTCTTTTCCTCCTCTATAACTGCATGCTATCACTGCCCTGAAACTTCTTCCCTTGGTTTTGCCAGCCATCCTCTGGCATCTTGCTCAGACTCCCTTGTAGCATTTGATTTAAAAGGACTTATTTTCAGTTACATGTTAGCATGCCTGCACATGCCACACCCACCCATCCACACTCATGCATGTAGTGTATTTTAGCTGAACAAACTTTTCATCTCCTATTTTTTTCCTAGCAAAAGGGCCCCCATTTCAAAGTGATAGCTTAATTTTGAGTTCAGTCACAGGGATTTCTTAAACAATCAAAATAGTCAAATTAGTTCGCTTGGAAAAGGAGCTATAGTGCCCACCTTGCAATCTGCATTCCTGGTTTTCTTTCATTGAACGTCATCTATAAAAAGGTGCAGTAACATTTTAACAGTGCATTACAATCTTGTGATGTAAAGCTCCCCCATTAGGGTTAACCTGCTAAGAATATAATGGCATTATGCGAAGTCATGGTTTGGCTAGGACATTAAACCCAAGCCCTGACGGATTGTGGTCATTAAGATCCCATGACATTTCTCAAAAGCAGGTTGTTAATCTGAATGTCATGGCCAGATTCCAATTTGGCTAGTTATATTCTGACTACCTGCACTTCCGTGTTGTGTGTGTGTTTCAAAGATTTATTGCGTTTCATATAACAGATAAGTAAAAATAGAACAAAAACATATGTAGATATTAGAAGTGAGGATTAACCAAAGCCCTGAATTCATACATTCTCCAAATACTAAAATGGCAATGAGCTATAATTTTGTAATGGGCCAAATCAAAGCCTCAGACCTGAAGATCACCAACTGCAACTTCAGGGAAGTTTGGATTGGAGCTTCACCCTGGGACCCATCTCTGCAAAGTACTTAATGCGCCATAACTCCTCTCATAATCTCTCCATGTAACATAAGGAAAATAAGAATCGACCTTGTACCCTATACCCACAGGGTCAGCCTTAGGGAAAAATGGCACCCTGGGCAAACTTTCTTTGGTGCCTTTTAAGTACTGCTCCCCAAGCAGCGGGCGGCCACTCAGCAGGCAGAGCAGCAGTAAGTGGAGTGGTGGCAGCGGCACAGATGCCATGCTGCTGGGAGGGTGGCGAGGGGACATGTATGAGCACCTGGCTCCCACCCTGCAGCCCCTTTTATTCCCTCCCCCCTCCCCTGTCTCCCAGATGGGCACATGCCAGGGCCCTTCTGCAGCCTCTTGACCACGGCACCCACCTTTGGGCTGGCCCTGTATACACAACCTAGTCTACCTTGGGCCATATTGTGTTATTAGCCTTAGTCCTGCATTTAGGGCAGAGAAGAACTGGTTGGGCACAGAAAGAACATCATGAGCTGAGGGAAAGAATTTGCTATTCCCTTTCAAAGGGTGCACTGTATTTCCCCCTATGCAGTAGGCCAGCTCTACTGGCAGGAACATAGGGGCGGAATAACCATAGCTCCACCTGTCCTCTGTTTCTTCCAGTCCCCTTTGTAGCAAGTTGCCCCTAAAGTGGAATAGCTCAGTAGCAGCCCCTGTACAGTCACTGGTATTTTTGCTTACATGAGCCACACGAGGTGAAAAGTTCCTTATTCCCTTCCACAAAGCCTCATGATCTAGCTCTACATGAAATGTATTTATTTAACGCACATTGATTAATAACAGATAGCAAAAGCCAGCTGTGCTAGCAGCATGGCATTGCCTGCTGTTCCTGGAGCCTGCCAAATGTCAGAAGTGTCAGTGAAGTGTCGTTACAACTGGCTAGTTCACAGGATTTTGAACATAAGCACTACAATACTTATCTCTTCAAAGAGTTTAAAGAAAGGACCATTAGATCATCAACTCTGATCTCTTGTATATCACAGGCCATTAATTTTCATGCAGATACCCTTATATCAAGCCCAAAGACAAATTCATTTTAGTCCTCAGGAAATTAAATTGTGTGCCACAGGGAAAGAATGGGAGAAACTAAAGTGTAGAGGTGACACCGTGTGTGTATGGGGCAGTGGGGGGGGAGGGAAAATGCAGGGTCATGTGCCTTCTCTCCCCTGAACCAGATTTCTGCCAGGCTTCACACCAGAACCTTTAAATTGTGCCTCCCCACTATCAGTTGTGTCACTTCTGCCTGGTAAAAATCTGGGAGTTCTCAGTGTAGCATGGATGGTCTCCAAGGTGGCTCACAGGGTGCATCTCCCTCGAGCATTAATCAGCTTGCTCTGCTCCAGCAGCATCTTTCCAGGGGTCTCAAAGCACTTTACAAGCTACAGTAACCTCATGCAGCTGTGTGGTCATGTGTATATGCAGGAACTGGGTGCAGCTGCCTTGTCCAAGCTCACAGAATCCATCATGAAGCCAGGAATAGAACCCAGAGGGCTGGGAACTTGCAGCGAAAGGCTGGTCTGGACAAGGAGCCTGTGACCAAAGGTGGGGCTGGCTGGGAGGCCAGGAGCTGGCTCTGAGCTGGGCAGTACTGGGAAGCTGCCCTGCATTGCATTGAAAAAGACACAGCAAGTGACTGAGATGCTGTGCTGTAGCCGACAAGGCCGTAGGCATGCCTCCTCCTCTCCCCCCCACCTCCCCATCCCCCATCACCTCTGCTGCCAGGATTCACACCAGAACCTTTAAATTGTGCTTCCCCACTAGCAACAGTTACACATCGCCTCTGCCAAGGTGCCTGATGTGGAAAGGAGATCAAATGGCAAAGGATGAATATAAACAAACACAATAAGCATGTTGGGATAAAATTAGAAAGGCCAAGGCACAAAGCAAGATTAAGCTACCTAGAACAAAGGGTAACAAGAAAACATTCTACAAATAGATTAGAAGCAAGAGGAAGACCAAGGACAGGGTAAGCCCATTACTCAATGGGAGGGGGTGGAAATATAACAGAAAATGGGGAAGTGGCAGAAGTTGTAAATGACTTTGTTTCAGTTTCTACCAAAATGTTTAGTAGCAGTTGGACATCTAAAATAGTGATCACCAGTAAAAATGAGTAGGATTTGAGGCTAAAATAGGGAAAAGAACAAGTTAAAAATTACATAGACAAATTAGATGTCAAAGTTGCCAGGGCCTGATGAAATATTTCCTTGTGTATTCTAGGATGTGACTGAGGAAATATCTGAACCACGAGCGATTATATTCAAAAAGTCATGGAAGACAGGAGAGATTCTGGAGGATTGGAAAAGGGCAAATAGTGCCAATTTATAAGAAGGGGAATAATGACAACCCAGGGAATTACAGACCAGTCAGCTTAATTTAGTAGCCAAAAAGATAATGGAGCAAATAATCAAGCAGTCAATTTGCAAACACCTAGAAGATATGGAGTTAAGTCACAGTCAGCATGGATTTGACAAAAACAAATCATGTCAAACTAACCAAATAGCTTTCTTTGACAGGGTAACAAGCTTTGTGGATAGGAGGCAAGCAGTATATGTGGTATATCTTGACTTCAGTAAGATTTTTGATACTGTCTCACATGATCTTCTCAAAGAAACTAGAGAAATGCAACCTAAATGGAGCTACTATAAGGTGGGCACATAACTGGTTGGAAAACCATTTCCAGAAAGTAGTTATCAATAAGGCTGCAAGTCTGTCACAGAGGTTGCAGAAGTCATGGATTCTGTGACTTTCTGCAACCTCTGTGACTTTCACAGATGAAGCAGCCGGTGCAGTTGGCCCTGGGGAATATCCAAGCAGCAGTCGGTGTGGCTAGCTCTGGGGACAACACGAGCAGCGGTCCCAGGGGTGGCCCTGGGGACTGGCGAGGCAACAGTGGTCCATGGGGCAGCCTGGGAAGTGGGCTGCCGGGGTATTCAGCCCCTACCATCGGAGCAGGCGCACCCTAGAACAGACCTAGACCTCCAAGAGCAGCGGTGCTCCAGGAGCAGCCAAGATTTAGTCAGAGGTATTTATAGTAAAAGTCATGGAAGGTAATGGGGGTGTGAATTTTTTTTTTTTATTGCCTGTGACCTGGGCATGACTTTTAATAAGAATACCATGACTAAATCTTAGCCTTAGTTATTAGTGGTTCACTGTCAAGCTGGAAGGGCATATTGAGTGGGGTTCTGCAGGGATCGGTCCAGGGTTTTTAAGAGCAAGTTAGACAATCATCTGTCAGGGATGGTCAAGATAATACTTAGTCCTGCCTGGAGTGCAAGGGACTGGATAGAAGACCTCTCAAGGTCCCTTCGAGTCTTAAAGTTCTATGATTCTATGCCAGTGCAATGGCCAGGAATTGATTAAGTGTGATATACCAAAATGATTCCAGCAGGCTGCAGAGAAAGGTGAAAAATCCCCTACATCTCAGCCAATCTGACCTGATGGAAAGGTCCTTCCCAACTCCAAATCTGGTGATCATTATAACCCTGTGCACATGAACATGACACACCAACCAGACATCTAGAAAGAGCATTCTCTGTACCACCTTAGAGCACTGATCCAGAGGTGTCCCTTCATCTGCTGTTGCCAATCTCTGACACTTCAGAGTAAGATTGCAGGGGGGGGAAGAACACAATCTGACCAAGTGTGCAAAAAATTAGGTAAAAAAGTTCCTTCCTGATCCTTACAGGCAACTGGCTGAAGACCTGAAGCATGAGATTGCATTAAGATAATGACTAAAATTCAAAGCTGCAGGTGTTACAAGTATGCTGAAAGCAATGCAGATGCACCTGTTCTAGGCCTAGGAAGGAAGGGGATGAACAAAGGCATTCACAGACACAGGTTCCAAGGCCAGAAGTGAGTACCATCACCTTCCAACCCAATTTTCACTCCCCTCATCCCCATCCCAAACACAGACCATAAAATTTCTCCTAGAAACTGGATTTAAGCACATCTCTTAGAAAGATACCTAATCTCATTTTATAAACTCCACGCAATGGTGAATCCATCACCTCCCTGGCAAGCTGTTCCAATGTTTATCACCCTCACAACTTGCTGACATTACCTTTCATTTCAAGGTTGAATTTATCTGACTTCATTTTCCAACCGTTGGATCATCTTATGTTTTTTTCAGCAAGGTTGAAACTGTGCCCCCATCAGATATCTTTTCCATGTGTAAGTGCCTATGCATGGTAATCAAGTCACCTCTCAACCTTTTCTCCAGTGAGCTGAATAAATGGACCTTTTTAAGCTTCACAATGTAAGGCTTGATCCAGGGACTGGAAAATAATTTTGTGGGTTCCCCCCTTTGAACTCTCTCCAGCATTTCTACATCCTTCTTGAAGTGTGGATAACAGAACTGTGTTAGTGATTTTATCAGTGCTGTGTACAGAGGCAACATCACTTCCCTACTTCTACTTAATAGTCTTTTTCATTAAACATTCCATAGAAAATGCAATGTGTATCTTAAAAACCGTTTTCCTTATTGGTAGGATCCACAATACATACCATCAGAGGATCATCCATTTCACAAGGACTATTCATTACTAGACTTAGTCAGAGTTTTCCAACAAAACTAACTTTTGTCAGAAAATGCCACTTTGCTGGACCCAAATGTTGTGCTACATGTATTGTCCATTCATCAAAACTCGTCAAACACATTCCGGTTTCCACTGGAAACCTGCTGGTGTTCTAGGGTCCACAGCTCCATAGCAGGAAGCCTGCCAGCCCCCAGAGTCCTGGCTATAGCTTGATCTTCGGGGTGCTTGACTTCCTGCTCCACAGCAGGCAATCTGCCAACCCTGGGAGTCCTGCTGGAGCCAGGTCTCTCAGGGCTGGTAGGATCTCTGCTCCAGAAGAGTCCCACCATATGGATAGCCCCAGGGACAAGGACCCCAATGCTTCCAGCGTCTGCAGCTCTGGGGTAGAATGGGCAATTAGACTGTTCCATGGCTGGGAGCCCTGACTGCTTCTAGGCCCCTGAACCAAGAATACCAATTATCTGCTTAGTGCTTAGCACCTCTCTAACCCCTGCCACCTCTCAGCCACCAAAGTTTTGCAGGGTAGCCTGTACGTGACTGCAATCTAGATTCCCACAGTGTTGTCATATTGTCAGAGATGCTCTGCATCTTCGGGTAGTGATCTATACCATGCTCTGTGGCTAATGCAGAAGTGTATTGATCAAATGCAGTAAAATGGACCTAGCACTAGAGCTGGCTGAAACTCAGGATTTCCGGTTTGTGAAAAATGCTGGTATTTTTAAATTTAATTTTGTTCCAAAGTGCAGTGAAACCAAATATTTCAAAATTTCTTGCAAACCAAAAACTGTTTAAAAATGCTTCAGAAATACTAGTACACCAAACTGAGATTTGCTCCTTGGGTCTGACAGCTGCTGAATGAAGTTGACAAGCTCTGCAATTCAGGGAAAGTTTGTCAGGTTTGACAAACCAGCATTTTTTTATGAAACTGTTTCATCAAACAAGCTCTACCCAGCACCTCACCATAGGTAGTGCTATAACATTGGGCAAAGTAAAGCAGAAAAAATGTGAAGGGGAAAAACTGGCAAAAGAAAGGTGTGGGGAAAGGGTGAAGGAAGAAGAGAAGGTTGAGTGATACAAGAGAGAGTAAGGAATCTGTTTACAAGCATGCTATTTAATGCCAGTCACAATATGGACACCTGTCCACTCCGAATTAGATTGAGAACAGCAGATGATTTCACATAGACCAACAAACAGCTGTCATATGGAAACTAGTTTTTGAAGACAAAATGAGTGAAGATCTCTGTTCAGAAACAGTAATGAGAGAGAATTACTATGCATAGCCCTTGCCATTTTCAGTCACTTTATCATTATTTTATTTATTCTAATTTTCCTAAAACACGTCTGTGCCTCTTGTCCTCATCTAAGCAAACAGTAATTGGTGAATGTAAAGATTTTGGGTTATTCAAGCACAAGAAAAACCTGTTATTTTTAAAAAACAGGACATGCATTTCCTGCTCCCTGCCCCCTCAACTTGCTTCATTCATACTTGGCTCTTTTGTTAAATCTTTCTTAAATCTGTTGGACTGAGATGTAGCCTGAAATATGTCAGCACAAAGTGGAAATTGAAGTAATATCTTGAGTGATGAAAAATAGGGGATTAGAATGATACAACTAGAGCTGTGCAGACTCCAGAGGTCTCATGCATTAGGGTTTATTTTCTTTGGTACCAATCTCATGGGTTGAAACCACCTCTTTCCCCACCGAGAACTTTTGCTTTGAGATTAGGAGGTAAAACAACTCAAAGCAAAACTCAGTTTAACACACTAAATGTCACTTGGAAACCAGATGAAACTGCAAATCTCCTCTAGTTTCAGTATAAAACTACAGGCCTGATCTCCAGCTGGTATGAATTAGCACATCTATTTGTCCCTTGGACAACGTGTGATGGAGAGCTTGTGGGGCCAAACCTGATGGATAGTGTAGCAGCCAGTGCTGCTCCTCATTGCTGCTGGGAGAGGGCCAGTTTGTACACCAGGGCTCTTGCCCAGGGACCTGCCTGGCCTAGTCCCACTTCCAGAAGCCCATGTTCCCTGTCAGAAATGGGGAATGACTTTCTACCTGTCCAAGCCAAGCTGGAAGGTGGGGGCTGAGCGTGGCATGGATTCATCAGGCAAGACGCTGGAGCCAACAGCTGCAACAGAGATGGCTCCGTAGCAACTGATAGTGTGGCAAATTTCTCAGGGTGCTCCTGGATGGCATTGAACAAAGTTGGGAGGGAGGAAGGGTCACCAAACTCTGGCAATGGATATTTTCTCTTTACATGGATCGCTGTTGCTAGAGAAAGGCATAGACCAAATCTTGGACCCAAGGACTCCTGAGCTTCGAGGAGGTTCTGATCTGGATGCAAGTTCAAGTGGTGTTGTATTTATTATTCGCATTCTACTAGCAGCCACAAAGCTCTGCCCACCCAAACAAGAAGATACAGTCTGTGTCCTGAAGAGCTAACAATCTGAGTCCTTATCGATAATAGAGAAGTTACATGGATTGTTCCCTCGGCAATCCATTGAACAGCACCTTGAAGTCACACACAAAAGCGTTTTGGTCAGTTCTGGGGTAGGCAGCCACCAATAGAATTTAACCAGAGTTTTACATGGGTAAGAACCAGCATAGCCTTTACTAGAGAATGCTCCAGCCTGGGTGGATGCAACATGCTGGCACAATCAATGTATTGTCGACTCACAGCTGCCATTTTTGACAGCCACTGAAGCTAACAGTTCCTCCAGCTAACAAATGCCCTTAATTCACTGGGTGAGAGTCACCTCTCTGCTATAATCCCTCCATTTTTCCCTGCTCAGAAAGGTTCTCTTAGCCATTGTACCAGCCTTCCCACCATACCCTGAGAACTGCCTCCACCCAATCCCCCAGCCAGCTTCTGCTCCATATCTGCTCAGCCAGGAGAGGCTCAATCAACTGCAATTGCTATGTCTGCCTCCCATCCTACTGGCCATGCCCTGCTCATCTCTCTAGGAATGCCCTTGTCTAGTAGCTGCACTCCTCAGAGAAAGCCAGTACATTCCTTGGGAATGAGGAAGGGGAAAGCAAGGAACTCATCTGAGCAGCATATTTTCTCATCCATGAGACCCCTCAGAAGTTCTTCCATTGGAGCTTAAATAGGACCTGGCTCCAGGGGGTTATGTGTGACGGCTGGGATGGGAACAGCTCTTCAGCACTATCCTTTGCTAATCACATTGATTTCCATGTGAAAAATCTCATGAAGAGTTAATTCTGCTTGCTGATTCTTTGTCTGTCACTTTTTCTTCTTCAACCCAACTCACACCAACTTACGAACCTGTAACACCATTATTTACATCACCGCCTGAAATGGGCCATAGCACAGTGTGAGAGTTTATATTTGGATATTACATGTAATGTTTTAAGAAAATAGCATGATGACTGACATGCTGGGAATTCAGGTAGCAGTGAGCATATGTACCAGGTGACTCATGGGCACTGCAAGCTATTTGCCACACATGCCACTGGCAAACTCTGATCTAAAACGTGTTCAGAGAACTTTGCCAACAATAATTTATCCTTGCAACACTCCTGTGAGGTAGAGAAGTACGTACTATTACACCCATTTACAGATGGGGAAAAATGAGGCATGGAAATGTTAAGTTACTTATCCAAATTTACATTGTGATTGTGGTAGAGTAGCCATTGGAAACCATGAGTCATTATGGATAGTTTTCAGAAAACATCCACTCAATGTGCAGCGGCAGTCAAAAAAGCTAACAACATTGGGAATCATTAGGAAAGGGCTAGATAAGACGGAAAATACCATATTATCTCTTTAATAAATCCACAGTACGCCCACATCTTGAATATTGCATGCAATTCTGGTTGACCCATCTCAAAAAAGATATACTGGAATTGAAAAAGGTACAGAAAAGGTGAACTAAAATTATTAGGGGGAAGGAAAATCTTCCATATGAGGAGAGATTAATAAGGCTAGGACTTCAGCTTGAAAAAAGACAACTAATGGAGGTTATGATAGAGGTCTATAAAATCATGACTGGTCTGGAGAAAGTAAATAAGGAAGTATTATTTACTCCTCCTTCTAACACACAAACTAGGGCTCACTAAATAAAATAGGCAGCAGGTTTGAAATGAAAAAAAGAAAATATTTCTTCACACAATGCACAGTCAACTTGTGGAACTACTTGCCAGAGGATATTGTGAAGGCCAAGACTGTAACGGGGTTCAAAAAAGAACTAGATAAATTCATGGAGGATATTAGCCAGGACAGACAGGGATTAGCTGTTTGTCAGAAGCTGGGAATAAGCAATGGAATGGATCACCTGAATGATGATTACCTGCTGTGTCCATTCCTCTGAAGCACCTGGCATTGCCCACTGTCAGAAGACAGGATGCTGGGTTAGGTGGACAATTGGTCTGACCCAATATGGCCATTATGGTCTTATGGCTCCCAGTCATCTACACCAATCACTGGACCACGCACACAATCCCACAAAATTTCAAATACCTTTTATAATGTATTGGACATTAAAGCCATTTGGGAATGCATCCAGTTTGTATGATAAACCTTCCCATGGATGACTGACATAACTACATGTACTTTGAAGCATCTTTAGCTATTGGTATCTATAGGTTTCTCACACTATTCCCTTACTATAGTGGGCTAGAAGAGTTTAATTTGGAGCAACTGCTTTAGCCTTTTTCATAGATCAGTGTAAGATTAACTTTACATGTTCTCCACAGGTTGTAGATGATGGGAAAAGTCATGTCACACATGTTAGATCAAAGGGCAAGTTGAAAGATCAAAAAAAAGCTGTAACAGGATAGACTTTTTTACCCTTCAAGGTTCTGATTGGGTAAAGACACAGAAATGTTGTTCAGTTCTATGCAGCTCTGTCTGATCAGTTCAGCATAATAAGTGATTTGAGATGAGCTATCTACAGACAACATTCCCAAACAAAAAGACTATATTGCATAACAAAGTGCCCATTTTAAACACTATGGCCAACATTTTCAAAAGCCAGGCATTTAAATCCATATTTAGGCAGCTAAATGAAATTAAATTGATTTTCATAACTGCTGTGCACCAGCAACTCCACATTGATTTTCTGGAGTTGTGAATGCTCAGCACCTCTCCAGTAAGTGTCCAGCTTTTATGTGCCCAAAGTGTGGCTTTAGGTGTCTAACTTTAGGCATCTAGGTTAGAACATTTCAGCCTGTATTTTGTGATTTGAGATAAACACCCTGGCCCCACTGAGTCAATATCAAAATGCCACTAACTGCAACAATGGGGCAAGAATTCTCCCCCTCTAAGTTTATTAATAAATTCATAACTGGTTATTTGCATGGTACAAGGGTAGAGTTAGTGCATTGCCATAACATCATATCAAGATTTCTTGAAGTGTCACCTGAACTCTGAATTTCCTGGATTTTTAATGCTGATTTCGGGGATAATAATAACATCTCTGTAATGTGGGTTCTTTTACCCCGAATTACTGATATGTACATTAAACCTTCACTCCATCTTAACGTAATTATCCAGAATTATATATTTAGATTGTTTAATCATACTTAATAAATCAGTGCCACCAGCCACTTCATATTATCTATTGTGACACCACACTTAGAGAGGTAATATTTCCTCTCTGCCCCATGGCAGGATACTCCCAAATTGTATTGGCCCATCTTGCTGCCTTGCACATTCATGTTTAATATGCTTTCCACTAGTATTTGTAGGTCTCTTTTAGTATTGGTAGCTGTCCAAGTACTTACCCTTCTTGCTTATGTATATTCAGGATTATTTTTCCCCCCAGTTGTATTAGCTTGTACTTTTCCAAGCCGTGTCTCATTTTATTTCCTGCTCATATTTCTAGTCTGAGTCCCTTTATATTATTTCTCTGGCCTCAAACAAGTTCCCAATGTAGTATCCGTTGTCATTTTCAGAAATGTGCTGCCTGCTCTTTCCAGATCAATAATGAAGTTAAATAAAACCAGAGCCTTGCAGCAGCCTACTCGTCACCTCCTCCTACTTGATATATTGAATAAAATCTCTAATGGTCAGGTATCCACACGATAAAACAACTAGTTTGGGCACTAATTCTGCATAGGTTCTTCTAGTGCCCTCATTACCATAGTGTCTGAGCTATGTCCATCCTTGTGTGGATTCTCATTAGAGAGAGTCAACACTGATGGACATGGGTAATTAACTAAATGACCCTGCAGCCCCTTAGAAACTTAACAGGTTTACACTGCAGTTTCCCCTGATTTGTGAATAAAGGATTTCAGAGCCCAAAGGGGTTAATCCAGCATCTTTCACAAGCACTAAAATCCACTGTTTAAAAAACCCACTCTTCATGCTGCAACCAAGTGACATTTACTTTTTATAAAACATGTAACTCAAGTCTCTTGGGCAGTTGTAAAGTATGCACAAGCCTGGACCTGGCATACCTGTCAGCATCATTCTTCGTGTACCATCAATCACCCCAGCTTTTGACACTGCACTTATTCCGTGCAGACATGCACTGCAATACCTGCCACAGCACAGCCCATGTACGCAGGATTTCTTGTGCTGGAAACATGAGTGTCCACAAATGTGTTTTTTGCTGTTGTCTGCTTCCACACCAAGAAATTGCATACGTGAGTATTTGCAATTTCATTTATATTTATTATTTAATGATAGATAGTGATCAGGTGGCATGCCCTGTACAATAGAATCAGCCCACAACAAGGCAATCAAGCTGAAGATTTGATCTAGTCAGAACTAAAAGGTCTGGGACAAAAGCAAACACCATAGATTCAGGCAAGCAACTGATCAAAGTAAAGGGATCCATTTCCCATTAATACAAAAAAAAAACCTCAGCAAGATAAAAAGGGGGTAGCAAATGCAAATATCAGAAACATAGGAGGGGATTTGTATCTTGCCATAAGGCAGCAAGGGGCCCCTCAGTCAAAGATATTTGATCAAGAAAGCTTTGTTCCAGGTCTACTCCTGGCTTAAAGATAGCCAATGAGAGCAGTGATAGCACTCAGATACCACAGTGTAATATGGTAAAAGAACCAGACTAGAATGTTCTCCTGTGATGGCTGTCATCTTGGCTGGCACACTGAGGACTGAACCATGGACCTCCAGAGCTAAAAGCATCAGTTGGTTACGTTGAAGTACCAAAAGTCTCTGCTGTGTATACAAATATATAACTTTCACTATGGGTAATTGATGTGTATGATGAAGGATTATATCAGACTGAAACTGGCTGCATTCCTTTCCAAGCCCTTAAATCTTATCATCTCATCAATCTGATCTCTCATATCCTGGGACCAACGTGGCTACAACACTACAAATTTTAAATCGTTGGTATTTTAAAAGGCATAAGACTTTTGCAAAAAAGGGTAATTCGGCTGAGGGGATAGAAGACACTAGCTGGACTCTAGTGAAACATGCTTCCATACTTACTCTTTTCATAACAAAGATTTTGTTTGTGAATTTTATCTTGTCCCTCTGAAACACAATGGCCTTTCTTTTTCATTCTGCATGGAGAGGCGTCTAAGGCATATTGTACTGCTTAGTTCAGTTGCTAGTCATGAACAAGTGTATGGTCTTTCCTCTCCTCCTGACTTGCTATGAGAGAGGGAACACACATTTATTCCACAATGCACTAAATCATTTCTGGTCAGAGTTCTCAGACCTCTTACTTTCTTTGCTGGACTTTGGTGCCCTACATGGCAATGGAGCATACCTGTTGCATACTGAGCAGGCGACACACTGTCTCTGGTATTAATTCAAAAAGCAAAAAATAAAAATATGCTGTCTCAGCCTCCATACGGTCTCTTGGGTCGCGGAAGTGCTCTGGCTAACTAGTGCCTGGTTAGAAGGCAAACATGCTTATGCCATCTTTGAAAACAGGAGATTGTTAGTATTCTCTCTTTGCCCCATCCAGATTTTGTTTGATCACAGTTAACGCCTGTATCTGTGGCACACAGACAGGCAGACTGTTTTGGATACATTTTAAAAACTTCCTTTTATGAACACTGCATTCAGCTGAGTGTAAAACTCCTGCTATTTTTTGTGTTACCATTCTTTTTTTAGGCTAGATTTGGCATTATACTTATGGTAACAAAACACTGTGCCCTATTGTAATATCACAAATCATCACTGAGATAAAACAATGAGTGCAGTTTCTTTAGGAAAGGGAATGAATAAACATGGTCATGATTCAAATGACTATTTGGAAAACTCATAGGAAACAAAGCTGCATGAGATGGAGGTGTATGTATCTAGAGCCAGAGCAGGTTACAATTGATATTGTGGTGTGTGCAATTAAAAGACAGATAGTCACCATACAGCAGACCTTTCTAAATATGGCATGGGAGGTTTGGATGTTCAGCAGGGCAGTGGAGTGCAACCTGCTGAGGAAGTCACTGGAGAACAGATGGACTTCCTGGATCAAGAGAGATACCTATTCTAAATGACATGCAGGAGCCTCCATGAACTCAGAAGCTATCTGAATAAACATCCAACCTAGACTGAATGTTACCACCATCTGTTGGGTGTTTGTGGCCTATATGAAATGAGTGTGAGGATCTTGGTTCAGTTCCCATTGTGCAGATGCTCAGATACCATGCCCATTGACAGGGTATTAATACAGATAATGACAGGGTTAAAAAATAATCACCATCACACTTGACATTGATTGGCACATGTTTGGCAGATTCCTCCAAGAAGCCAAGGATTTAATGGGCCATGAATATTGACCTGTCCATCCATCCCTAGCAATGGTGCCATAAAGCTGAGACACGTTATTAGGACAACCTGAGGAAGTCTGCCTATGCTATTCATGTCATGAAGATAAAGAGGACTTCAGGGCTGTCAGTTTGGTAGCTTTTATGCCTTCTCAATCCTCACAGGAATGCGCCTTGTCTCAAGGGGCTCTCAAGGAATAGAGGATTTCTCCTCTTTGTTTCCCTTCATTTTACTCCTCTATCCAGGAGCAGCCCTAGCCATTTTGTTGGCCTGGGTAGAAAATGTTTTCAGTGCCCCCACCAGTGGTGGAGCAAGAAAAAAAAACCTCACAGCCAGCCAATTAGAGCAGAGCAAAAATAGCTGGCCAACCACCCAACAACCACCACCAGCATTACACCCTCTGGAAGTGACCAGCCATTCTGCTAACGCAAGCCCACAACAGGCCCTGCCCCTACCTCCTTCCCTAATTTTAAAATAAAGCAGGACAGACAAACAATGCACACCCTTTCCCTGTTCCCTTTCATTTAAGTTTAACTGTTTCTGTCTGGTCTTTTGTCTAGACAGGTTTTGTCAATTGTGTGGTAAAGCTAGAGGCCTGTTTACATGCCTTTGACCTAGAAATGACTTAGACTGAACTATGTCTAGGGGAGACACCTAGGCTGCTTTGTGAGTGGTTGAATCCATCTCCCTTTTGTGTAATTATTATCTCACTGGCTTGTCTATTTGCCAGGATTTTTGTCACTTCTTAGCTGTCAATAACCGGGGCTTTATAATTAAACCACAAGGGCTGTGTATTTCAGATGGGAGTCTGAACGCAAAATTGTCTTTTAGCTTCTATCTACCAGCTCATACAAGGCAATGTGATGCAGACACACGCTCTACAGAGTTTGCATAATTAAACATTATATAGTGTTTTAGTGCTTTTTTGTCTTCCCAGACTCAAAGAGAGAGTGCAGTGATTGAAGCAGTTGTTAAAATATATTGTATGCAATAAAGCATAGAAATTTCTCTAGCCTGAAGGGGGTTGGTGTGGGGAATCAAATCAAGATTAACAGTTCCAGATCTGTGCTCACTGCTCTCTGAAATGATTTGTCATAGAAGATATGACAAGTGACAACAATGAAGCTCTCTAAATTTGTCACAAAGAATTGGATTAAAGTACTCTAAAGTATATAAAACACAGGGTTCTTAGTCATATGCAATTGGGACCAGTACATTAGTAATCAATCAATAAATTCTCAATGTGGCTACTACAAGACTGAAAATACTATTCCACTTTCAATTCCAGAGGCCTTTAGTTGCAAGCTCTTTTTTTAAAAAATTACTATTACATTACTTACTGGCAATCAGGAGATGTCTTGGTGCCTAGATACTACAATGACAGACACCTATAAATGCTCAAGACAGACACATACACAAAGGACTAGATAGGCAGAAAGTAGGATTCTCTAATAATCTGTAATTTGCTTGTGAACTTCTAGAGGCCACGACACAGCTGTTTATTTTCACTTTCACACGTGCAGGAAGTATAGACTGACTGATCATATGATGTAAGAGGTACTTAGCAAGAACTCAGCAGGTACTGGTGATTTAGGTTGCAGTAGCTGTAAGTGATAGGAAATAGAACAAACTTTAAGCTTGCAGGAGGTGATAGAAAAATTGAGGTGGCGGAGGTAACTAGAGATGGATGGAGTGCTCAGGACTGACTGAGAATTAATAAAGGGTTGGGAGATGAAACCCAGACTTAGAGGTGGGGCCCAGTGCCAAAGCCTAAATTAAAATCCTCTGAATGGTTGGGAAGGTTTGGAATCTGAACCCAGACACCAAGTGTGAGACTGGCACCTCTCTCTGTTGAGTGAATGATAGAATACCAAACGGGAGCGTGAGCAGCGTGGGATATGGTGGGGTGGCTGTTGGTGGTGGTGCTGAGGGTTCAGAGCCCTGTAGAGTGCAGGTTCATTGGGTGAGGAGTTTTGAAGGTGAAAGGTCTGAAGTTTGCTGGGTACTGCTTGAAGGGGATGATGGTCAAGGCCACGAAGTCTTGGGAAAAACCTTCCTTCCTCTTCTCTCCCTCATTAAAGTTATTCAGACTTCTGGGAAGTAGGTGAGGGAGAAAAGAAAAAAATCCCTCCCTCCCCCATAGGTCACAGCACCCCATCTGCTCCAAATCCTACTTAAGCAGAGCTCCCCTGAAGCTGAATGGAAAAATGAGAGGGAAGAATCTGCTGCAGTGGAAGCAGCATGGCAGTAGCAGAAGGGAGCAATTTTTGCTCCTCTATCTAGCATTCCCGCCCCATCTCCAACACCCAGAAAATCCTAGCCCGATGTTCCCCGCAGCCCCACCTCTACCAGAACATCCAGCTACACACCTGGAACCAGTCTGTTTTTACCTGCGCCTCACTAACCAGTCACAATACTCATCTAGCTTTCCTAAAGCCTTGCCCTGCACCACCCACTTATCAGCCCCCTAACCTAGAAACCCCATGGCACTCTGAATCTCAAAGCAGCACCCTGGAACCCTCATATTCACCACTGTCATGTAACTGATATGTTTTGTACAAAGTGTGCCTTGTGAGGTATCATTTTAAAAAAGTCTTGACCTATTGAACATTAACATCCTATTGGATTGTACGTGTTACCATTTTATGGGAAGTTATGAAGTTTTGCTATGTGTGTGTTACTGAAATACGTTGTGAGGTTGGGAACACGCACAGCCAGCCTTTCAGGTACAACAGTGAAGTAGCCAGACGTGCTGATGGCCCATTAAAAGGGAATCGCCTCTCCCAACAGCCATCCCAGAAAACTTCTGAGAGAGAGCACATAGACAAAAGACACTGTTTAACATATGGGGTTGGACCCCTACATCATAGCAAAAGAACTTTCCAGGAAGCTGAAAGAAACCATAAAAGAGGGGAAATGACAGCATAAATTGGCCTCCCTCCCCCCCCCCAGCCAACTCCCCTGCAACTCAACACCTGAAAAAAAACATCTGGAGGACTGTAGGGTGTCAGGCCATCCCTCCCTGTCGGTCTCAGAGGGAAGCCACACCCCCTCACTACTGTGCTCCTGTGGGGGCAGATACTCAAAGGGGTGTTTCAGCCTTTATACGTCCTTTCCCACCCCTCAATTTCCCATGGGGCAAGCAGGGTTGTTTTGGCTCCGCCCACCACAGGTCAGGCTGTTCCTTCCTCTCCATCTCTGAGGGAGGCCACGTCCCATCACTACAAGGACAAAGAGTTTGAACTGGGGAAGGTGGTCCCAGGCTGGAAGGCAGTGCTAGCCTATGTATTGAGGAACAGAAACCTGTTTGTACCATCTGTCAGAGTGAGACACTGCTTCATTCAAATCCGGTTTAGTTTGTAGAGTTTAGACAGTGAATTTATTTTTTATTTCTTAAGTAACCAACTCTGATCTCTATGCCTGCTACTTAAAATCACTTAAAATCAGTCTGTCTGTAGTTAATAAATCTGTTTTATATTTTACCTAAAACAGTGGTTTTTGGTTGAAATGCTTGAGAAATCTCAGCTCAATTCACAAAGGCTAATGTGCATCCTCTCCACACGGAAGGAAGAGCAAACTGGGGAATGAATTTACACTGGCCAGGCTTCTGACCAGTGCAAGACAGTACAGTTCTGGGTGCAAGGCTGGGGAGCTGGAGGGAACTGGCTGGTGCCTTTTTCTGTGTGATTCATGTGTGGCTTAGAAAGCATTCATGCAATCTAGCTGAGTGTGAGGCTCCGCATGCTGTTATGCTAGGTGATGATAGTGTCTGGAGGGATTTGATGCTTGTCAGTAGCAAATTGCTGAGAGAGACATCCCAGGCTGAAGCATTAAGGGGCTACTGCAATACCCCAGTTCCAGGTTGCACCCAAAGTATCCCATCACAAACCCCCACCCCCTATGCTTCCACAGCTCACAACTCTATCCACCCAGACACCTGAACAGTCATTACAAATTTAGAAATAACCTGTTGCAAAGAATTATAGGATGGACTGAGGGCATGAGAGAAAACAGTGACTTATTTTGATTTCACGGGTGGAGAAAAGTTGAAAATCACAGATTCAAACACTCAGAAGCTTGGGTGAATTTAAAATTCCAGTCTGAATTGTGCACTTCTAACCCATCTCCCATGATAACCATAAAATTATGTCAGATTAATAAAATCTAAAGGGGAGAAGTTTTATAGAAGCATGGCGGTATAAAGAGGAGGATGTTGCTTTCTCTTGTTTAAAGAGGTACTAGGGATAAAGAATATAAGCTATACCTCGTGTTCTTGGGAAATATAGTAAGTGATAACATGAAAGGTAGTTTGCACTACTTAAAAAAAGGAAGAGAATGTTCAGAATAGGAAGAGAGCTTCTGACTGACATAAGACACTCTCTCTCTTGCAAGGCTGAGCATATTGCTTGCCCCAGTGCCCAGACTTGGAACAGAAGGACAAAAGTGCAGGACATCATCTCTAGCTTCCAAGGTGGCTGAGTATTGGGCCAGATTTGTGTATTTACTGTTTAGAGTGTAGTTCTAAATACACTTGGCAGGGATGTTAGTTCTTCCTCTGAAGCTTTCCAAGACAGAGTGGTCAATGCTGTGGAAACATGTTAATTATGTGAGAATAAGATGCAATACCCACAATAAAAAAGAAAAAAAAGAAGGGCCCCAAAGAAGACAGCCTTGACCAGTGCTTGATGGGGGGGGGGTTGCAAAAATGTTGTATTATTTATTAGTTTATTCACTATAGATACTCTACTACTGTTAAGTTTAGAAATTGCTAAAGCTGTATCAGAGCCACAGGTTACCCCATAATTGTCTGTTATAGGTTTTCTTGTACTGTCTTCTGACGCATCCATCCATCCGTCCATCTGTTTTGTATTGCCATCTGTCACTGTAGCATCCGACTACTTTGAACGAAAGTATGGGCAACAACAAAGTCCCTAGTGGATTTCATGGCGTTTCTAGCTTTTCCCCTTTTGGAGCTATAAAAGCTCCACTTTGGATAAAGTTATATTGTGTGTGGTTGATTTGTTTGTTAGTATGACAGGTGGGGGGTAGTGTGTGTTTGTTTGTAGGTGCTGGACTAAATTGATCATTGATCTGATCCAGTATCACAATTCTTATATTCCACAAAGTTTGGATCCAGACCTCAATTCAGTGTTGTTTAGATCAAGAGTTTTTATTCTGCCCACAATAGAGATAGGTACAAACCAGGAAGTTGAGATGTTGACCAAAATTTCTCCAAAGATCAGGGGCATCTGAATACAGGGTTCTGGTTCAGGTCTTTCTAGCAGTTATCTTAATATTTTATATTTCTCTTTCCCCCATTTTTCCTAGGTACAGGAACAAGAAACAAACATAGAAAGCTTTATGCAAAGATATAAGAAACAGTGTACGGACCCTGAAATAGATGGGAATTTCATTTTCACAACTTCTCCAGAAAGGGACATCGCAACAATCAGCCTTCCAGAGTTAGAAATGATCAGCAGTGAAAATGGGTTACAAACTGCACATGTGACTTTACAAAGCTGTATTGCTCACAATGTGCTCTATGATCAGAGAGAGAGCGATCAGCAACAACCATGCTGGGAACAAAGAGTTAACATTACAAGTAACAACAATATTTTTTTAATCTTCTTCTGAAGCATCAGGGATGGCCATGGCTGGAGATGGGACATTGGACAGGGAGGACCAGGGTTATCACATGGCACCAAGCATTCTCTCTCGCAGGTGCTTGGCTGGTTGGTTCTTGCTTACATGCTCAGGGTCTAACTGATCATCATATGTGGGTCGGGAAGGAATTTTTCCCCAGTTCAGACTGGCAGTAACCTTGGGAGAGGAGTGACCTTCTTCTGCAACGTCTGGGTGCAGGTCACTTGCTAGGATTATCTGGGTATATCTCATGTAATCATTTCCCTGCTATTGTGGGTGTCTCAAGCACTGGGGCACCTCGGTCCTTCCTATTCTCTGCCTGTGGCATATAAGTCTAGTTTCCAGTGGGCTGTAATACTTTGGCCTCATTTCTGTTGTTGGGCTTAGGGTGTGGGCGCTGGGTGGTTAGTGGCCTGACATACAGGAGGTTGGACTAGATGATCTAGTCCAGTCTTGTCTTAAACTCTATGATTCTCTGGTGTATTAGCTTGTTTTCTACAGGATATTGATTCTATTACTAATAAGCAAGAGTTTTTATGTGCTGTTCTGACTCCTACAGACCTAGGTGATGGGCAAAGGGACAGAGGAAAAACATATGGTGTTCATGAGATTAGTGATACAGATACCTTCTCTGATGAACCATGCAATGAATATCTGCCCAAAGCAAACTGCTATGCAATTATGGGATCTGTGGAACCTCAGTGTGGAGACTCTGATTCATCTTCAACGCATGACAAGCTACTGAAACTTCTTCATGAAGAAGATTCAGACTATCACCTAACATGTGGAAATAGGGAGCTTGAGGGATTAGAAATCAGTCCTGCAGTTGTCAAAGCCACAGTACTGAACATTATAGGAGAGGCCTGTACTGAACATCCTGTCTCAGAAAACATAACAGAAGATAATGAACCTATCACAGCACTGGCAACGGGACTACAAATAGAAATGGAGGGTTGCAGTGAGTCTGATAGCCTACTAAAAAGAGATGAAGCATGTAGTGGTACATCCATAAGAAACACTTCTCTCAGACAGACTGTAAGACCAGATGGTATGTGTCTGTGTTCTAGCACTGGAAATAAAATAGAACCACCATCCACTCATATTTTAACAAATGATATCTTACATACCGAGGAGTGGTTGGAGCAGAAGTCAAACAAAACATTAACTAATGGTAATGGATCTATTCGAATGACTAATACCCAGGAAAGAAAGCTTGTTTCTAATAATTCTTTCCAATCTCACGATGTAGAATTTCCTCCCAGAATCACAAAGCCTCAAAATAGTCATTTAGAACAAGACCAAGAACATCAAACTTACATACCAGACTGTTATATTGGTCAATTACCTCAGACAGAACAGAATATACATTTTATAAATGATCCTATAATTGAATTTGTAGATGAATTATCTACTAAGGATTCCCATGGTATACAGAGATACCCAGGAATAAAAGATTGTGTTTCTCTGTCTGATAAATATCTTGTACAAAAAGATGATTTATCCAGTAATTCCTCCTGTGAAAATATCAATCAATTTACAGGTGAAAAGTACTCTTCCCTTAAAGAAGTCGATAAAAGTTCTGAGGAGAATTTTCAGGGAAAAGGAAATGAGTCAGACCTGAATGCACAAAATGACAATAATTGTAGCACTTACCATCTTTCAAGAGATAATGACAGTAAAGATTTCCAAGGTGCTTCTGATGCCCAAGACTGCAGTTACATAATACAGTTACATAATGTAATTAGGTTACCTGAAGCTGTAATGTCTGAGGACAGACTGAAAAATGCAGATCAAGACAAAAATAAGACAGAGATGGGTGTGGAGCAGGTGTTCAAGCCATTGTCCGAGGAGCAGATTTTAACTGAAATTTTGTTAGAAGAACCCAGAGATGAAGAAAACAAAATGGGTAGAGAAAAGAGAAATCTTGGAATAGATGACGTACAAAATGGTGCAAGTATAGGTGTACCAGGTATGGAGTGTATTTCAGGAATTCAGTCTTCAGCTTCTCATCACAGAGCATCAGAAGGAAATGAAATTATTCTTGACCATGGTTGCGAGATTGGGAGAAAGTTAAAAATGGACTCTTCAGAAGGTTCCTCTTATGAATCTGGGACTGTAACACCAGTCACCATCTTTCAACCTACAACAAATGTTGGGAATGAATATAATAGTACTGCAAGTCAAGACTGTAAAGATGTTGGGGACAAGGTGGATCGTTCCATCCTTTGTACCCTACATATGAACTTACAAGAAACTTTAACTGTCTCTGTAGATCCCATGAGCCAACCAGAAGGATCTGCTGTCAACACACTGGTAAAGGGATACTCTAGTGGAGAAAGCCTAGTGCAGTCTGAATCCACACAAGTGGTAGTTAAGGAGAATGAACATTCAAACAAATTGAAAACTACACCTGAACTACTGCAGAATCGATGCCATGGAACAGCTGAAGAAAACAATGATGAAACAATCTTGTGTGAAAAGAAAACAGAACAAATTCAAGAAGCCATTGAATATAGTCTAGATGAAGGTGAAGTGGAGCCTTATATGCGTGCTTTGATTACTTTCGAGGAAGAGGAACATATTAAAAATTATAGTACTGGACAGTCCAATCCACCCCTGACGTCTTCCAATCAGCATATTGGTGTATCCAGTAATACATATGGGAATGGAAATACAATTAACTCTACTGAATATAATAAAGCCAGACAATTCACAGCTGGTGGGAGTCAAAACATAATTTCATCAGACTGTGTTCATCAGGCTTTAGTTAGCCTCCCAACACGTGCTTCAGAGAACAGCCAACATTTTCAGGAAGAGCTGGCACAGAGCAAATCTCAACAGTGTTCTTTAGCATTGACCACAGCTAATCCACTCATACTAAAAGAAGAAAGGAGAAAAACTCAAGAGGGGTCAAAACCCTGCAAGCCCTTACTTGTTGGGCCTCTGGATGTTAAGTGTAAACAAGAAACAGCAAAAAGTGGACATTTGGCTGAAGGAGGTAAGAAGAAAACATCGTCAAAGGTGCTGTCTAAGAAACCTCGACTAGGAGCAAAGGAAAACGTCAGCAAGAACTCCAGTTGCATTAAAAAGGCTCTGAAAGCCAATGCAGGAATAATTCACAGGGAAGAGAGGAAAGAGCAAAGAAAACTACCTGCTAAAAAGGACAGCAAAGGTAGGAGGGAGCTGTCTCTCTATTATTGATTTCTTTTCCTTTCACATCCCTCAGACCACAGTCTGAATTTCAAAGAGATTTCCAATATACCACAAGACTTCAGCTACACTAAATCAGCTAGAGATGTCATGCATTAATTTATGAAAATTTCCATTCTCTGAAGTAATAACCACTGCTATACCATGCTGCAGATCTGTTCCGTCCCTGGCTCTCCTTAGTTGACACATGTAACATATTTTATTAATTTTGTAATGTATTTTATAAAGTAGTTTCCTCTGTCCTAGTCAACGCTCAGGAATATAAAGCACATTAGGATTAATCCAGCAGAATCCGTGCAATATAATAGCAAATGCAGTAGCATCATGTTATTCTATTCCTGCAGTGAGTTGCTTTCACAGTTGTGCCACCGTCTTGTGGCTCTCCCCAATGTAATTACGCTGTGTTGGGAACCTAAACGTTTATATTGCTGGTAAATGATTACTATTATTTATGTAATTCTGTGAACATGCATAACACTTTGAAGAAACGTAAAATAACAAAAGGTCCAATTCTGCTCTTGCTTACACCAGTATAAATCCTGAATGACTGCTTAAATCAATGAAGTTTAGCTGGCATTAAACCAGTGTAAATTAAATGATAATCAAGCCCACGGTTTCTGTCCCAAAATGCTTACAGTCTGAAAAGACAAACCAAAAAGAGGCAGCAGCATAACAGCAACACACTTAAATATTTATGGTTGAAATAACGTTTGGCTCAGTCCTGGCTTTTCATTTAATTTTTTTAAATTACATTTCACTTTCATATTGTAACAGGATATAAATTTAAATCATTAATAAATGAGGAATGAGAGCAGGGTGGAGAGTGCCTGGAAGGAGGCTAACAAGCTATGCAATGACTCTAAGCAAACTAACAGTCTGTTTGAAGACTCAACAACCAAGACTTAGGTCAACCTAGCTACATCACTCAGGACAGTGGCAAATGTCAAAGCCTGTGTGATGTAGCTAGGTTGACTTGCCCCTCACTGTAGACACAGCTAGATTGATGGAGGAATTCATCCGTCGACCTAGTTGCTGCCTCTCGGAGAGGTGGATTACCTGCACTGATAGAAAAGCCCCTTCCATAGATGTAGGAAGCAACTACACAGCAGTGCTACAGTGGCACAGCTGCAGTGATGTAGCATGCCGCTGTAGTGTAGACATATCCTAAGCACAGCAGCAGTAGAGCTGGATCTCTGCTTTTGTCAATCATTTATTTAATCAAATGCATTCCTGTGTTCATAGGTAGGGCCCTACGAAATTCACAGCCATGGAAAATGTGTCACAGACTGTGAAATCTGATCTCCCCTGTGAAATCTGGCAATTGGCCAGGAGCCCAACTCCGGCGGCCGCCACCAACAGCGGCGCAGAAATCAGGTTGGCAAGGTCTGGTTAAGGCTGGGACATAGGAGTTTTGTTTCTAGCTCTGTCACACACTTCTTGCATGAACTTAGGCACACTTCAAGTATGTGCCTAACTTTACATTTGTGAGTATTCTCACTGGCCAAGTTTTAAGCGGTTAGTGATTTTGGGTGTCTCAGTTTTGAACACCCAACTTGAAGCACTTTAGGGGCGCCTGATTTTCAATTTACTATCTTTCCTCTCACACATCATCAATAGCAATAAAGATTCTGCTCACTATTAAAGGAGTTTAGGTAAAATCAGTGCTACTTGGGTAACCACATTAGACTCACATTATTACACCTCAATGTGCAGCTTCATTACAGGTTAACTGACTGGCCATTTAATCATTGAGAAGATATGTTGAATAAGAATGTTTTTTAAAAAATGTATTAAAGCAAAGTTACAATTAAATTTTAACATACTACAGTGTACATTACTTATTACTTATTCAGGATCAGGTAACTATTCAAAATCTTTGACTTGAAAATGTTGAAAAACAATGGCTAAAGATTCTGGCTTGCTGGTTCAGAAGCCCTCCTCCTGAATATGCTAGAAAGCGTGACCCAATTTTTAAATACCTACTCTCTTTTTGGCACTCCTGTAGTCTATGTACTTGATGGGAAAGCTTTTCCATTACATATTTTACTATGCCACAATTCCACCAGAAGGATTATGAATTTCCAATAATGCACAATAAAAAGTCTAGCTGATAACAATAAAGAAGAAATTAATTTGTCCTTCTGTCTAAAATGTATTAAGTAAGCAGGTCAGGGAATCTCTAAGAAGCAGGCATTTTGTCATAAGATGAATCTCTTTAATAATTTCATCCTAAAACATTTCATTCCTGGACAAAACCACCACAAGGGCAAGTATATTCTCTTCTCCCACAACACTGCCAACAAAGTACCTCTCTAGTAGCAAAAATATGATGGAACTTAACTGGAGTCAAATGCTGTATACAGTAATTTATAAAAAATGTCTTTAGGAGCTACACAAATTGTAGATGTATATCCCTTTTCCCACTCATCCAGAACAATTTATTTGTCCAAATCCCTCTCCCAACAACATCTGGGTTGTTTTCTGATCAATGTCCTTTTCAGCAAAATTGTATATATTTTAGAAATTAACCATTTTGTTCCTGCTTCCTCCTGCAGCCACTCCTCAAATGTGGTTAAAGGTCTAGATAGGGCCACCTCATATTCAGATTTCACAGCAAAATCTTTGACTTGTAAATATTGAAAATAAAGAATCTTTACAGTATTTACATTATTACAAAACTCTTTGTATGATTTCAAATCAGGACCCAGGAACAGCTTTCTGAATTGAGTAATCTTAGCTCTTACCAACAATGAACAGTCACTTTGACATTTCCTAGGGATGTTTTTCTCATTATTGATGAAAGTAGCTAAGGGAGAGGGCCTCGGCAACAGAAATTTAGAAAATATGTCCAAAGCTCAGAAGGTGGTATGGATGAATGAGTGATATTTTATTTTTGGTGACCTCATTCTTTTTAATCCAACCATTATGAATAGCTACATTTATGCTCCAGTCTTGTTGTCATTTTACCCAGTGCTTGGGTGTTTATTGTTAACCCAACAGATCACATTTCTTTATTGTGATACATAATAATAAGCCAAATTAGGGAAAGCTAATCCATGCCACTTTGTATGCTTATACAGAATGTTAGAACTCATTCTTTGTCTTTTATATTTCCATATACATTTTAATAGTGCATCCTGACATGTTTTTAATTCATTTCAGGGATACCAACAGGAATGCATTGAAACAATAATAGTAACTTTGGGAGGACATTCATTTTTACCAAGACTACCCTACCTAGCCAGGAAATTTTGTATTTGTTCCATTCCTCCAACTCTTTTATTATTTTATTCCACATTGGAGGGTAATTTGCCTTACTGTTCATTCCTAAATATTTTAGTTTCTTTTACCCACGAAATTTATGTAGCGGACATTTTGAGGTCCCTTTAAAATGGCAAAATAGTAGTATTATTTTGTGATTCTAATCTGTGGATATTTCATTTCAAGCCCCCAAATTACTGAAGAAAATCCATGCTGAGCGGTTCCCTGATTATTCTGGAAATATTAAATTATGCTGTCAGTTTGGGGAAATTCATGAAGACTCCACCATTACATGGACTAAAGATTCAGAGTTACTAGCTGAAGTGCACAGAAGGTAAGGAGGGATCCTAATTGGCACTTTCTGAAATATTTTGTTATTATCTTTTGGAGGAAAAAATTAAATATTCTAATGATAAACTCATGTTGAGTGAACTGAAGTGATATGATTGGCACACTGTATGGACTAAAACAAAATAGTCACAGTTTGCAGAGTGTATTCAATATCAGACATTGTTTCCTTCCTTCAAGGTAGTTCCGGTCTGCTTGCTTCAGATGTTTCATATCTGTTCCCATCAATTGTCGACTACTGTACATTGTATACAAGACCCTGCTAAGGTGAAATTCCAGCAGCTGGGCCAAATGATGTACACTGGTCTGGCTAAGATACGAGAACCGGGGAGATAAGAATCTCTGAGGCCAAATGAAAGCAGCTAATAGGCAGTGAGCAGCTTCTTTGAGGAACAGGAGAGATCACATCTTTTGAACTTTAAATTCGGTTTTAAATGGCCCTTCAAACGAATTGGACTGCGGACAGGAGTTGCGTATGAGCCAAAATTATCTCACTCAATCCCAGCCAATTAAATTATATCATGGGTGGCTGCACAGCCATGCAGTGAGAAGAGTAGACAATGAAATTTTTATCTATCCGGGAGAGTTAGGCACCTACACTCTATTGAAAGTCACGCTTAGCATGTGTAGGCACCTAAATACCTTTACATCTCTGGCCCTCAGGCTCTTAAGTGCCCAGTGACTTTCAGTGAGACCAGGGCTGCTTAGTATTTATGTGGCTTTTGAAAATGGAACGTAGGAGCCTGAATCGCATGGGCACTTTTAGAATTTTTACTCCATCTTCCCATCCATCCCTGCATCCCTTTTATTGTGCTCGACACATCCACCTCTCTGGCCCGTCAGGGTACATCTAACACTGCAGTAAAAGGCCCACAGTGCAGCCACAGCTGGTCCAGGCCAGGCTTGCACAGCTCAGGCTGCGGAACTATAAAATTGCGGTGCAGACATTCATGCTCAGGCTGACGCCCAGGCTCTGAGACCCTCCCCTTTGCTGTGTCTCAGGGCCCGGGCTCCCGCCTGAGCCCAAACATCTACAGTGCAATATTACAGCCCTGCAGCTCGAGCCCCACGAGCATGAATCAGCTGATCCAGCCTCTGAGACTTGATGCCACAGGTTTTTTTTAATTGCGGTGTAGACGTATCCACAGAATCACAGAAATGTACGGCTGGAAGAGACCTCAAGAGATCATCTAGCCCAGCCCCCTGCATTGAGGCAGGACCAAGTAAATCTAGAACTTTTACCCTAGTCTTGTCCCCATATAGACAGTATGTTCTTCAGTTTACGGACTGTCATAGATCAGTGGTTATCAACCAAGAACATGCGTTCCCCTGGGGGTACTCAGAGGTCTTCCAGGGGGTACTCAACTCATCTAGATCAGTGTTTTTCAACCTGGGCTTTGCAGTCCCCAGGGATGGGTCATGGGATGGGTTTGGAGGGATTGCAAGTGCAGGGCCACTATTAGTTGGTGGCAAGCAAGGCAACTGCCCAGGGCCCCATGCCATGGAGAGCTCCACAAAGCTAAATTACATGCTTCAGCCCCACCTCTGAGCCCGGGGCTCGGGCTTCAGACAAGGCTCCCAAGTGCAAAACGGGCTCAAATACAGCCCTGAAATGTAAGTACAATATTTGTATTGCAATCGATTTATTTTATAATTATATGGTAAAAATGAGAAAGGAAGCAATTTTTCAGTAGCATGCTGTGTCACTTTTGTATTTTTATGTCTGGTTTTGTAAGCAAGTAGTTTTTAAGTGAAGTGAAACTTGGGATACAAATCAGACTCTGGAAAGGGGTACAGTAATCTGGAAAGGTTGAGAGCCATTGTCATATACTATACACTAATACAACACTCAATACAATGGGCCCCAACCTTGACAGGCCATCTCTGGGCACTATTATAATGCAGATAGTAAATAATAAATATTAAGAGATAGGTATTTGAGCTCGTGGTTTATGCTATCTTGAATGTCACCATTCTTGGAAAGCAGCCCTTCCAAAAATAGCATTACAGCACTATGTAACGGTGATCCAAGAGTGGCATAAAAATGGAGTTGGCATAGCTGAAGGCATGTACTAGTAGAGTAACTGAACAGGTCTCCAACACTCACCAAATCACATCAGATGTGCCATTCTTAGCTCCTTCTTTGGAAATGATGGTGTGGAGTGGCAAATATAGAATACAACTGAAGAGGGGAAGGGGAGAGCAGCTGGACAACTTATTACTAGTCCTAAACAAGAGCAGAATTAAGTAGAGACTGGATGCTGCAGGTGGCTAGCTAGGTGCTCCATTTTACCAGCAAGGAGTGTGTGGAGACTCAGAGGAGTTGCAGTGCAGGCAACAATTGAGAGGTCTATTCCTAAAGCCAGAAAATACATTTCCTACCTTTGAAAAGGGCAGAGGAAAATATTGGGAAGGTTGGGTGGGCAAAAAAAGAGAGGCGGAGAAATCAGGGGAAAGAGAGAGAGAAGGATCCAAGGGAAAGGAGAGATGATAGGTGACTAGGGAAAAGAAAAAGGATCTGGGTGACTGAGGGAAAAGAGAGGGGGAATCTATATTGTTTATTCAGGGAGGGAAGAGGAAACTAAAGATTATTATTGACCTAGTGCCCCAGTTCAGCAGAACATTTACACACATTCTTAACTCCAATGAAAGTCAACTCCATAAGTGCTTACATACATTGCTGAGTAGGGCTGGCCTGAAACATATGCTTAAAGTTAAGCGTATGCTCAAAGATAAAATGTAAGGTGCCAATACACCAGCCTTAGTCTCTCACACAGAGCCAAATTCAGCCCTGATGTCAGCAACAACTCGTATTGTTCTCCTTCATGTCAAAAAGTGGTCCATATCAATATCCAATACCATACATGTTTCTTTGGAAGGATACTCTACATTTTCATGCAGAACTGTTCTGAATATCCAAACAGTCAACAGTATTTGTTTCTTAGTGTACAGAAATATGTACTTTATAGCTATGTTGAGAGACAACAGAAAACACTGTCTTATCACTGTTCGTGCCATGTCTCTCAATACACACACTCTGCCTGCTGTGGCAAACTTAACTGTGAAACCAATATGAATATTAGAAACTGACATGAATTTCTAATATAGTAATATAATCAGGTTTTGTGTAGGTTTGGATAAGGTATTGTTTTCTCACAGGATAGGATGAAAAATATCACCTGAGCAATACACAAGAGGCTGAATGCTTCCAAATGGGGTTTGAAACAACATATCAAACCTATTCACATCTCCGCTGAATCACACTCTTTGCAGTATCATTTAGTCCAAAAAATTGTGTGGCTTTAAGTTAAAAAAATGTTTTAAAATCCTAAACTGAAAATGTTCACAACTTCTATTCCAGTACAGGGGATGATTCACCAGTGTCTTTGGCAATAGTTCAAACTAGTATAAAAGACCAGGGATTGTATTATTGCTGCTTGAAGAATATTTATGGAAAGGTGACTGCTGAATTTAATCTGACCTCTGAAGGTAAATCCCAGTATATTAGCTTTTAAATTATAAGCACAATGACAGATGCCATTTGCGCTCTATGTCACTACCGTGCCTCTTCCCTTTTGTTCCCTTTCAGTATTGAAACATCTTTCAAGTTATCAGGATATTGAAGGTAAATATATTCATTGTTTGTTTCAAATACCTATCCTTTCTAACTGGCACACTTCAGTCAATAAAATATAAATAAAAATCAACAATAAATTCATAAATATAGAAATTATCAGGCTCCTGAAGGTAAAGGACCAGGCTTATTAGTTCTTTGCATTGCTCTGGCGATGCAAAGCAGCTGTATAATGATAATCAGACAGTTAAACCAACTGACAGCTGCTTTGAATCATGAGAGTGAGGCAAAGTGGCCAGATTGTTCCAGTAAACCTGGCCCAACATATTTTATTTCTCTTAATGTGAAAATAAATGAGGTGCAAAGTTGCCATTTTAATGATGGTCCCAGAGATGAACTTATGGAATGACTTTTCAAACAAAAAGAACAAAGATCCATTAACAAAAATGTACATATTTACATGCACAATTGCAGCGATTTCATATGCAAATCAGATTGCACAGATGGAAAGTGCATGAACAGCTCTGTTCATGTCAGATCACCCAATTTGTAAATACAATCTTGATTCTTACAGTTCTCCTTCCCTTGTTCAGGGGAAGAAACTATTGTGAGTGATGCTGGCTGTTCTAGAATTAGGAACAGCATCAATATTGGCAGCACATCTTTTCAGTGAGGAAGTTACATCTTTTAAGTCATGTGAAATCAGTTCATCCGCAAAAGCTTCCACTCATCTCTTGCACCCCCAAACTCCTTCATATGCACACACAAGTCAAGGTTTTAATACATGCAGTAGGAGTAGACACATTTTAGTAAGCACACCCTTTGCAGCCAGCTCTGAAAATGTGAGCCTTTCTGTCTATGTGCTTAAGATTAGTTTATGCTTTCAGCAAAAGTTACATTGTAGGGGAGAAATCATTTTTAAAAATACAAAGCTGATTTGAGATACTGGCACTCAGATTTATAATTTTTATAGAATTATAGAAACATAGGGCTGGAAGGGACCTCAAGAAGTTACCAAGTACAGCTTCCTGGTTGAGGCAGGAACAAGTAAACCTAGACCATCCCTGACAGATGTTTGTCTAACCTGTTCTTAAAAACCTCCAACAATGGAGATTCCATAGCCTCCTTGGGAAGCCTATTCCAGAGCTTAACTCCCCTTATAGTTAGAAAGTCTTTCCTAATATTTAACCTAAATCTCTCTTGCTGCAGATGAACCTCATTACTTCCTGTCCTACCTTCAGTGGACAAGGAAAACAATTGCTCCCCATCCTCTTTCTAAAAACTTTTAACATATTTGAGGACTGTTATCTGGTCCCCCCTTAGACTTTTTTTCCCCAAGACTAAACATGCCCTATTTTTTTCAACTTTCCTCACAGATCAGGCTTTCTAAACCTTTGATCATCTTTGTTGCTCTCCTCTGGATTCCCTCTAATTGTCCATTTCTTTCCTAAAGTGTGGTACCCAGAACTGGATACAGTACTCAGCTAAGGCCTCACCAGTTCCAAGTAGAACAAGACAATTATCTGCCACATAAGATGTGGGAAGTAATTACACACAGCACTCCTGTTAGTACATCTCAGAATGTTATTAGCCTTTTTTAAAGTTACATCACATTGTTGACTCATGTTAAATTTGTGATCCACTATAAGCCCCAGATCCTTTTCAGCAGTTCTACCAACTAGCCAAGTATTCCCCATTTTGAATTTGTATTTGTGCTTTTGATTTTTCCTTCCTAAGTGAAGTCCTTTGCACTTGTCTTTATTTATAGAATCATAGAAGATTAGGGTTTGAAGGGACCTCAGGAGGTCATTTAGTCCAACCCCCTGCTCAAAGCAGGACCAACCCCAACTAAATCATCCCAGCCAGGCCTTTGTCAAGCTGCACCTTAAAAACCTCTAAGGACAGAGATTCCACCACCTCCATAGGTAACCCATTCCAGTGCTTCACCACCCTCCTAGTGAAAAAGTTTTTCCTAATATCCAGCTTAGACCTCCTCCACTGCAACTTGAGACCATTGCTCCTAGTTCTGTCATCTGCCACCATTTAGAACAGCCTAGCTCCATCCTCCCTGGAACCCCCTTTCAGGTAGTTAAAGGCTGCTACCAAATGCCCCCTCATTCTTCTCTTCGGCAGATTAAACAAGCCTAGTTCTACAGACTAAACAAATCTCAGCCTCTCCTCATAAGTCATGTGATCCAGCCCCCAATAATTTTTCTTGTCCTCCTCTGGACTCTCTCCAATTTGTCCACATCCTTTCTGTACTGGGGAGGGGGGCCCAGAACTGGACACAATACTCCAAATGTGGCCTCACCAGTGCCGAATGGAGGGGAATAATCACTTGCCTCGATCTGCTGGCAATGCTCCTACTAATGCAGCCCAATATGTTGTTAGCCTTCTTGGCAATAAGGGCACACTGTTATGTCATATCCAGCTTCTTGTCCAGGTTCTTTTCTGCAGAACTACTGCCTAGACAGTCGGTCCCAAGTCTGTAGCAATGCATGGGATTCTTCTCTCTTAAGTGGCTTGACAAAACCCTGGCTGGAATGGTTTAGTTGGGGTTGGTGCTGCTTTGAGCAAGGGGTTGGACTAGATCACCTCCTGAGGTCCCTTCCAACCTTAATCTTAAATGATTCTAAGTGCAGCGTGGAAGAATCCCAAGATGATATTAAATATCATCTTGTTGACTTCAGACCAAATTCTCCAATTTTTCAAGGTAATTTTGAATTCAAATTTTGTCCTCCCAAGTGCTAGCAACCTCTCTCAGCTGGATGTCATCTGCAAATGTTATGAGTTTACTGCTTCCTCCATCATCCAAGTCATAAATGAAAATATTGAATAGTACCAAACCCAGGACAGACCCCTGTAGGACTCCACTAGATATATCCTCCCAGTTTGACAGTGAAACCATTAAGCACTACTCTTTGAGTACGTTCTTTCAACCAGTTGTTGCTTAGATGAAATTACTATATTTCCGTAATTTGCTTAAAGGAACATTATGTGAGACTATTCCAAAAACCTTACTAAAATCATGATATATCATGTCTACAGCTTCTCACTGTCCAATAGAATAGTAATCTTAGGCCAGTAATTTTGGATGATTACCTAATCATTCAGCAAAATCATCATAATACATATTGTAATACAGATTGAAAAGGTCATACAGCTTGATTTGCAAAAACTCTGATTGACAGTGGTGGGTTTTTTTGATCACATAGGTGCATACTGTAATCCAACATGCACAATGCATCTCACATATCTTGGTGAATGCACTTATCAATAAAATTCAGATCTGGAGTTTAAAGACACCAATATTCAGGAGCATCTGAGCAGAGGGTTTAGCCCATTTTCCCATTTTATAGCTAGGGGCCAGTTACAACAGTAAAATTTGGATTTGGATTTTGGATTTTTCCAAACATCAGAGGTGTTCAGCTTCAGAGTTGTGGCTTGGGTACTAATGGTTGTGTATTTGTAGGTCTGACAGTGTTTCAAGGTGCAGCCCGATACACAACAATCATCAGAGGTTAGATTAGTTTTGACCCTGAATCCTTTTTCATTATGCCATTAATGCATAATAAACCATCTTCTCCTCTTGCACCAGAAATGCCTTCAGACCTTATAGATCAGTCATCAGTGCAATATTTCTTTGACAATTCTTTCCCATTGTGTGTTGCACCTTGCTGTCCCAATAAAGGCAAAATTCACCTTAAAGCTAATGGGAGTTTGCAGAATTGTGCCTTTTATGGAATTCCTATAGTACAAAACAGTTTGAGTTAAATGGACAGATACTTTTGATGCATTTAGTGTACTGTCACTTCACTCACAGTAAATAGTGAAATATGACCGCAATGTCACAGTAATAAAGAGGAAGAAAAAAAGAGGAACAATAAGATATTCTGGAACAAAAACTTCCAGTGCCATTTGAACACATGGTCTTCCAAGTTGTCTGCTGTGTAACTTTGGCCAAGGAGAAAGGCAAGGATTGAGATCTGGAATACTTTCCCCATGTGTTATCTTTTCTTTAATCAGACTGGCACATATCTTGCTATGTATGTGCTAAAGATAGACAACGCTTTGTAAATTGGTTTATCATTCCTGTACATACTGTACAAGTCAACTGCTTCATTCAGATGGTTGGGTTTTTTTTTCTTGTTTATCTTTGAGGAGTAGAATTAATCATTCACTTCCTCTTTAAAATGCAGGGCTTTTCATCTAGCAACGCTGTATAACTTTTGATAAAAGAACTGTTAAGCAGCGATAAGGAGCCCTTTTATTGTAGCACTGTATATATACATACTATTTCATTCTTTGCTTCCAAGGGAGTCAGAGGTTTACATAATCTAAATCAGAGATAACCATCAACCATAAGTGGAAAAGACTTTGTACTGCACACTTAGGGCTTTGGGTTATCCTCTCTCACTTTTCATTAACATCAGGAGAAGCTGTATGTACATAGAGAGATGAGAGTAGTCCCTCACTGCGTAACTGCAGTAGGTGCCAAGAAAGCAAGTGTGAAAAATTGGGATACTTCTTTTTTCAGGGGATGGTGGGGAGGGCAAGGGGTTGCCTGTATAAGACAAAGCTGCTAATATCGGAACATCTGGTCACCCTACTCTGCAGACCTGAAACACAGGTAGAATTTTAAATTCCTTTTCCTCTATAATCTTGCCCTTTTCCCCACTTCAGTTTTTTCTTTTACTCTTTTTGTATTTCCCTGCTTCTTTTTCCTCCTACATTTTGTCTGTATTTTCATGGTAACATTATTCCAGCCATTTAGAAATTAAAGTTAGTAATTCCACAGTTTTATTCAGTTTTAACAAATTTAAGTAGATGTTCATCATCTCAGTGCTACCTCTAAAATCCACAGGTCACAGTTAGAGAACTCGTGGTTCAAATTTATGCCTAGTGTCACCCCACTGAAATCAATGCACCTTACCCCACAGATGAATGTGACACGATATTTTATGGAGAACCTGAGTCTACACAAAATCACTTCTGGAATAAAAATAATAGAATAGAATAAGACTGAAAAGGATTTGATAGGTCATCTAGTCCAGTCCCTTGCACTAAGGCAGGACTAAGTATTATCTAGGCCATCCCTCCTACCCCTCCTAATATCTTCACTCATTTCTAATCACTCTTTAACCTGCTGCTTCTGAGCTTTAAAACTATTCAAGGTAAATGATTCAGCATGTAATTCTGCAGCTCTCGGACTGATCTGAAAAATGTTATTGACGTTATAATTGTTTAGATTATGGCAGTACCAGGTCAGGATTGGGGCCTCACGGAGTCACGTGCTGTACAAACACAGAGGTAAACATGGCCTTTGCACTGAAGAAATCTGAAAGCTAAAATTAATTTTTAAAAATAGTTTTTCAAATTGTAAAATAAGCTAAAGCTGAATCGACAACATCTCATGTCTTCAGGCTTTTCTAAAGGAATAGGCCTGATTGCAATCACACATGCAAATAGGGCTCACAGTTGTGTGTAAATTTTGTAGACTCAGTTGCCCAACCTTCCTGTCTTCACACAGGAACAAAAAAGCAAATCACCCCCACCACCCACCTAAAGTTCTCAAGTAGCTCTAGTGGCTTCATAAGCATTTGAGGATCCAGTTCAAAATTTCCCTTCTTGTTTTTAAAAACCATCCTGGATTTGTTCCAGCCTTCCTCCTCAACCTTGTAGCTCTCTCCTTCTCTCTTTATTCTATCCATATGATTCCCTTTCTGTCCCTGCACAGAGACTGAGCGTTGCTCGTGCAAGAGTCTTCTCTTCTACATCCTTTTCCCATCAGAATAGCCTTCTTTCTACCTTTCTTCTTTTCACTCTTAACACTCCCTTTCTTTGCAATTTTCTGTGTATATGGAAAGATTCTGTACAAAACACACTTTCATTGTGCTTTAGGTTTGGAAGAGATTGAATTCATTCAGTTCATATTCAGAGAAGACTTCATCAATGATAGCTATTTCAGTGGCAACCTGCATGGAAGAATTGCAACGGAAGAGTTGCACTTTAGCGAAGGAGTTCACCGAAAAGCATTTCGAAGTAAAGTAATGCAAGGCCTCGTGCCTATATTCAGCCCTGGTCATCCCTGTGTTCTTAAAGTGCACACTGCTATTTCATATGGGACCAGAACCAAGGATGAACTTGTTCAAAAAAACTACAAACTAGCAATGCAGGTAAACTCCATTTTCCTCTGTAAACATACATTGTGGGAAGAGCTGGCTTTGAAATTTTCAAACAGCTGGTTGTGTTAAATGTTTTCAGTAATGCTCCACTGGCATTCCTGTTTGTAATATAGGAATGCTATGTTCAAAATACTGCAAGAGAGTACGCCAAGATATATGCAGCAGAAGCACAATCTTTGGAAGGCTTTGGAGAAGTGCCAGAGTGAGTATGTATATTATTCTGAGCTACACTGCCATCTGGCTCCTGGAAAATATTGCTGGGAAGAAAAAACAGACATACTGGGAACATATGGGGTACAACTGCACTCATATCTTAGCTCATGCTTGGTAATGATGAGATGGTAAGAATGATTCTTTCTTCCAATCATAGAGAAAAGGAATAAAATCCAGTGAGTGGTGGAGATTCAGAAGCAAAGGGCTTGATTGCAATCTCACTTACACTGATCTAAAGAGTAATCGATTTAAGTTAATGCAAGTGCACTAGTGTAAAGCCAGTGGGAGAAGAGAGTCAGGTCCCAAAAGCTTTCAATTAAAAATAAAACCTACCAAAAATTATAGCACGTCTGAAAGGTGGTACTAAGTCTCTTCTGCTTAGGCTAGTCACCTGAGCCCATCTGTGCTTATGCCAGAAAGTTTAACTCTGGTTCTGGACTCTTCCCAAGTGTGGGATGTTCATTTGGAGGAATTGTCCCAGTGTAAAAAGAGGGTTTGTCTATGTATGGAGATCAGATGAGTAGTTTTAGAACAGATTTGTCTCTGCACCTGAGGTGGTGAAGTGACACCTCGTGAATTTTGTAACAGATAACTCAGATCTTTTTCAAAGGATTTGCTGTTCCTGTGTCAGGCTACCATACATAGTCAGATGCCCAAAGAATGGTTGAAATTCCACCTGCCCATGATCCGCCTCAAGGATAAACCCCACATGTCTGTGAGCAGCCTAAGTCTCCATCTCCTTCTAGATGACATATGATATCTGCTTCAGCTGCATCTGAATCAGTGAAAAAAGATTAGAGCAGATGAGTTAACTGTTTTCCCGGTAGCTTCTATATATAGTGAATGTTGATTCTACTTGGGTCCCAATCCAGAAAGCAGTGAAATAAAGGATATCTATAGGGTGACCCAAAGTGAGCTGAACATTAAGCTAAGCCTTTGATACAGCCTTTGATACAGCAAGTGGCTTTGGTATCCACACCACCTCTTTCCATCTTTACTAATTGGAATACTTTATATACACGCCATTCCCGGGGGCAGCCATTTCATATAGCACCAGAAGGAAAGAGGAAGTCTGGATGGCTTCTATTTGGTTACTCTGTGGGCAATATGCATGCTCAGTATGACTGTTTTTTTATTTGCTTCGTAGCTCTGAGGTAAAAACAGGCAGCTCTGCAACCATGCAGGGAGGAAGGGCTAAAAGCCTTGTGGCTTTTACTGCAAGCAGCTGCTACTACATTGGTCCATATAAAGAATGCCACCTGAGCCCTGTTGGTGCCACACAAAATGCAGCTTCTGGAATGCTTTGCTAAAGCAACCTGTTCAGTACTACACGCTGTCCTTAAAGAAAGATACAGTTCCTGGCAGTATCCCTGTAAAGGGAATGAGAGATTTTACTGAGGAAGAGAAAGATCCTCTTCCACCAGAGGCTGCTCTCTGAAAGTTACAATCTTCAAATTCTGGGGTCCTAGAGAGGACTCAGTTATATCAGTGTAAAAGGGTAAAGCTGCTCTCAGATGGTACAGGGAATAATTGTACTGGTGTCATGCCCCTTTAGACCAGCGTACCTGCTCCACACTAGGGCTTTTATCCATTTAACTACATTGGTTAAAAATAACATCCATAAACAAAATAGTTAGACCAGTAAAAATTAGGTGTAGACCAGGCCTGAAAAAGCAGTAAGGAAGAGTTCTTCAAGTCCGTGGCTATCTGTTCTATCTCCAAACCATCTCAGGCCTTTGTATCCCATCACTTATACATGCAACACTCCAATTCATTTTAATAGGAGCTGCATGCACACAAATTATGCTGGGAATCAAGCCTCTTGAGCACTGCCATTTCCAGAAGTACTGGACAATCCTGGAGAGTTGTACTTCTGAATATGACCACTACCATTCTGGCAGTGTTGCTTTAGGGATTAATGCTGTATGCAAGAAGGCCTGTGACTAGATAGGACCATACTTCCCCAGGCTCTGCCATATCTCCCTGTATATCAGTGACTATTGTTCCATACATTTGTTATCACAGGACACTGCCAGGAGATCGTTAGCTCTATAACAACATATGGCAATGTCTTGTGATAAACTCTGTTTGACTCAATGATTTTCATAATGAGATACTGGGGCCTGATTCTGTTCTTCTTTACATCAGTGTCATTCAATTGACTTCAGGGGAGTTACTCTTACGGTTTGTCCTGCCGTCCTTCACTGTAGTATCAAGGCACTCATCCTGAGCACTCCTGTGTTACTCCAGTGTATGTGTAAGCAGAATCAGGCTCATTGTGAGGTTTCAATGCACTTCTCAGAAGCTGTGATGCAGCAGCAATAAATTCTGGTAACCAAGAGGTTTATGTTGGCAGTGAGACAAATACTTTCTCTAGCTCATCATCATCCTCAACAGATTCAAGTATGTGCTAGCTAGACATGCAAAACACATCAGTTTCACTTTATGTTTAATACATTCCCTCAGTGTGTCTTTGAGAAGACCCTAACACTCAAAGCAAAGCTGCCACAATTTGCCTGGTTTTGGACTGAAACCAGTTTCATATCTAATCCATCCCTACCCATTAATGAGATCAGGGTCTGCCAAACCTAGCCCACTTTTCCTGACTGAGGTCATTAAGGTTTATTGGATTTGATTTCAGGATCATTCCTATTTTCCTTGTTCATCGTCTTGAGAATAATATCCCTTATGCAACCGTGGAAGAGGAACTGGTTGGAGAATTTGTGAAGTATTCTGTCCGGGATGGCAAAGAAATAAATTTCACGAGAAGAGACTCAGAAGCTGGTCAGAAGTGTTGCACCTTTCAGCACTGGCTGTACGAGAAAACCAATGGAAATTTGCTTGTTACAGATTTTCAAGGTGAGAGCTGCGATCCTTGTGGCAGTATGTGACAGATACGCCATGCTATCACTGTGACACTCAGCCCCTGGGTATTCCAATAACTGGACAGACTTTCACAGTATGTCGACAAAGTCAGCAGCAGCAAACCTCCCAGCCTGGGCTGACAGACCTGAGGGCAGGGGTGGAGCGGCTCCCACTAGCATTCTAAAGATAACTACATAGTCTGCAATGAAGTTGCAGCTTGGGCAGCAGCTCAGGCTCTGAAGTCTAGGGAGGGGGTGGTGCACTTTGAAGTGCTGTCTACACAGCTATTTTTAGAGCGCTAGGGTTGGGAGTCTCGCTGGCACAGGCTGTGGAGATACACCCTCAGGGCCTCATTCCAGCACAACTCTATTCTTTGCTGTCCTTAACATACTGAACTTGCTGAGCATGTTCATCTGACAGCTACAGATGCCAGTCATCATCGGCTGGGATCAAACCGGGGAGCTCTTGCATGTAATACATGAGCCTCTGCTGCATGAGCTGAAAGACACGTGTTCCTTGGCCAAGGTTGTAGCAGGCTCACCAATCTCTAGCTGGTCTAGCCACCACTAAAAGGGGACAGAGTGCCACACCAAGCAGGCATGGGTTACATTCAGTCACTAAACCTATCATATAAAGCTACTTCCCCTGGAAGAGGACCAGAGAGATTCCTATTGAACAGATCATTTCCAGTGCCCCAGTCGCACACCTGCTAGCCCACTTACTGTCTCTCTCATGACTATCTTTTCTATTCCTTTTGAGGCTCTAGAATCTAAATCTTGGCCTTTTATCCCCATGCTCAGAATCCAAATAATTCCCACACCATCAGACATCACCTACCAACAAGGCCCCACCATCCCTGTCTATCATGCTGTTTGCTGGAATTGCTACCTTGTTGTGTTTCTATAACTCAGCTGTTTTACAAGGACAGATTGTTGGCCTATCGCTCAGCCAGTGGGCTGTTTTTCCTTTGCTCCCTTTGACCTATCTGTCTTGAGTAGCCCTATTAGGAGTTAAAAATCCCACTGTCACCACTCCCAGGGTCATTGGAACACACAAGCCACCCTACAGCATCAAGTGAAGTCCCCTGAAAATGTTGCTGGGCATTACAACCCAGACTCGGAGTTGCAGGTGCTCCACGGCTCTAAATTCCAGGCCACTTGTTTAGGTGTCTACTTATAGATTTAAACACCAGTCCTCAGGCACCAAAGTTGGAACATTTTGTCTTGAGTCTTTATTTCAGAAACACAGCGTAAGTGGTATGTCAGGAACAGCTCGAAGGCTTTAGCTTCCTTACATGCCCACTGAAGTCAAAAGGAGCTTTGCTATGGTTTCAGGAGGAGCAAGAGAAAGAATTTAGGGCACGAGAACCCCGTTGATCACACAGAACCCATCTATTCAGTTCGTTGTACATTATCTAACAGCAGGAGGACAAGCAATCTTTCCCATACAGATATTAATGATGGTATTAGCAACCATTAGCACAAAGCCTATTGCACCACTTAAACCTTAACAGGGGCTAAATGTCAGACTTAAATGGTGTACTGTCTTTGTGCTGGTCCGCTGCATGAGGAGGAATTTCACCTTCCATGACTTATTCTAGACTATAGAGAGAGGGCCACATTCAGCTCTCAGTTACACCGAGGTCGGTGGGACTGAAAGAGGTATCACAGGGGGATCTAGCCCCCAGATTATGGTTTGACAAGTAAGTTCTGAATGGCCTCACGGTGTGTTTTGATGCCTGTGCTCTCAACAAGCTAAAACAGTTTCCTTGTCTTCGTTGGAGCTTTAAGTTGAGTCTCTTGGGGGGGAACTAGTTCTCTGAAGCCATAGGCAGTACTCCACCAACTGTTCACCCTTGGGTTATATTCTCTACAGCTTGTTCTAGACAAAAAGAACCGTGTGGTACTCTCGTATGAGTCTAGCGGTGTCATTCCTGACTCGCTCCCCCTGCTGTGCTAAGCATGCTGCCCTTGCAATGCTCCTGGTCCTTTCTGGCCTTGGTAGCAAGAGACTGGAACCAGGAATCAAACCTGAACCTCTTATGCAAATCAGGAACTCACATGGCTCCAGCTTCCAATGAACTTGTTTGGACAATGCCTAGCACAATACTGTCTACACAGCTATTTTCCTACGCGCTACTGCAATACAAATAAAGAACAACATGGTTCATAGGAATGAGCTAATTAGAAGACACCCTGTCAGCATGAAAATATCTTTAAATTACTGTTATGAAAAACTTATTGTAATAAGCTCTTTTTCTGAAATAATTCAAACTAATATAATGCCAGAGGAACCACAGTCAAATTATTAAATAGGGATGTAGAATTTTTTTAAGTATATTTTTTTAGTCTAAATGAAGCATTGAGACTCTACCTGTTAATTAAAAAAAAAATCAATACTAATTACAAGTGCCTTTGGCAAAGTGACTGGAGAACAAAATAAATAGGGTTTAGAACAATTAAAATAATACACAGCCCTTTGATATGGCATCTTACATGGGACAGATTAAAAGCGGTGCAGAGAGGTTTATGATATTTTCTTTTCTACTCTGTATCACAGGCCTTGTGAGCTGGTGCTGTGCTGGCTTTCTGTGTGTTATCCACACTCACAGGAAAGAAATGAATTAGCTGCTTGCTGTGGCAAAGGCTTTAGAAAGGTTTGCTGGCATCCACAGTGGTGTGGTATTCAACAGAAAGAGCCAGGGGAGGGGAAGTTTTCACATGGCTTGTGTCCTTGTAAATAACTAGTTTGGGGAGGGGGAAGGTCACACTCTTAATAAGAGATTTATTTTTTACAAATGCACCTTAGTCAATCAGAACACTCATTACAAGGCTGACGAGTGCCTGCTCGTCACCCCACCACTCCGGGATGTATGAACTACTTGGTGAATTAAGACTCTAAAAACAGCACCCTGTGCCGTCACTTTGCCTTGCATTTAAACATCTAACACCTGTCTTTAAAGCCAATGGAAAAATTCACACCCAGGCTCCTGACCACATCTGAAGAACATCTTATATCTGGAGAACACTGCCATGACACCATTATGTGCCTCACTCACCCGGATCATGCAAATATTTGGCCTTTAAAGAAGTACAGGCTGTGTGTTCACTAAGTTGATGAGAGAATAAATAAAGCAACAGTCCTGGCTGGGATACAGCAAGGAAAGATGGAATCATTTCAACAGGACCGCCCTCTGCCCTTTAAAATTAGAAGGCTGGAAAAAAAATGCAAATGAATTAAGAGGGAAAAATCTATAGGGCAAACTCCCAGCTTTGTGAGTATGAGGCATGCTGCTGGAGTCAGGAAGCAGAGCAGCAGAGTTGGCATCTGAGCATGGGAGCTATCCGCTCTGTATTGATTCTTACCACTGCTGCTCCAAAAAAGGAGCATGGTGTATTCTGCTGCTGACAGCAGCATCCTTACAAATGGAGACCGGGGTCCTGTCCATGCTCTACGATGACATTCCCTTGGAATGGCTTGGCTATGGAACGTTGCAAGGCACATTCGCTGGGTTTCCTGCAGAGCACTTGAGGAAGTGCCAGATCTGTAGCCTGTCGTGTACCTGCACAAGTGCCCTGAGGGAGAAGTAGGTTCTCTGTGTCATCATCTCTCCACAGCACAAGTAGACAACACGGGGCAGGATTTTGCTCATAATGGCTAGTTAAAAAAAAAAAAAAACAGTGTCAAAGGGGGAGGCATAAGGGTTGTTTGGAAACACTGAGCAAAGAGTTTAATTTAGTACCTACTGGTCACCCAAAAAACTAAACAGAGAGCAAAAATTGTTGGGCCATGCTCATGTGCAAAGTTGTTTCCCCACTGGAATACACTGTGGTCCCAGCTTGCAAACTTCTAGATCCCCAAACTCAGGAACAATAAATGACCCATATGCATCTCTTCATAGATGTAAATGTTTTGATGCTGGATTTGGATGTCCCTTTAAGATGCCACAATTAAAAAGTGAGGCTCTCAGTTATCCTCCAGCATAGGAAACATACCAAAGCCTTAGGTCTCCATTTATCACCCTTTTTGTGAATCACTGAAAAGCTGATTGCTGCTGGTGTTGTGAACCACACAGAACAAAAGCCCTATGTTTGAGGGGAGAATGTTAAAATATTGTGACTACACAGAGAAAGAGATGACTGAAACAGACAATAATCAATAAAGTATAATATTTAGAATACTAAGAAAACTTAGTATATATAAAGCTATACATCTAAAGACACTGCTAGAAAGCCTGGTTTAATGCAAGCTCCCTGTTTTTTTTTGTTTGGTTGGTTTTTGTAGGTGTAGGAATGAAGTTAACTGATGTTGGCATAGCGACGTTGGCCAAAGGGTAAGTAAAAGACATGTTTCTCAATGGAATATATTTGCATTGTGCTTCAGACTCCTCGGGAGTGTAAATTTGATGAAGGTTGGTGCATTGGATGTTTATTTCTCACCATAACTTTAGGGAAAAAACAATCCCAATGCAACTTCTGTTAACCTCCTCGCATTCATAAAATATTAATGGGAACCTTCCTATGAAGAAAACACATTTGTTTTCTCTTTGAAGGAGAGTGCACATATTGGAGATTTCGCTTTGTAGAATTACTTCATAAACAATTTATCTTGGAACAAATAAGACGTTGTTGGTGTTCCTACCAAAATAATAAATAACAATCAAAATTTTCTTTTCTGTATGTTTTTATCTCCAATGCAATGTAAATCAATAGAAAGGAACCGAAACATTAAATATAGACCATTCTTACCCATAATGCAAAATTATTTGAAAAATCAGGGAGACGTGATGATTCAGGGGATGGGTAATGGGTTACAGGCCTACATTTTCAAAAGTGATGGTGTGTACCCATCTTGAGATACTTTATAAGGGCTTGATTTTCAGAAGTGCTGAAGAATCATCTTCTCAAGATCAGGCCCCTTTAAGGCATCTCAGTTTGAGCACCTAGAAGATGAGGCACCCAGAATCACTAGTTCTTTTTTAAATGTTTGGTCCCAATCTATCCAGTCTAGGTTGCTTGTTCAAGGCCAGCCCAGACCAGTAGTGGTTGGGAATTGCTACTGTCCAATGGCTATTGAATAACCACTATGAAACATGCCATGTCCCTCGAGTGGAATGCATCCACACCACAACTTGTGCTTCTTGTCAGAGGCCAAGGATTGACTGACACTGCAACAAGGTGGTCTTGCCTCTTTAAGCGCCAGGGGCCTGGGGCCAGCTAGCCCTATTCAGTTATCTGGCCCAACTAGGAAGGGAGCAAGTGATTGTAAAAGTCAGCAAGTGGCTCAGCTGAGAGGAGCTGGAGGTGAGAGATGGGATCCTGTAATAGGTCTTGATGCAGTGGGAGTGAAGGAAAGGGCACGTTCTCCTTTCAGCACTGAAAGAGACCACGGGAAAGCCTCTAGGAGCTGCAGCCTGTGGGGGGCAGAAGAACTTCCTTCTGTTTTGACATTTTTCCTGACTTTCATGTTGAAGAATAAAATGGTTTGCTGGAGAAGATTTGGGTGTCCTGGCCGGGGGAGACAGGTCAGAAAGCTACAGATGCTATAATAATTATTATTATTTATTATGTAATACTAAAACTAAACATCCCTCCCCATTTATAGAAATGGTGGCAGCTTGTCTTATATATAAATACCCCTCTCCTGCATTTCAGACTCTGTGTGTTAGTTATTTCTCCCACGACACACTCAGATGCCTCGTTTTCTCAGGCTTGACCGTGTGCTCTCGTGAACCATGCAAGGCAGGCGGAAGAAGGGAGAGGGGAATGTCCAGTGCAGCTATGACTAGGCTAGTTCCTTGATGCACAAAGGAAACCCATTTAAGGATTTGCTGACATCTATTTTATTGCAAAGCAGCTCTCCTCTCCGCAAAGACAATAGCCTCTTGGAGCTGTCAAACACTGTACATGACATTTAAAAGCAATCTGTCTCCAAGAGGCTCTGCAATGATTTTAGACCTTCTTAAGAGACAAATATATAGAATCCCACACCAGAGATAAAAAAGCTTCACCCACTTATGTTATAATTCTTTTCCACTTCTCCCCAAATAGTACTAATTTTTAATCTGTAGACTCGTTCCTGAAACCTAGAGATATGCTATAACACAACAGCTAAAAACACAGACACCTTTAATTCCTCTGTGAGGATAACCCACATCAGGGAGTAGGAGCAGTGGGAGAGAAATCTTGGCCCCACTGAATTCAAGGGGAATTTTGCCACTGACTTCAACAAGACCAAGATTTCATCCACTGAGTTTTCAACTCATAGAGTTTCTGATGAAGTCAGCTAGAAGGCATGGTTCAGGTTTGCTCCTCTGGGGTTGTGAACGGTCACTCTCACCACTGTAGCACCCCTTGGCGCTAAATCACAATGTTGCAGGGGACTTCACCTCTACCACTCCCTAGTGCCCACCTTCTTGGCTCTGCAACGACCTGTCTCTTTTCAAGGTCTTTTAAATTCAATCCCCTTCCAGGGTAACAAAAGTTCCAACTGGAAACCTAAATAAATTCAAACTAATCATTCTTGTGCCACCCGCAGGCTACATGGACATTCTCTGCTTCTTAGCTCCTATCCCTGGGCCCTACAGGGTTTCTCTTATACTGCTTCCTACCAGCAGGTTTCCCCCCATTGCCTCACCTCCCCGGGGACTCTCACAGCTTCCATCAGAGATCTCCCTGGTCCCTGATCTCCTATCATAGGATCCTTCCACAAGAGCCTAACCTGCTGCTTGTGGGTCTTTTCCATCCTTACTTGCTGTCTCCTGGGCCTTCTCCCCAGACTGAGTTCACAGCTCTGGTTAAATAGTCCTCTCTCTGCTCCCTGGCAGATGAGGTGAGTCATCATAATTAAGTCTCCATCATATTCCGCTGGGGAATAACTGTCTGGTCACAGGCAAGCCTGAACCTGGGTTGCCTTAAGGGGCCTGCCAGCCTGTAACATTCGCTTAAGAGCATTCCAGAATTGCAGGACCTTGCCTTCTGTCCTCTCTGGATTATATCCTGGTGCACAGAAGCAATTCCACCTGGTCAGAACTATGGTCCATCAAATCTGGTATCCCATTTCAGACATTGACAGATACCAGATGCTTCACAGAAAAATATAAAAGCCACATAATGGACAACACAGTCAACTATCCCAACACAGGCAGTTAGTCGCTGGCTCATCTCCGGAAGTATAAGTGCTGTTATCTCTTATACACTACTAACAAATATGACTGGGGGTGATATTTTCATTATTCACATAAGTGTCTAACCCTTATTTGAAAGCTGCTGAGCACTTTTCCATAATATCTTGTAATAGCCAAGTGCACCGATGAAGCATACATGAGGAAATCACAAATTTCCTTTTTTCAGTTTTTAAATGGTATTCATCTGCTGAGGTATTTAGCCATTCCAAATAGAACTGCTGTGAAATTTTGCACCAGAGAGAGAACACTCCTTTCAATATTATTTTAACAAGTCAGTTGTTTCCTGGACTAACACATACTATTATTTTCTCTAACTTTGTTTTATGTGTTGTCACAGTTCTGTTCCCTTGCGTCCTACACAAGTTGTATCCTTCTTTCAGAAAGCTGTACAAAAAATAAAACTGATCACAGCAATATGTAGAAAGACAAATCTCTTTATCGACTATATGGTTCTCTATAAGCCAGAGGCACAGAAAGAAAAAAAACATTTCTTTTTCTTTCACCGATCCTAGAATATTATAGGAAAACCCTTGACATTTGTAGCCTGGCACTTTTTCAAAATTTTAATTGATTTTTTTTTTTGGCTCCAAAGTGAAATAATTTGAATTAGTCTCTCATCATCCAGCTAGGAAATAAAGAAGTCATAAAGTTTTAATTATATTACACTGTGCTCTGGAACCTGATGATTTATAGGAAGGGTCTAATTAATGTTATTATACAGCACACTATGGGAAATTATGCTGATGAAAACACATCTGAGACAAAGGGACAGGAAGATGATGTCAGACAAAGAATGTACAGTGAAATCTAAACTGAAGATCACTCCAAACAGACACTTTGTCTTAAGCACCACTTAAATTTCTAGTGTCCTTTTGTTTGACTCATGTTATTTCTACAAGGCAACAGATTTTTGCTGGTTCTGTATTTTCCCTACATTGTTCATGATTTACCCAGGAAGGATGCCTCTGAGTTAATTTCTTCCAGAACGATTTTAAACCACGTTAGGGTGTACAGGGGAAAACAAATAGGTAGAATTCATCAACATCACAGCTTACTACTAATGGCAGTATGGTGCAAACAGTGGGACAGTAAATCCAGTATGTCTGGGACAGCATTTAGAGTCATACTAGGTTATAATTCTGATAATGGTTCTAATATTTTTGACTCTGCAAATCAGAGATGAAATGAAACTAATGTATCCGTATAATAGCTGACACAAATTCTAGTACAGACTTTAACCTGCCTTTGCTGGGGAGATGGACTCATTGATCAAATAGATGTTTGTCATATCTAAATCCTTTGAGCCTATATCGAACTTGGGAATTTTTACCAGAATCATGGCTGGAGACTATTCATTCAGTTTCTGTTCAATTCAGCAAGTAAATAAAAAACTCAATGCATTCTGACAACATGACGACTGTGATTAGCAAACAAATTAAACCTGCACTGTACTGCTAAGTAGAAAAATATTGTAATGTCATGCTATTGATGAATTTATAAAAAAGCTGATATGGCAAATGTCAGGAATTATTTATGTTCATTTAATTATTTCCCCCTAGTATTACTTTTTAAATAAGCATGCAATACATCTTGCATGAGACAGCACAGATTAATATTCTGCATAACATTTCTAGCATTGCCCAGTGCCATTAATCTTTTTATAAGCCAGAGTGTAAGATGCTAAGCAGTTTGAACCACAATGAATTGCACTGCCCATAATTTATTTATTTGTCTGCTCTCCTCTCGATTCCCTCCACCCCTCTCTTTGGTAGTAGTTATGACGAGACTAGATGCTTACAGCATTTAAACACATTTGTGATTAGTAACTGCTTTGCATTCCTCACATGCCTGTTTTATCAGCGCAGTAAAAAGGCACAAAGGCACAAAGTTATTAGTTGAAATGTAATAGAAATGGCTGTGATACATTTTCTACCACTAGAGGGCAAAGTTTAACTGGAAACAAAAAAGAAATAATAAACCATGAAAACATTTATAATTTAATCATTGGGGAGCACCAAAGTCAGCAGGTTAACCCTTGTAAACAGGATATTGACTTAGTTCTTTCTTAGATTTAAACAAAAAAAAGTAAAGTACAGTAATCTGTTTTCAAGCAGCTCCACAAGTACCAACCCAAATTAGAGATGAGAAGTTAAATACCTAGGAGTAGGCATGGTTTGTAAAAAACATGAAGGAAAAGAGATCATCATACGCTTTTTTACCCCCACAGCCATTATGATTAAAAAAGGCTCCAACTGCCAAATCCCAACTCTTCTAGATTTCAGGAGTTTTGGTTTAGGCTTCTCCCTAAACATGATCAGATTTTGTCATAAGCTGCATTCATCAGTGATCTAGCTAGTTAATTAATAACACATGGTATGTTAAACAACAGATTAAACATTCTTTCAAGAGCCATTTACAAAATTCAGACCCAGCCCAAGATTTTGAAACCTCTCAGTCTCCAAAATTTGGTGACATTTGCATGAGAAGGGCAGGGTTGATTTCATCCCCTCTCTAGTTACAAAAGCAAACAAAAGCCAGTTGTGGCAGAAGAAGCGAAATGGGCACCATTTGATTTGTGAATAGAGCTGGTGGAATAGTATTAATCAAATTTTTAAACTCTACGAAATTTGGCTTAATTTTTTCCTTCATGAGTCATTTGAGGTCACCACAAGAAGACAAAAATAGTCAAAAACTAAAAGGCTGAATTCATTACTTCACTCTCCTATTGAAGCTGATCACCATAAAGGACACCAGTCATTTCACTTACAAGATGATGAGGGTTAGTTATCTTCTTTCTACATACCTTCAAGGCTGCAATGAGTTATTTAAAATCATTTAAAACAAGATTATGTAGGTGGGTGGGTGTTTAAATGAAGCAACAAAGTCTAAAGATGGTATTTTTGTGTCTGTAAGGAAGCAATGGAGCCTGCCATATGAATGACCACTTATGTCTGTGTGTGAGTATGCAGGAAAGCTGTAGAGCCTACAGTGTGAATTACTTTTGGGGTATGTTTGAGAAGCCGTAAGATTTGTGTGGTCCATCAAAGAGCTTTTTCCACCCTATGGTGGAGTTATGTGTTTCACCATGATCTGACACCTGGGAGTTCCTGGGTGGCATTTTCATCTCATATGAGATTACTGACGCTATGAAAGCAGATAGCCTGACATTTCAACCTCCCTATCCTGTCACCTTAAAGGAATAATAGAGATGCAAAACAAAGCTGTTAGAGATAAACAGAGAAAGAGACTGTCACCCTCCCTTAAAAGATTTTTTTTTGGTTTCTGTGTCACCTGCTTATCTCCTTTGGTGAATTTTATTCTACAAAGCGTATGAGAACCAACAGGCTCGTCTGTCATATGGATATTGGGCTTTTCATCTTGCAGCAGGCAGCATCTTCGCTAGCACTAAGCAGGCTGCCTGGGAAAGAAAAGCATTGCCCAGAACACATTAGAACTGTAAAGTATGATGGACTCAGATATTTTCACTTTGATTCTACAAGATAAACGTGCTCATGCACAGCTCCCATTGGAGACTGTTTGCGGACTTGTTTAACAGCACAAAGATCACACTCCTGTTCTTATTACAAACAAAACAAAAAGAGGATCCTGCCTTCCAGAGTTTACAATCTAAGCCAAGCAAGAACAGATGGACACAGATAGATGGAGAAAGTACAAAGACATGAGACAGTATTGGTCAGCTCAACAGGCTGTGTGACCTCTGCACACTAGCTCTGAGTGTGAGCAGCAGGGACACTCCTTCAGCATAATAATGGTAACACTTACCCACTTTGGTAGCCTATTCTCTCTGAGGTGCCCCTATCACTTTTAAAGATTATACAGTGGAATTTTTCTTAATTTATAAATTTCTCTAAGAAGTTTGTTAACTGACAATTATATTAACCACAAATCGAAAGGATAGATGGAAGAGGAATAGTTGGCACACAAGGCTGACAGCCAGCCTCCTGAGCCCTCTTTTCTGCTCTGCAACTAACTCACTGATTGGTCTCGGGCGAGTCATTCAACCTCTCTGTCCCCCCATGTACCATCTATAAAACGTGGATAATACTTCTGTCTTCCAAAGAGGAGATGAAAGGCTTATTCAACCTTTTAGTATTAGTTATGAATCAAAAGTCATACTGATGATCTGTCTTGAAAAGCAAACGTTGAAATCCCTCTTTTGTTCTTCTTCATTGCTGCAGATACAAAGGGTTTAAAGGCAACTGTGCCATTTCCTTCATTGATCAGTTTAAAGCTCTCCACCAATGCAATAAGTACTGTGAGATGCTGGGGTTGAAATCCCACCCAGGCAGTCATCAAAAGCAGAGAAAACCAACAGCTATGAAAAGCAAAGTGCAGCCAAACTCACCTAATGTACAGAAGAGAGTGGCCAGCACCCAGGCAACCAAGACAACATAGACTTCTGTCTCCAGACCATCCAGTAACACAGCACCACTTCATACAAACTCCTCTGGAGAAATGCAAGGGACTGGATGACGTGACTGTGGCGTTGGTCTGAGCCTTCTGCATAATGCCACAGTTTTGAAGCCGTTCTTTGATAACAGCAATAAAGAAACCAGCTGCATCTGTGGCCTAGCAGGCTTTGATTCAAAAGCAATGGAAAGTTTTCAAAGACAAGCAGAGCTGTCTGCCTCACTTAACTTTCAAGTATTTTTACATATGTCACTTCTGTGTATATTTGTGTATTTGTACACTGTGTCTTGGTGTTTGTTCAGGGGATGGGTCCTGGAGAATTTCTGTCCTCCTTTTGTCTCTACACCAGTGAGACTGTGGCATTCAGTAGCTACATAAAAACAAAATTACTTAAGCCACCACTAATTGAGATTTTGGACTAGAGCTCACTACTGGCATTGGTGTCAAGGATGTGCTAGAATAAGTGCTATATTTCCTAACTCTTTACACAGTTATAATCCTTACTATACTCATATTCCTTGTATTTTTTCCAATTAAATTCCTTTTAAAATAAGAATAAGCCACCTGGGTATTTGGATCATTATACACACCTGTTCTCTGAACCAGCACGAGGATTTAGCTGCCACCAATGTAAGTTTCCTCATAAAGTTTGGTCGTCCAGTTGGAGAAATTCTAAAACTGGTCACTATCTAGAACTTTCTTGTCCACTGCAGTTGTTTTCTCCCTGAGACCCTGATCCTGCGATTGAACCCATCATGTGCCCACCCAGCTCTTGGTGCAGGATTGGGGCCTGAGGGCTCGAGCTGCAGGGTGCTGAACTCTGCAACTCATACTGAAGTCATTGGGAGCTGAGAATATTCAGCACTTTGCAGGACTGAGACCTATTGGACAAAATGTGATGAGGTTCCCACCCCACACCAGGCCTGCCAGGGGTAAAGTGGATAAGCTGGCCAATTAAATGCCCAGGCTGCACCTGATGAAGGAGAAAGGGCGTTAGACACTAATTGAAAATGGGCTCAGGTGGGCAGGAACAGCCTGGATAAAGCTGAGTAGCTGTGAGCAGCAAGACGTTGCAAGGAAGTAATCTACAATCACTCCAGCAACAAAGGGTGGGACCATACAGACTTTGGCTGCTTGTTAGAGAGTCCCTGGACTGGAACCCAGTATAGAGAATGGGCCCGGGTTCCCCTACCAGCCACTGAGAAGTGGCATAGGATATTGGAGACACCAGCCAGATGATCCAGAAGGATTTTGAATTCCCCGGAAGGGCAATAATAATGGGGGATTTCAACTAACCTCATATTGACTGCGAATAGTTGAAATCCCCATGATAGAACTCTTTCCCCAGGGTAGGGGAAAATGCCCCACCTAGAGCCTCACCCTGAGTACACCCCCGCATCTCCTATCAGTCCTCATCTGGGATAAACATCCAGTATTTGGATCTAGGATTGGTGAATGTAGGTGTACACCTTTCATTGGCAGCAGGACAGTCAGGGTTTACGTGGGTGGAAGAATCCTAACATAAATCAATGGCCATCAAGCCTCTGGCAGAGGACTCTTCTTGGACAACTGCAGGAGCCATGTAGCTAAGTTAGCAGGTACAGCAGGGCAGATGCAGCACTCTCCAGCCACTGAGTCTTGGTTCTCCATTGGGTAAAGATTGTTGTGTCCCAAAGTCCCATGCTACTACATGCTGGAGGTTACATGTTAAACTATTCCGCGTGGACAAGCTACTGGTACCAACAGTTTCCACCTTCCCTGTACCTCATTATTATCATATTGACTGGATATATGTCACCTCAGGATGGGATGCAGAGATAACATTTCTAGGCACATTAAATGACTGCTTTTTAGAGCAACTAGTCCTGGAACCAATTTAGTCCTAACTGGAGCACAGGATCTGATCCAAGAGGTGAATACAGTGGAATGCTCAGAAATAGCAACCATGATGTAATTAAAGTTAACATCCTTGGGGGGGAGAATGCCAAAGAAACTCATCACAGTAGCATTTAACTTCAAAAAGCGGAACTACACAAAATTCAGGAAGTAAACTGGAACTTAAAAAGAACAGTCACAAGAACTAAATTCCTGAAAGTGGCATGGAAACTATTTTAAAGCACCATAATAAAGAGTCAAAGGTCAAACTACATGTATATCCCAAATAAAAAAAACAACAGAAAGAGGACCCCAAAAATGGCACAATGGCTAAGAAGCAGAGTAAAAGAGGTAGTAAAAGGCAAAAAGACAGTCTTTAAAAATTGGAAGTTAAATCCTAGTGAAGATAATAGAAAGGAGCATAAATGCTGGCAAGTCAAGTATACAGTGTAATTTGGCAGGGCAAAAAAGAATTTGATGAGCAACTAGCTAAAGACACAAAAACTAACAGCAAAAAAATTAAGAATATGAGAAGTTTGAAGTCAGACAATCAGTGAGGTCACTGGACAACTGAGATGCTAAATGAGAACTCCAGGAAGAAAAGGCCATTGCTGAGAAGCTAAATGAATTTTTCGCATCTGTCTTCACAGCAGAGGATGTGAAATTAGAGCCATTCCTTTTAGGTGACAGATCTGAGTAATTGTCAGAGATTGAGGTGTCAATAAAGGAGGTTTTGGAACAAACTGATAAATTAAACAGCAATAAGTCACCAGGACAAGATGATAATTGAAGAGTTCTGAAGGAATTCAAATACCAAATTGCAGAATTACTAACTGTGGTATGTAAACTATCACTTAAATCAGCCTCGGAACCAGATGACTAGAGGGCTAATGTAATGCTGACTTTTTTAAAAGGCTCCAAAAACAGTCCTGGCAATTACAAGGTAAACATAAGTCCAGTACCAGGCAAATTGTTTGAAACTACAGTAAAGAACAGAATTATCAGACCATAGAAGGACATGTTACATTGGGGAAGAGTCAACACAGTTTTTGTCAAGGGAAATCATGCCTTACCAATCGATTAGAATTCTGTGAGGGTGTCAGCAACCACATGGACAAGGTTGATACAGTTGATATAACGTACTTGGTCTTTCAGAAAGCCTTTGACAAGATCCCTCACCAAAGGCTCTTAAACAAACTAAGCAATCATGGGATAAGAGAGAAGATCCTCTCATAAATCAGTAACTGGTTAAAAGACAGGAAACAAAGGTAGAAATAAATGGAGAGAGGTAAATAGCAGGGTCCTCTAAGGATCTGTACTGGTCCTATGGTGTTCAATATATTCATAACAGATCATAACAGATAGTGAGGTGGCTAAATTTGCAGAATATACAAAATTACTTAAGATAGTTAAATTCAAAGCTGTCTGTGAAGAGTTACAAAGAGAATTCACAAAATGGGTGACTGGGCAACAAAATGGCAGATGAAATTCAATGCTTATAAATGCAAAGTAATGCACATGGGAAAAAATAATCCCAACTACACATACGAAATTATAGGGTTTAAATTAGCTGTTGCTACTCAAGAAAGAAATCTTGGAGTCATTGTGGATAATTCTATGGAAACATCCACTTAATGTGCAGCAGCAATCATAAAAGCTAACCCAAGGTTACTAACTATTAGAAAAGGGATAGATAATAAGACAGAAAATATCATGCCACTATATAAATCTATGGTACGCCCACACCTTGAATACTGCATGCTGCTCTGGTCGTGTCATCCGAAAAAAGATATATTAGAATTGGAAAAGATACAGAAAAGGGCAAGAAAAATGATTAGGGATATAGAACAGGTTTCATTCAAAAAGAGATTAAAAAGACTAGATCTGTTCAATTTAGAAAAGAGACAACAAAAAGGGGGATATGAAAGAAGTCTGTAATATCATGGTGTGGAGAAAGGGAACAAGGAAGAATTCGTTTACCCCTTCAAGTAACACAAGAACCAGGGGTCATCCAATGAATTTAATAGGCAGCAGATCTTAAACCAACATAAGGAAGTAATTCTTCACATAATGCATGTCAATCTGTGGAACTCATTGCCAGAGGATGTTGTGAAGGCCACAAGTATAAATAAATATTACAGACTTCTTTCATATCTCCCTTTTAAGAATTAGGTAAGTTCACAGAGGATAGGTCCATCAATGGCTATTAGCCAAGATGTTCAGGGATGCAACCCCATGCTCTGGGTGTCCATAAACCTCTGAATGCCAGAATGTGGGACTGGATAACAAGATGGATCACTCAAAAATTGTCTTATTCCATTCATTCTCTCTGAAGCATCTGGCACTGGACACTGTTGGAAGACAAGATACTGGGCTAGATGGACCATTGGTCTGACCCAGAATGGCTATTCTTGTGTTCTTAAGTGTTTACTTTGTAAGGCTTGCTATGATCACTGTGCCTAGATTATGCCTCAGTCCTGCTAAAAGTAAGAAATATCCAGGGAATATTGTTTGGTCCAGATGTTGAGAGTGTGTAGATGCATATACATGCAGGGCACACTCACTTCTGCGAAGCCCCTTTATGTAGGAGCTGCTGAGTGGTTTCTTTCTGTTTTTCTAGAGCAGAAAGATTCTGGGCAGCCAACGTCTGCCAGGTATTTCTCTTGGTGACTACATTTTTTCCCCTTATGTATGTTTTAGTAGGACATTTGCATCCCTCTCCTTTTTTCCACTTTAGTGGTAGGATGCACGCTTCTGTTATCTCGCATCTCCCGGAGGAATAGAATTGGGAAGAAAAAAAATCAGTTTAGTCATATTGACACTTTGATGCACTTCCCCGTCGCACTTACCTGGTGAGCTCATTGCTGATGAGAGGACATAGAGGGAAAGGATCCTGCAAATGATTCCACATGGAGGGGCTCCCTGGGTCCACCTCTGTGGAGCTGATTGCAGGATTTGGCCCTAAGCTGTTCGGGGCAGGCACTGTCTTTGTGTTCTGTGTTTATGAAGCATCTAGCACAATGAGGTCCTAGCCCTTGACTGGGGCTCCTAGGTGTTACAATAACACAATAATCAAGAAGAATAATTTTTCTTATTCATTGATCAAAAACTTAGAAAATGTCATTATCCAAACCTGTTGCTCAGTAAGTGGAATGGGGCTGGAATCACAAATCCAGTTTAGGGCTTGGTTTGGCTGAGATGTGCTCGCTTTGAGAGGCTTTGTGTGAAAGATGATTTTTCCCAAAGAAGACAGATGTGCATTCTCCACACCAGAAACTATCATAAAGTCTTATAAAATATTATCTCTGTGGGGAACTGTCATTATCAAAGTCCCTTGATGTAAGGTTAATCAGTGACTATAGACAAAGAGTCAAGGAATGTTCTGGTTAGGTATTGGCAATGGTATTTTGATGGGCTTGATATTTTTCAGTTGCCTGTTCAGCCAAGTACTGACATCACCGCTCAAAGGCTAAGTGTGATTTTTCTTATTATTGATCTTGCAGAACAAAGGTGCATGTAAAGCACTGTGTAATGACAGCTGTCCTTATTAAGGTTAAATAAATGTGTATCTCCTTCACAGCTATTAAAACATTTTGCTTTTCCACTGCCCAAGACTTTATTGATTTTATGATTCTTCCCATTTAATAAGCATGTTGGAGATACAATACACTGCTAACACATTCACAATGTAATGCAAGTAACAAATGTTAAAGGTATTTGTAGTGTGCCCATTGGTTTTGGGTTTTTTTTTTCCTGATTAGGATAGGAAAACTCAACACTATGCTAGTTTTATACAATGATCCGCCTGCAACAGAACTGAAAACTAGCTAAAATCAATGACTGTTTCCTAAAAGATTTTTTTTAATCTCTGTTGTGACACTTGGATTCAACTTTAAGTGCAACTACATTGAAATAATTACACATGGACAGTTTGCCACAGGAAAAAAAAAATCAATTTTCTCAACTTTCTCTTAGCTGAAAACCATTCTGATTAGCTTTTTTAAAGTAGTTCTGCTGTGATGCCTACAAATCATTACCATCTGGCATTGGCTAGACAACTGGTGAGCAGAAACTTCTGCTTTTCTACTAAACTCAACTCTGTTTTATTATCTTAGCCTCTTGCCATTCCCCCAATTTTGCTTGTCTGTTTCATCTAGCTGTTTACTGTTCTGCAGATTATGAGCTCTCTGGATCACAAACTGTCTTCTCTGCTACTACGCTGTACAAGGCCAAGCACAATGTGACCCTGTTCCTTGATTAAGGTTCCTAGCCATTAGCATGATATAAACAACATTAAAAATAGTGAATCTATAACCTATGCCAACAAAGTAGCAAAGACATTCAGTGTGAGTGAATGACAAAGGGAGTACATTGGTCACACTCACACACACACACACACACACACACAGAGCAAGGATACTATTTCAAATAATCACTAAGGATCCTTGATCCTGTTCTGATCTTTTACAGATATAAAGTCCTCTCCTTCATAGGCAGACAAGTGATTACTCTGCACAATATGTTTTGCCAGTCTGGACCAGTAAACATAACTCAGCATGTATGAAAAGCTGAGGATAAAGTGCATTTCATCTCCGTTTAGTTCACTGACCTGGTCAGACTAGAAGGAGTCAGACTGGAGTGAGGGGAAAGTACAGCTATGGGGTGAAATCTTAGCCCCATTGAAGTCAATGAAGTTTAGCTATTGATTCCATGGAGCCAGGAGTGCACCCATGATAGTTAGTTTTGTCCCAAGTCCACCCAGAGTCCCAATGTATCATAGTTGGAGGTTGCTACTGAATGATCATCAGTGAAAGATTTAACAGTTGTCAAAGACTGTATCATCATTAGGCTTCAGAATTAACACTTTATTTAGATGAATGGGAATAGTACATACCTTGATTAGCACTATGGTCTTAGTCACTGTCTGAATGCTCCAGAAGACAGCAGTGCATTGGGCCCCATTTGGCAGGTTACCTTCATCACTATAAGAGTTAATAACGTTTTCATTTAAATTAAAATTTCATTCATTGAATACCAACTAAACACACACGGTGCATGAGCTAATAGTTTTTGCCACAGGATCACATTAGGGAACATTACTTAGTGTCCCCACAATCCCAGGGTAGTGCAAACGGTAAAATAATCAGCAGTGAAACCAGTAACAAAGCTAAAAGTGTAGATCCTTCGGCTTCAGAGTGTAATTTTGCTCACATTGTCATTTTTAAGTATGAGTTTAAATTCTGTAGACACTGAAAGATCACCAGAAAAGTCCCAGTGTGAAATGCCAACACATGCTGGCCGCTTGGTTTCACCCCAAACTTTCACATCATTGAAGCAAAACATAAATCTCTACGTGCGCATCAAATACATCTGCTTTCTAATCCCAGCAAAACCATCTCCTATAAAGGAATGCCCTTTCTGAATGGTGTTAGGGCCAGATGGAATCTCATCACTGACCACTCCTAAGATTAACTCTTCAGGTCCACGAAGCAGTCAAAAGCATCTTCTGGGTGCCTGCTGTTAGCAGATACACTACTTTCATCAATAGCCTCAGGCACACGCACAATGAGCAAACTGCACTGTATCCTATTAATGATTTTTAAATTTTGCATCTTCATAGATTCCAAGGCCAGACGCAACCACTGTGATCATCTAGTTTGACCTCTTGCACAATACAGGCCACAGAACTTCTTCAAAATAATTCCTAGAGTCTAACTTTTAGGCCCGGTCTACACTTACCTTTGCGATTCGGCGGCAGTCGACGGGAGATACGCAAGTGATGTAAATCACTTGCGTATCTCCTGTCGACTTTACAGCGTCTTCTCTGCATGGCGTCCGTACTGCGCTGCATCGAAGGGAACAGCGCTCCCTTCGACGCAGCGCTACGCCACTTACCGAGGTGGTTTTCCTGCGTCGCTTCCTGGATCGACTGAGCGCGTCTATACAGACCGCTCAGTTGATCCAGAGCAATCGATGTGATGGTGGCGAATTTGCTGCCGTCAGTGTAGACCCAGCCTTAGAAAAACATCCACTCTTGATTGAAAAATAGTCAGTGATGGAAAATCTACCAGAACCGTGTGATCTTAGCTGCAATTTAGATTGAGGTACTATTGTTTCATGATTTACATTCTTATTACAGGTACTATGAATGATAAAACATTTAGGCATGGACAATCAGTAAGGCCACTACTAGATGTTTCCTTTTGTTATGCAAAAACGAATTAATCCCATGGCCAAAACACAGTATTGAATTTAGAGATGGATCTGTATCTTCTAAGCAGATCCATAATCTTAACCTGTGGTTTTTCCAGTCCACGTCCTACATAGTTTTTAAGAACTAGAGTGGGGATGATTAAGAGGAACCCAAGTTGTCCAGATTTTGGTTAATTTTCAAAAGCTGACTAAGACCCAGGCACCTAGGCCCAGATCCTTGAAGATATTCAAATGTCTAACTCCCAGATTGCAGGCACCTAACTACCTTTGAGGATTTGGACTGTAGGAGCTGGAACTGCTTGAAAGCCCATGGGACTTAGGCTCCTAAGTGGATACTTGAAAAATGGGACTTAGGTAAAATTTTCCAAAGCACCTGAGATTTCAGGAGTGTTTTGATTCAAGGAACAAGTTTTGCTCATTACAGGGATAGGCCCTAATGGAAAAATTCAGATTCTATCTTTCAAGTTCTGATTTCAAGGAAGGAAAATAGAAGTTTAATCAGTGTCAGGTTTCCAGGGCCAAGCTGGTCTCTTGCAGGGATCTAGTATGGGTAGGGTGCCGAATACCTAGGTCCCGTTTCCAGCAATCCCGCTCACCTGTTTTACGAGTCACTCAGTCGGTCTGTAAAAATACAGATGGAACTTTAGGACGGTCAAGTGGTAGCCCTGAAAATGCAGCTGCTGTGCTTGGAGTTCCACTGCTCTCTTTCTATTCCATCCTACAGGAGAGGAATGCCATTAGGAAACAGACAGCACATTTTCTAGAATGTTCCTCATAGACCACTTAACCAGAGACAATGCACTTTGGATTAGGTGTTGGGTTGGGTTTTTTTTTGGTTTTTTTTTGCATGCATTTGGTGTTGGGGGACTTCTTAATAGAGCTCCCACTGCTTGGCCTCCCTTAACCTAGGAGTGAGCTGCAAGGCTCCAGATCTATTACTCCCCCAGTCCTCCCCAATTCTTTTTTGCTTTTCAAGAAACTTCAGCAAATGTAACACTTGTGTGGGTGCTGCAAAGGTCACGTAGCACTGTAATAAAAGCCTCAGTAAATGACATTTCATCTGGCGTTTTCAGAGCACTATGGTAACAAAACTGAGAATTTAATCTACACAGCTATCATTCCACCATGAAGCAACGCGGGGGTGGAGAACTGTGTGTGTCTAATGCTTTTCCTTTAATAGGGCTGCATTTGGAAGCCAATACAGTCTTTGCACCTCCAAAGCACAGGCATGGGTGCCTCCCCTATTTTGCATCCCATGGTCATAGAGCGGGCAAGAAATTGTGATAATGTTGTGACTGTGCGGGCTATTTCAGACAGACAGGCTTTCAGTTTCCTGCTGGTACTGTTGTTATCATATGGCTATCATGTTCTGGCAGACATCACACTGGGTTCTGGGAGCAGAAGGAGAAAAATAGCATAAAATGTTCTTCACACAAGAAGCATCATTGTATCCACAATCAGGCAAGGGCAACCAACATGGCCATTAACTCCCTAGACAGCACTGCAGGAATGGGGGGTAGGGGGTGATCTTTTCTATTTTCCTCTCAATCCAAGGGGGAGAAGACAAGCAGCTGCTGCTGAAGGCATCACCCCCAGGGCTTTGCAGAAGGAAAGGCACCACCACACTCACTCAGAGCAAGGGAAAGGAGCAGTGCTTAGTTTGTGCCGGGGCTGAGCTATGCTTGGCAGTTCATAGCCCCGGTACCTCTGGGCCTGCCATGTCAGTTATGAAAGCAAAATTGCTTGAGCCCCAGCCCCTCTTTCTTTACAAATTAAGCACTGGAAAGGCAAGAACAGGATAGTCCCCAGACTAGCCTCTAGAAACTTTCCCTCCCCTTGCCCCCCACCTCCCTCAACCACCACCAGTTTGCTCTCATAAAAGGCTTTTTGAAAAATAAACCATAATGATCAGCAGCTACTTTGATTCAGCTTTAAGGTTTTTCTGTACAATGTTGTGAGTGTGAAATTATTGTGATCAGTGAGTCTTAGGAGACAGGAGAATATTTGCTTTGGGAGCCTTTCTGCAGTCGCTGCTGCTGTGTGCAAGCAATTTCCCTTGCAGTTAACTGAGGTTGCTGTTATGTAACAGAACCAGGTCCCTTGTGGCTTAGTGGTGTTGCTAAATGTTTCTGTAGCAATTTAGAAGGAAGGGTTGCTGTTCTCAAGCACAAAGAAAATGCTCTCAAGAATATAGGAGTCACAGCAAAGAATCCATCCATCCATCACGGTGGTGTCTGATGGTCAGTCACCAGAGACTTATTCCACAGTCCTTGCTCAGGCAAAATGCCCACTGAAGTCAAGGCGTAAAGACTGCAGATGACACGAGGCGGTGAAGGGATATGTGCTGGATGAGAAGGGTGCAACACGGAGAGCGAGGACGGGTAGCAAAAGCACTGTGGAATTAAAGATATTTATAGATTTCAAGCATTGGCTGCTACTGAGAGTGATTCAGAGAATGGAACTAAAAAACCTGGGGAAATGTGGGAGGAAGCTGTGCACGGAAAAATCTTTGATGACTCTGAAAGCAGGAGCCTCGGTGAGGCCTTTTGTCAATGAGCCAAAGGACAGATGTAATAGAATAGTTGTTTTCCAGGAGGAAAAAGAATAGCGACAATGCAGAGGGAATTTACCGGTTAGTCAGAAAAGTCAGGGCTGACCCTGTTGCAGTGCATGCTAACCTAAAAGATAGTGACAAAACCCGGTCGCTTCTACTGCCTGGCTATGTGACTGAAGCCAGAGAGAAACCCCTCCCCCACCCTGCCCTCCACAGGGCCAGCCAGGATTGCAACACAGCGCTCCAGAGTAGTAAATTGAGGACCCAGCTGTCACATGGCCCCCCTTGGACTTTCAGGGCATGTGTGTTCAGCAGGCAGTAGGGAGCCATAACACACACCCCACCAGATATTTCCCAGCAACCCAGAGCCATTCTGTCCTGCCTCCAGGGTCCCCTGCAGCCGAACATGTAGTGCATACCAGTGGCAGGAGCAGTGCCGCCAGTGTGGGAGGAGAAGGGGCAGTTTGACATTGGCTCCCTATCTGAGGGGGCCCTCAGACTTGACTGGCACCGCACCCCCACATGCCAGGTCAGAGGGTTCTTCGTCATGTCACAATTTGCATCTAGCAAGGCATTTATACTGCCTTGCACGTCCATAAACTGGGAACCATCATCGTCTGCCTGTCTCAGACATTGTAACTAATTTAAACTACAGGGAGAGTTTAAAGCAGGTACTTGGGTAGCACTTTTTATTTTCAAAATACAAATCTCGGTTAATTTTTAAACCATTTAAAAGTGGCCTGGACAAAGCACTAAAGAATCTACATTAGGTTACAACATTGTAGGTCCTTTCCATTTGTAACTCCCACTATTCTGTAATACAAAACACAAGAGCATTTGCCTCTCTTAAAATTGCTAACTTTGCCACCTTTACTGGCTGTATTTGTCCCACAGGTAGTAAGCTTTCTCCACACTTCTCTGCAAGAGCTGTTCCCATTTTGAGGAAGTAGCTAGATCACTGTTGATGAGAATCACCTGCCTCATACAATCTGCACCAAGTGGCTCTGGAAGCTTCCAGAATGCCAAAGAAATCTATAAGTGCAAAAGCTTTTAAACAGGCAGTTCTGATGAAGAAGAACATAAAGCTGTAGGTAGTACTGATTTTAAAGGGTCACTTGGGGAGCAACCTGTGGTGGAACTATTAACTGGGTTGAAGGATTATTTGCTAATTTGATGTCTGGAGAATTGTTTTTACAGAGTGCCTAAACTAAAACTGAAGGTTCGTGTGGTGGTTGCTCTCTCTTCACATCACAAACCAATCCAATACATTGTCAGTAATAACTGTTTTATGGGAATGTGTCAGGGCAGAGAACTGGTGTTAATCATTTTCAATGCGAAAACTTCAGGAGCTCACAAAAATACTCTGTTCAGAGAGGTTGAACAATAGTAATAGTTGCAGATGCAAATACAATGTAATTTCTATATGATAAATCACAAATGTTGAGCTATAATTTCTTCCAGAGATAATGCTACACTTCAATGAAAGACAAGGGCATGAAGTACCCTTTTTTCCAGTACAAACATGTGATCACTTGACTTTAAAAATCATTGTTGACTGGAGTTTTTTAAAAAGCGTAAGGAAAGTTAGGTGCTGAATTCTATTGCAAAGTTGATGAGCAAAATTGTCAAAATTCCCTATAGGTATGTCTACACTGTAATTAAATACCCACAGCTGGCCCATGACAGCTGGTTCAGACTCTCAGCGCTCAGGCTGAAGGGCTGTAAAGTGCTATATAGACATTCAGGCTCAGGCTGGGGCCCAGTTCCTAGGATCCTCCCCCTCATGAAGTCCTAGAGAGCATGGGCTCCAAGCCCAAACATCTACACCGCTGTTTTGCAGCCTGCAGTCTAAGCCCCATAAACCCAAGTCAGCAGACACAGGCCAGCCGTGGGTGTTTAATTGCAATGTTGCCATACCCTAAGTGACATAGGCACCAAGTCCCAATGACTTTTCAATGGGACTTTGGCTCCTAGGTCACTTAGAAGCCTTTCAATGAGGTTTGGGTGCCTAACTCCCTTAGGTGCTTTTCAAAATCCCAACACTTAATTCATAACCTAGCCCAGTAGTTCTCAACAGACAGCGTTATAATCACAGTAATGAAGAAGGGGTGAATTCATACAGGGAAATTCTGGACTCTCCCAAATGCTCTGGGTGCAAGGTCAAAATGCCCTAGCACTGACTTTTTTTTTTTTTTTTTTTAAGGCTTGTGCAACTGTACAATGTTTTCTCTCACGAACACAAGGGAAAGAGGGGATTTGAATTAATACACCCCTGACCATCAGCCAATTGGACTGGAATAGGAACAGATAGACATGGAGGTCGAAGGGGTGTACTGAGAGCAGAGAGAGGAGAGAGAAACTTGAGGAAGTAAAAATATTTTTACCTCATATTTCTTTTTTAATACACTAAGCCCATTTATTCAACATAATTTTTGCACCATAGATAAGATGGGCCATTTGTGGGTTTCTGTCATTAGTTTAAGGATAATCTAATGGACAAACTTCTTTAGCACAACACGTTCAGACCTTTGAAGATTTGTGAAATAAAACACAGGCTTTGTTTGTTTGCACGATCTACTGGGTTCCTGTCACTTTCAGTTAATCAGCCAGTGTTTCTATGAACAATAAGTACTTCCATTCTAGACCCACTTCCCAGCCTGCTCCTCTGAGCCAGCAGAGGTCATTTGGCACTGGTAGTAAGGCCAAATGAATACCTTTGCATAAACACCTAAAAAGCAATGGCTGAGAGGTCTGCACACTGGTAGTATGGGGTTGTGGGTAAAGTTTCCTTTCCTTTGTTTGTGGGAAGCCTGATGCTGCATTCACATTCACTCATTACCTTGCAGGATGCTTTTCTTGCAAGGATCTTTTCAGACCATACACATCTGATCTAGCCTGTACACACCAAAATGCAATCACATCTGGGGTGGAACACTACTGGCATTCTGAGTTTTTTCTGATGAGTCCAACCTAATTTTTCTTGCTGATGTTTTCTCTAAAAAGGGGGATGCATCCAGCAAGAGATAAACTAGCACCATCTCAATTTATTTTTCATACTTGTCCAACACTGGAACAAAGCTAATTCCTGAAAGAAGCTATCTTTGTTGTTTAAGGATGTGTAGTGCAGCTGTAGTGACAGATTTATGTCATATTTAAATAAAGGTGTGTCGGGCATTAAATACAAGCTTTCCATGCCCTAATAAGGAGTACAATACAGGCACCATGAATGACAGGCAATTGCCCTACTTAGGCCACCACTTATTAATCTAATATTACAGTACAGAACCAATGAGTGTCAGTATCTTCTCTTCCCAGCATTCATTTTACTTAGGACCAAATATTCAAACCTGGATGTGTAAAGTGCTAAATTGGGCATCTAAGCCAAATGTTTCAAACTCAGGTACTTGCAAAGAGGCACCTAAATAAGGGCCAGATTGTGTCACCCTTAGTCATGTTAGGCAGCAATCTTACCCAAATTTGCTTCAACAGGACTACAGAATAGGGACTATTCAACATGAATAAGGGACTCACAACCTGGCCCTGAATTGTTGAAGATATTAAGCCCCCACAGATTTCATTGACTTCCGGGAGATCCACATGTCTACGCACTATTTGCATAAGGATTGCAGGACTGAGCTCCGGGTTTCTTTTCTGATAGCGTCATGTCAGTGTGATGATTTGGCAGCAGTCTTTTTTATTCATTGTCTTTAGTCATGAATCCAGTGTTGTAGTTGTACAACTAACCTCCAAACAAATTTGTTTCAAGAATTCTTTTGAGTGAGTTTTATCAAAATTCAGTGCCACAATGGATCTCATTGAAGAATATGTTTCAGATTAAAACGTGTAAATTGAATGCATCAAATACTTACAACGCTAGATAAAAACAGGTTGAAGGTTGTCGGGTACAACTTAACAGAAATCTAAATAAAGGAAGAATGCACAGCCACTCGCACTGCTGAATAAAAACATTACAATCCATGAATATAAAGCATGACTCACACGTATCTCCGTAAGAGCAAAGGGACACCATTAGCAAATTGCAATGGGCCCTTGAAAAAGGAATTTTACAACTGGAAGTACATACAACAGAACATTTGTTTATTGTACATTATTTTAGCATTGCTTATAAAAAAGCACCGTCATCGTGACATGAGAACAAACCTGCCTTATTCCTCATCACAGCCAGAAAATTTATTACGCAGAGCTCTCTTCCTCCTCAGAACTGATGGCTTATCTAACAATAACTATTTAGTGTGATAATGGCGTTTGATAGATTGGACACAAACACCATTGTCACACTCCACAGCTCTGGTAGTAAATAGTCCATCGGAGCTGAAATACGGACAAGTCCCAAACTTCAGGCTTGAGAGTGTGAGGATCTGCAATAACCAGAGAAAAGATCAGAAGTGAAACATTAATTATGGAAACAAGTCTGAAAAGTCAGCGATGAGCTACAGCCTGCACTAACAGTACTTTTTGTCTGGTCCCCTTACGACGTTGCTGTCCTCTATGAAAAGTGAGGTTAACATCTGGTGAAACTGGCACCTCCTTTCTCCACACATTTGCTCCCTTGTTTGTAGTTAGTGCCCAATTCAAATCTCAGGGTGGCCAGTCATTGACTCCTGTGGACTTTGAATCAGGCCCTAAAGGCCCAGTCCCATACCACTGGAGCGAGTGGAAGTTCTGTCACTTACTTCAGAGAAAGCAGGACTGAGCCGTTAAGTGACTAAAACATTTGTCTTCTTTTTACTCCTGGGAGCACCACAGATTCCAACCCAGCTAAGGGAGACTGAGCTGTGCTCTAGTCCTCTGCCTACACCACCAGAAGCATTGCCCTGGACTAGGTTGCTATTAGTTACAACTGCTCAAACCCCATTTAATTTGTATTATGAGTATTTCCTTGTATTGCAGTAGCACCTAGAGTCCCCAGCCGAGGGCAGGGCCCCACTATACAAATACCTAGTAAGAGGCAGTCCATGCGTCAGAGATTTTGCAAACTAATTACACAATACGGGCAAAGGAAGTGGGATGGGGTGAAATAAGTGTCATTTCCCCCCTTTGGCAGGTGGAAGACTGAGGCACAGAGCGATTAAGCAATTTACCCAAGGTCACACAGTAATCTGTGGCAAAACCAGGAAATTAACCCACCTCTCCAGCCCAGCACCTTAACCACAAGACCTTCCTCTATAGCTTCCTCTATAGCGAGGCTCTCGCACTACGTACATCACCATGGTAACCCACTAGAAGCAGGCACTAGGGCTGCACAGTTACAACAGCAAGCATAGTTTGCCCTTCAGGACCTGTATTGACGGTGATGATGTAGGAGAAGGAAAGACCTCAGCTATTCTGTTGTACACTATGTAAGTTCTTACACCGTGCTCATCACTGTAGTTCGTTAAACAACACGACTAACCTCTGTCGCGTGCTCGTTCTCTCATCTCCAGAAGTGTGAGTGCAGGGGAGTATCTTGTTTGGATAGGGTGATTTTTTTTTTTAGTTTGATTGTTTTTTTAATACCCCTGTTGCTATTTATGTTAGGAAAGCAAGGTCAAAGGAATTTATGTTAGGGAAGGCTTCCCACTTGGAGCGGAAAGTGGTGGGATTTGTGGTGGTCCTTACCTGGGGATTCATTGCACACTCTCAGACCTGGCCCCTAGAAAGCTCTGACTCCTGCACATACGAGCTTTACTCTTGTGTTTCAGATCCCAGACTGAATCTGCAGAGCTGGCCCTTAGGAAAAACATCTTTCTACTATTAAACTGGGCACTTCTGGTATGGAGTCATGGAGAGAAAAACCTGGAGTTTCCCCTCCTCATCTCCCCCCAAATGCTACTTTTAGAGACATTTTTCAGAGTGAAACTGCACTTTCTATATTAGGATTTGTCATTGGTAGGCCAAATTCACTTACATTTCCCGTGGCCAAATTCTGCTAAGCGGTGCTAAATCAGAAGTGATTTCAGAGGAGTTGAGGGTGCTCAGCACCTTGTAGGACCCAGGCATTTTTCATTCCCTCTTCTATGCATCATTGCAGTAACAACATGCAAGAGCCAATTCTGCCCTCAGATGTGCATGCAACTCCCACTGAAGACCATAGCTGCAGCTTCTGCACTGTAGGAGCAAGTGGCCTGTCTGCCTTACCTGCAAGGAAGTAAAGATTGCCAATAGTCCCCTTCCCCCACACCAGTCGTCCCAGGATTTAATTATTGGCCCTATAAGATTAAATAATATAAACCTAGAAACACGCACTTAAAATATGCAAAATTATTTCTAGACCCTAAAATAAAAGCTTCCTGGGAAGCAGACTGGGAAAATAATTTGCACACACTAATGGTAAATGAATTGGCAGCTTTTCTCCAGAGAGCCCTACTGTGGCCCCTGTGGATATTTATATACTTTTAAAGAGCCTTTCCAATCCTGTCAGATTTTTCAGATGGAGCAGGGTTCCTTGTTATCATGCTGACTGGGCTGATTTCCTATTAATTTGATTACTTGGTTCCCATTTTGGAAATTACTTGAGTTTACAATGGTTTTTTGTTTTTTTTTAATTGCAGTGCTGAACCCAGCCAAACAAAGAGCAGGGCTAACAGATGAGAGATTTAAAAACAGAGCTGTGGTACAATGTGTGTGAATGTAAAAGATCTCATGGCACTGTCCATTAGAGGACGCTAGGGAACAAATTCCCAAGCATTTGTCATTATACACTTGTTTAGGGCAAGATTGTGCAACCCTTATTCACGGTGATGAGCACTTACCCACATGAATAGCCCCACAGAAATCATGGGACTGCTTGCGTAAGTGCTCACCAACATGAGTAAGGGTTGCATAATTCTAGCTCAGTCTATAAGGGCGACATTTACAGAGTTGTTTAGATGCCTAAAGATGCAGATAGGCACCTAATGAGATTTACAAAAGTGATTTAGGTGCCTAACTCCCATTAACTTTCAATTGAAATTAGACACCTAACCTGTTTAGGCAGTTTTGTAAATCCCAGTAGGTACCGATCTACATCTTTAGATGAAGGCTGCCCTCAAGTAGATCTTTGATCTATAGATAGTCACGGTCCTGGTTAAAGCTGATGGGTTGTGCCGCAAAGCACCTTTCTTTCAGGCTAAATGGAAGGAGCAATTAAGCCCCCTTTACATAGTGATAGCTGGAAAACATAGAAGTCACCACCCAAGGCAATGTCCTGCTCAGAACATAAACCATGTGGGCTGAGCTAGGGTAACCAGATGTCCTGATTTTATAGGGACAGTCCTGATATTCAGGGCTTCATTTTATATAGGTGCCTGTTACTCCCCGCCCCCATCCCCATTTTTCACACTTGCTATCTGCTCACCCTAGGCTGAGCAGTTCCCTGGTCAAACACAGAGAGGCTAAGGGACTATTTGGCAAGCTGTGAGGGAGACAGGGAGAAAACCAGCAAATGGTGAGAGAAGCCATCATGAGCCTGGCCCTCTTGGGCCAGGAACACGGAGCTGCTGGGGCACAGAACACACTGGAGAGGCAGGCTTGGGGAATTCTGAGCAAGGGAACAGCCTGCTGCTGTTTCTTTCTACTTCATTCAGGGAAACAGGCCTGTGTGTGCATTCTTTGCAAATAAACAGGATAGCATCAAAAAGTATACCTAACTTGTAGCATCGATTTCTCCTCCTGACGTAAAACAAATCATCAAGGTCCTGAATACTGGCTAATCACTCAGGCCAAAGAGGCAAACATGCTTTTGTAAATCTGGCCCATAGGGCTCAATATTGCTCAATGAGTTCCGGGCCAGGCCCTAGTTACCATATGCCACATAACTTTGGTGAGCAGTGAACATTCCCTTTAAAAGGAGATAAAGCTAAGAGTTTTTATAGTAGCCGTAGCCGTAACTAGTGCTGCTCATTGAGTGGTTTGACCTCAGTGCTAAAATTCATGGGATACTTACAGTGCTCTCCAACAGCTCATGAGCCAAAATAAATGTGTCCTTCTCACTGGACCTCCAGGCAGAGCCACTACCATATGCTGTGAGAGCACTGCAAAACAAAGAAGAGGGAGTAGGCAAGGGGGAGAAGGAAACATGAAAAGAGGGGAATGGGGAAAAGAAGGTTAAAGTGAAACATCTACATCTCTTTTTCTTACATAGAATCATAGAAGATTAGGGTTGGAAGGGACCTCAGGAGATCATCTAGTCCAACACCCTGCTCAAAGCACTACTAACCCCAACTACTTACTTAGTCACTCTTTAGTTACTTACTACTTACTCCTCCTCTCTTTCCTGATTAAAACAGAAACCATCAGGATTGTTGTGGGTATTAGATATTTGTAAATCACTCAGCTCCTCAGATAAAAGGCACAGTATGTAACTGAAAATGGTTTATTATTATTATTATTATTATTATTAATAATGGTTTATTATTCATAAATTATTCATAAATAATAAAATACTTTTCTACTTTTCTACCAGTTTTCAAAAAACAGTGAACTAGGAAACAAAAGGATTCTTGCATTTCTATTAGATTCCTTTATCCCTCCAGATATGGTGGAAGTTTTTCAGGAACAGCACCGTATGTGTAATTGACTTCCCATTTTGAACAGCACTTGGTAGGTTTTGGTATGTGCTGCATACTGAAATATGCTTCCCTAATAGTTTATTACAGCAAAATGAAAACTTGTACTGTCTGGCTCCAAAAACTGTGTCAATTCAGTGCTGATCTATTTGTGGAAGTGAAGAGAGCTGTTTATTTGTGTGAAGGGATAAGACACAGAGCACCTCTATAACTGATTTAATTTATCCATCTCCATTTAGACATGCCCTATAAATGCATCCTTCTTGTATACATTTTGAATGATGTTCCACCCATAATTAAGAAAGCCAGCAGCTTCCAGATGCTGCCAGAACCAATGGTTCAAGAGATGCATCTAGTGCCACCGTATTTCATTTGTTTTGTTCTATTCTATTTTATCTAATTTACCCATCATTATAGCACCTGGGTGCAGTTGCTGGGTGTGTTAAGTGATTTGGGGAGGTTTGAGGTAGGAGTTCTTTGGCTATTCAGGGAACATTCGCTCTTCCCTGTAGGCATGGCTACACAGTGGGGTATTGCTCACTACAGGGTTGTGATTTTTAGAGCACACTAATGCACTTTAAGAGAGCTGTGTTTCAAACAGCACCACATTAAAGCACACTAGGGAACCTCTAGTGCACACCAGCCAGGTCCACATGGACCAATTAATCCAAAATATATTTGTGCTTTAGAAATCACATCCCCTTAGTGCATATTGTCCTTAAATTCTTGTAAATGTCATTTATTTTTCTCTGGTGGCTTTACATTCAAACCCAACAATGCACATCCTCTTACATACACTATGTGTCCTGCGCAATCTCCTGCCAGATTTCCCATCCTCTCCCTTGTCTGAGAACCTATATCAGCAGCTGCTTGTAAAACACAAACACTGCACAAGTGTCTGCCTCATAAGCAGCATGGAATATGGATACAGAAGAACCATCACACACACACACACACACACAGACACATATTCCTACACATTGTTCACCATTTTAAATGTCGACATTTAGCAACAGTTGCTATACTATGGTAGCAGAGACCCAGTAGTTATTTCCTGTTAATTATAGGCTACTATGTCATCACAGGCAGAGATGAAGTGCATATATGCAAGAAACATACTAGCAAAGTTGCCTAAATGTTTTTAATACACCTAACACACAAGCACCAGAAATATGTATAATGAAGAATGCCATAAGTTTCCCCTTTGGATGATTTTTGTGATTCTTCTTTATAGCTGTTATATCTTGACATAAGGATACTATCAGCTTCAGACACATTTATAGTAGGTGAACATCTCACAGAATATACCTGATGGATTACAATACGGTAGAAAAGTGCAAGAGGCCTAGATTTAATTTTAGGACAAATTCACTAACTGGCAATTTTAAATAGTTGGTGAAAATATAAGACACGTTTTCTGGGCGAGTATTAATAAATATGTTGTCAAAATTAGGAAGGACCAGCAATTGTTAGACATGATGGTTTGGACTCTGCTCTTATTCCCTTCAATGGCTAACCTCTCACTGGTTTCAGTGGGAAGAGGAACAGGTCTCATTTCCTTCCTCTGAGAGAGAAAGAGACAGATGATGCCACCACAGTTCCAGTCACTTCTGAGAAAATGTGGGAACACAGGGTTATGCCAAGAAAAACCAGAACATGGAGGGATCCTTTGGATTCTAGTAAAGCTTTCTCCACAATTTGCTCCATGCAGGAAATCTGCCACCAACTGTTTCATCCACTCAAGCATTGCATCTTTTCTGGAAACTATTTGTTTAACTGGTTTAAAAATCGATCTAGTTAAACCAGTGTAAACCCCTACTATATATGCACTTAATCTGCTTTAATCCTTGCTAAAAGCAGTTTAATTTGCATCAGTCAGTTACCAACCTAAGATAAACTGATTTAAGCAAAGCTTAAGCGTCTAACCTTTGGGCTTTGGACTGGTTTAATTAGACTGATTTTTAAACTGATTTAGTTAAACCACAGCACATTTCTTACTGAGAATACCAGTTGACTTGTGAGTCAGTCCTTGGCAGATGGACAGCCCATAAAACAAGTAAACCTGCCAGTTAATGTAGCAGGCCGCCCTCTCTCTTTTTCATTTTATTAATGCAACTATTGTGTCATCTCTGTTTTTGTGCACATATGAGATCAGCAAATGGATGGATGGAAATAGCTCCTTTTTCAATGTACTGATCATCCTTAGTTTATTTTGTATTTATTCTGGAGCCTGCACCATCTGTAGCAGGAAATAGCTGGTCAGGTGAATGCCATATATGCATTCCATGGGGTGGCATATATGTCTAGCTTAAATTGCTAAGAAGCAGCAAGCTCTGGGGGAAAGAGGGAGCTGTAACGCATGCTGTACATAACATGAGGAGGATGCTGTTGCTTCTGTTGTCACACAAATTATGTAAATTAATGAAGGGGTCTTAGTTTAGATGTAGATTCCCAGTTGCATCCAAAACAAATTTCACTTTGTCATGATGCAGATTTTCAGCTACGGACCTGAATTTTATTTCTCACAAACAACCTTGATTCGCACTATTAGTGAAAAGTGAATACTAAAGGAATACAAACACCGCACATTGAAATTTAGGTTCTAATTCACCAAACTGTTCATGTAGAATTGTTCCCTCCCATTTCACTCTTTCCATCCCTCCACTAAAAGAAGGCAAGACAGGATTTTTACTGTAAGCAAACTCAATGAGATAGGGAGTGTCATGCACTAGATATATGTCCAGTGCCTAGCACAGTGGGGCCCCAGCATAGCTGGCCTCCAGGGCCAACTGCAATACGAAAGTTACAATAATATTTCAGACAAGCAATCTGAGTGAAATTGAGGTACTCTCAAAGCCCCACTACTCATATGCATAGGAACTCCCAGCAGTTCAGCAGTAATTGTTCAGGGAACAATAGGCAATAAAGCAGACTAGAGAAGATAACTGATTCCTGAGGGTTTGAGTGTTAAAATAGAGCAAACAGCAAAGGCAATGAGAGGGTGACATGTTGGCACAGGGAAGAAGCAGAATGGAAATGCTGTCGCAGAAACACAAACTTTCTGCTCTCAGCCTTTCCTGGTGGATTTGGGTTTAAAGCATGGAGCTGAAGCAAAATGTAAGTTATTATTACAGCTCTTCAATACAGAACACCACTGCAAGGAGCTGGAATACTTTTAAAGCAGTGCTTGAGGAAAAGAATCCCAAGACATATCCTTTTCATGTATCTAAACCCAACACATTTCCTCAAGACTAGTAAAGACTAGCCAAGCCTGTTGCCCTCATTATTTTTACAACAGCATTTAGGTGTCTAAGGGCTTGATCCTGTACCCACTGAAGTTACTGGTAAAGCTCCCATTGACTTAAAAGGTGCAGTTGCAGACCCTAAGGCTATAACACAACGTCCATTTCCTTTGCAAAGAAAAGCAGCAACCTTGTAAGAACATTTTAGTGTAGTATAGGCATAATAACATTGGCATTTGAAATCATTTTTGTACTCACTTTTATCAGTAAATTCCCCCACCCAAAGCGTTTGTTTCATTTTGCTCACTTGAAATATACCCAGGAGAGCACTTACCGTCCCTCATAACTGCTGGTTGTGCCTTTGGTGTGTTGGAGTTTTGGTTCTAAAGCATTGCTTTGCTGGATACCACTTTAGTCTGATCACCTGAGGTTTAGGCTTCCTTGTTTTGAATTTACAGCAGCAGGCAGGCGTCCAGAACTTCTGTTTCCAGTGGACACTTTTCCCTCGCCCTTTATGGGATCCTGAGTTTTTAAGTAAACAATTCATTCTCTTTCTGATAAGTCACATTAAAATATTGATCAGTGGGGGATGGCCCTCTGGCCACTAAGCTGGAGTCACCTTTACTCAAACAGACCGGGGGGGAAAAAACCTTGAAAATCCGGTTTTTTCCTCCTCCCTTGGGGTAGAGTGTGTGTGTATGTAGGTGGAGTGGAGGGTAAGTGGATTGGTGGGAAGGAATAGTGGTATTGCCCTGTCTTGAAGCAGTGTTTCTTAAAAAGTGATATTGCAACTACACATCAACAAAGAAGTTCTTCAGCTGCACTCTGTTTGCTTAACTCTTTGTCAGATGAAGAGTGTTTATTCAGCCTTAATATCTACATTAGCTGTTTAAATCTGACCTTCATGGAGCATGGCCAACCTCAGATCTTATTAACCTTTTGTTGTGTAAGTTTTCTGCTCTGTCAAGGTACTTATGGGACCCTCATCACCAAAGAACCTGAGCACCCCACAGTCTTTAATGGATTTTATTTTCCCAACACTCCTGTGGGATAGGGAAGTATCATCTCCACATTCCAGATGGGGAAACTAAGGCACACATTAGCCTTATGCAAGTTCACACAAAGTGTGTGGCAGAACCTGAACCAAGGTTTCCTGAGTTGCCATCTAGAGACTTAACCACTAGATCATCAGACATATCCCAAAATTAAAGGTACCATATATTTCATCTTCCTGAGGGGATTGAAACCTATTGCAACATAAGCCAAAGTCACACCTTGTATCCCATAGGCTGCCTGGTGCTGAGCTATGCTACACTTTTTGGTTATTTATTATTTTTCTTGGTTTTATTAGAACAGACGGTTTTTAAAAATTATTTATTCTCAACTAAAATATGAAAACAAGATGGGATAAAGCTTCTGGCGTGCAGATGGGTGAGCAGATAACATTGCTTAATGCTGTAATGGACATCTTCAAAGGGACATGTGGCAGATTGGGAACAAGCCTACATGGCATTATGCACCCTTATCACTTACTGCAGTCAGGGGCTGGAATTCTCATTTACGCTAAGACCACTGGGCCCACAGTGCACAGGGCCCACATTAAGGCTCCTCTACGCTGCCAAAGCATTGTAAAGTGGCCACTGGGTAATGAAGCCCTGAGTTAAGAGCACACACTTTGGAAGAGTGGTCAAGCACTGAGCAGGTCCCCAACCCTTAATGTAGTAGTCCAGTGCAGTGGATAGGCCACTCGAGACATGTTCTATTCCTGGCCCTACTGCCGTGTGATGTTGAACAAGTCTCTGTTTCTCCTTCCATCATTCGGGCTGTAAGAACTTCAGGGCAGGGACTGTTTCTTACTGTGTACTCATACAATGCCTAGCACACCTGGAATATTGTGTGCAGTTCTGGTGTCCCATGTTTAAGAAGGATGAATTCAAACTGGAACAGGTTCAGAGACGGGCTACTAGGATGATCCGAGGAATGGAAAATCTGCCTTATGAAAGGAGACTCAAAGAGCTTGGCTTGTTTAGCCTGGCCAAAAGAAGGCTCCGGGGGGATATGCTTGCTCTATATAAATATATCAGGGGGATTAACGTTAGGGAGGGAGAGGAATTGTTTAAGTTTAGTACTAATATAGGCACGAGGACGAATGGGTACAAATTGGATATTAGGAAATTTAGACTAGAAATTAGACGAAGGTTTCTAACCATTAGGGGAGTGAAGTTCTGGAATAGCCTTCCGAGGGAAGTAGTGGGGGCAAATGACTTATCTGGCTTTAAGACTAAGCTTGATAAGTTTATGGAGGGGATGTTATGATGGGATAGTTTAATGTGAGCGATTGATTTTGGATTATCGGCAGATAAGTCTGCTCAATGGTCTGTGGGAATGCTGGATGGGATGGGAACTGAGTTACTGCAGAGAATTCCTTTTTGGGTGCTGGCTGGTGAGTCTTGCCCACATGCTCAGGGTTTAGCTGATCGCCATATTTGGGGTCGGGAAGGAATTTTCCTCCGGGGCGGATTGGCAGGGGCCACGGAGGTTTTTCGCCTTCCCCTGCAGCATGGGGCATGAGTCGCTTGCTGGTGGATTCCCTGCAGCTTGAGGTCTTCAAATCTCACTTTTGAGGATTTCAATAACTCAGTCATGGGTTCGGGGTTGTTATAAATGTGTATGGGTAGGGTTTTGTGGCCTGCCTTGTGCGGGAGGTCAGACTAGATGATCATATTGGTCCCTTCTGACCTATGAGTCTATGAGTCTATGAGTCTATGAGTCTATTATTGTAACATAAACAACACTAAAAGCTGCCGTACACGGGGAGAGAACAAAAGAATGTTTTTAAACTGCATTATATCTGAAGAAAGGCGCACCATTGCTGATTTTCAGAATTCTTTTACTTTTAATTATTACATTTATGTTCTTGGAATAATTTTTTCCACATAAAAAAGCCTAGCATTTTTAATTCTGAGAGACACAAATGATGTGTTTTTGTAACTTTCTTCTTTTTTCCAGTGCATTAAAATAAGAAAATATTCTGCAAATTCATTGCATCGTTGTCCATTTAAAAAAAAAAGAAAAGGAAGATTTTGGGTGGGGGTTTTGCTGGCACAAACACATGAACCAATAATGTTAACACATTCAGTAGGAATTCAGAGATCAGAATAAGACAAAAGAGACTAAAAAGACTAGAAGCTAAGCTCTAGTTTATGCATCCTGAAATGCACCAGGAAAGAGGCGTAGGGAGAGAATACTGGAAGCAATGAATGACATGACAACACAAGCCTTGTTGCTCCTTACTTGCTAGGGCTTTGCCAACACCCTACTGCTCAAGGATGCATGGCAGCTGTAACCTGGGCATATCATGGTGAGGGCAAGGTTTCTCACCATACAGTGCAGCTGCACAGGGGCAGCCCCAGTTTGCCGCTATTTAAAAGGAACATAATTCTGGGAAAACTTGGGTGAACTGTTTTCACCTAAGCTGGCTGACCACCAAATGACAAACAAAAACTCCCATTAACTTTAACAGGACCAACATTTCCCCCCACCCCCTCCCGAGTTCAGACCATGTCTTCTCCTGCGTGGGGGGCTGTTCAGAACCTTGCACAATGGGGCTCTGGATTCTGCAGTATAAATATTAGATAACAATAGCCAAGAGAGAACAGAGGCATAGTCTAATATTGGGACCATAATGATTTATGGATAAATAGTTGAAATATATTCCTGTGTCTTCAGCTATAGCTGATGGCATCTGCCTGTGCCCAGAAGGGGGAGGGGACCATGATTCCAGCTGTTGGGGCTCTAGCCTGGGAATCAGGAGTTCTACATTCTAATTCCAGCTCTGCTACCGACATTGTGTGTGACAGCGAGCAAGGCACCGGTGGCGTACCGAGGAGGGCGCTGGCCTGGAAGGGGAGGGGGGGCACCAGCTGGGCCCTCCTCGGAGGAGGAGCTGGCCCCTGCTGCCGCTGGTGGCCAGGGGCTGCTGGGCTTTGACATCCCTGGCAGCTGCGCCAACCCCAGCACAGGTGCTGGGCACAAGGAGGGAGCCACAGGGACATCGGCTGCACAGGGACCAGGCAGCCAAAGGTGGGGCTCCGGGGCCAAGCCTTTCACACTGTCCACCCCCACCACCAGGCAGCCCAGGGGCATCTGCCCCTGTCATGCCTGCTCCCTGCTTCCCCCGCCACCCTCCCTCGGTGGGAGTGGGGAAAAGTGGGAAAACAGGCCTGTGTACACACACATCTTCCTGCGGGGCACTGCTGCTGCCACCCATGGGGTGGTGGGGGATGCAAATGTAAGTGTTGCCACCGGGTGCCAGAGTCTCCTGGAGACCTACGGTATGCCACTGCAAGTCACAGCATGGCAACGTGTCTCCATTTCCCCTCTCGCCCTTTGTCTATTTGGACTCTGCACTCTTTGGGAGCAAGGCCTCTCTCTTACTCTCTTATGTGTTTGTATAGCCACTATTGTTTCTCAGATTGGGAGTCCTGATCCAGAAGGGGGTCGCAAGATTATTGTAAGGGGGAGTGGTGGCTACTGGTAGGCACCCAGTGCCGCCAGCAGCAGCACAGAAGTAAGGGTGGCAAGGTATGGTGACAGGATCGTCACAGTCTGAAATATCATCAAAGAGGGTCCCAGCATAAACAAGTTTGAGAACCTCTGATGGGCCAGTCTTGGTTGCTTGGTTGGGACCTGTAGTTGCTAGGTAACACAAAGAAAAAATAATATTGACTAACATGCTAACTGGAGATCAAAGTGCATTTAAGAGTCTGTCCAGATTTTCAGAATGGCACTTGTGCAAAAATGTGTGCATGACTTACATGTACATTTACCATCACTATATGTGCAAATTTTGTGTGCAATTCTGAAAATTTGAACCTGCTTTTAAATATATAGGAGGTGTCTGGTATGATGGAAAAAAGTTTGTACTTAACTGTAAAACAGCAGACATGGAAGACAACAAAAAGGAATAATTTATTTAGAATTTATTTTATGAGATGCAATTTCTCTAAAAAATAATAGGATCCTTCTGAGGAAACATCCTGCATTAATTCACAGGAATTTGACTAGTACCTTTATGGTTTTATTTCAGCTCTATCTTCTATGAGAAAATAAACTTGGGACTAAACCATTTCTGACCTGGATATTTCACCTATGGAGAATCCTTTGAATCCTGTTACAAACCCAAAACTTGAGCTATGGTTACTAATATTTACAAAACCTGGGTCAAAATTATGGGCCAGATCCTCAGATGATGTGAAGTAATCAAATCTGACTCATTATTATGACCCATTGATTTCAATGGAGCTATGCTAGTTTACACCAGCTAAGGATCTGGCCTTACAGTTTTGCATGGAAATATTTAGAGAAGCTCTCTGACTTAAGCATGCAAAACTTGATCGTTTCAGCTGATTTTGACTTATTTGTTTGGCTCTTTACTCAAAATGGATCATGCTATTCAAGAGCCCTGCGTGCACATGAACTGAATAAAAGGATGTAGAATACCTGTAAAACAAAATCATAGTTTCACCCAGCTCTTTTAGCACAGCATAACAGATAAAAGTAAGTGAAAGCCACGTTTGGAGTATTGGTCCAGTTTGGTGCCTTTACTACAAAAAAGATGTGGACAAGTTGGAGAGAGTCCAGCGGAGGGCAACAAAAATGATAAGGGGGCTGGAGCACAAGATTTATGAGGAGAGGCTGAAGGAACTAGGCCTGTTTAGTCTGCAGAAGAAAAGAATGAGGGGGGATTTGATAGCAGCCTTTAACTACCTGAAAGAGGGTTCCAGGGAAGATGAAGCTAGGCTGTTTTCAGTGGTGGCAGATGATAAAATAAGGAGCAACGGTCTCAAGTTGCAGTGGGGGAAGTCAAGGTTGGACATTAGGAAAAAGTTTTTCACTAGGAAGGTGTGAAGCACTGAATGGGTTACCTAGGGAGGTGGTGGCATCTCCATCTTTAGAGGTTTTTAAGATGCGGCTTGACAAAACCCTCGCTGGGATGATTTATCTGAGGATAGTCCTGCTTTGAGCAGGGGGTTGGACTAGATACCTCCTGAGGTCCCTTCCAACTCTAATATTCTATTCTGTGATTCTAAGTCATATGTAGTACAAGCTCAATAGTGATATAGGCCCCAAATAGACACAGAGGGGAAAGGAGCTGTGACCCAAATGAGTCAGTGACTAGTTGTTAAACATTACCCATGACTGGCCAGTAGTTCAGAATAGTGGGAAGGTAAAAATTAACTTTTTTTTAAAAAAGGATGAAACAGATCAAAGGTGGTTAACCTGGACATCATGATCTTTTCCACTGGAGCTTTCAGTAAACTAAATTGATTTGACTTTCCCAATGGTCAGACTCATTACATCAGCTCTGACATGCCATGCTGGCATTCCCCAGAGTGACTCACCACACTGACACATCAGCCCAAGGGCACTGAGGGAGACTGTTATCTGGAAATCAAAAATATAGGACCTGTTTCTCAGCCTAGCCTTCGTCAGGCCCTCCCTTTCACACCTCCAAAATAGCTGTGGGAAGAATGAAAGTAATTCAGACTTGAGCAGTTGATTAACAATGGGGATATGTACCTTCATAGGAAATCAGTATGAATATCCCCATTTTACATTTGGGGAAACTGACGCACAGAGCAGTGGAATGACCTCCCTAAGGTCACTCAGCAAACCGGTGGCAGCGCATCACACTCACATCTTGTGATTTCTCAGTCCGCTGTCCTAGGCTTCACTGCCTCTCAAGCAAATATACCCTTACGTCAAAGTGACCTAAATTACACTTGGAAATGATTCCAGGCACAAAAAGGGAGGCTGCTAATTAAAAATGGGCTCCATAAACAGTATTTTTCCTTGTCACCCCCTAAATCTTCACCATGGCAAAGAGCAAAGCTAGTCCCCCTGTATGCTATACCTGCAGGGAAACACTATATATTATCCAGCAGTATTTTACATCCTTCAGGTTCATTGAACATAAATCTTGGTGCAGATTTTGCTGCTGCTGCTAATGGCAACAACGTGCAAATTAATTTGCTGGCATATTACCTCCAAGACCAACTTTTCCCCACAGTGGGGCCCATTCAGATTAGAAAGCAGGTGGCCTTGGGCATGTGAACCCACGTTCTGGCTGCTCACCAAGTCAGTCTCTTAGGGGCAAGGTAAAGCTGCCCTCCTCCAAAGATAGGAGTTATAAAGCTCACACTAACGAACCTCCTCCAGCAGCAGTACTTTTTCTTCTCCATCCTTGCAAGATACAGGAATTACCATAGCCCCTAGGCTATGGCTGCCTCTCCTGTCTAGTGGTGGTAGGGAACAGGGAGGACTTGGGGGACCATTTTTGTTTTTAAATAATGAATCAACCCTTTCAGCCTGTGTGTCTTCTCTCTCTCATCATAATCTGTAGGTGGCAATGCCTATGGACTATTTAGTATGTGGTGGGGAATTTGCACTCATGTCAGAGGCCTGCTTGTCCTTTATCCTCCCTATGGCTAGTCAGTTCATTGGGTGGGTGTGTGAGTGTGTGTGCAAGCATGTCCAAGGCCATAGATTTCACCCACGGCCTTCCCTCTCTGTCTGGGATCCTTTCCAAGGATGGATTCAGGAATCCCTGACCCCTTTATTTTCAGTAAACCAGGGAAGAGCCAACCCTTCTTCCTGGATGTCAGGGGATCTAAGCATGCTCAGCGCAGCTCCTCCTTCTCATGGGCTTGACTGCTGTCTATTGTAATTTTGTGGAGACATGGTAGTTTGATTAAGTGACTGTGCAAATGTTTCTCTTTTATGAAGCATGAAGTAAACATAAAGCAAATCCCCTCTGGGAAGCATTAAGTAAAGTCCTTTCTTGAAGTTGGGTCAAGCAAGTGTCAGTTCATTAAATTGCTGTCTTTTCCCAGGGCTGGCAGTTGTTAAATACTCTGACTTAGTCAATACCCCTATAAATGGTTCCCTGATCAGGGATTTTATACCATCCTCATTTCTCTTTCCATGACTTCTAATCTCCTTTTGCCTCTGATTCCATTAACAACATTGCAATGCAGAATTTTTGGAAGCATAATTTTACATGCAATAAACACACTCAGCAGATTTAATCTTAGAATAATGAATAGGAACATAGGTGCTTTTTGAGAATTTTACCCTAATTACTTAGGACAGAATGTTCGAAAGCATTTAGGCATTGTGGCGCTGAGTGTCACAACGTCTACATTTTAGGCGCCTGGAAAAATCACTGAGACTAAAAAAAGCCTGAGCTAGGCACCGAGGCTCCCTATGGAATGAATGGGGAGAGATGGGAAGTTTGGGCGCCTTAGAAAGCAATTCACAAAAGTCAGCGGGCTCAGTGGGGCATTGCCTGAGTCAGCCAACGGGAGATGCCAACCAGAGGGTTGTGTGCTGACCCCCCACCCCCTCAGGGAGGTGTCTTTGTCTGTGTATCAGGAGCCCTATTTTGAGTGAGGGCACCTATACTGTTTTAGGAAGGAGGATGACCTCCCCCATAACTTTTAGACCTCTGGTTAGTGTATGTGAGACTCCATTTCAAGGCCCCCACTCACATAAGGAGGAAAAAGGATTTGAACAGGGATGTCTCAGGTGAGTGCCCTAACCATTGGGATAGGGGATATTCTGAGGTGTTCTCACTCTCTCTGGCGACAGTGAATCTAAGGGAAAGCGAGAGAGCACGCATACAAGCACAAGAATCACTCCATCACCTGGTGGGTTAGACCACTTACTCAGGAGATGGAGGATCCAGTCCCCCTGATCCAATGAGTCTTTCATCATTTATTTGGAGTACAACAGCTTCACCTGGAGAGTTTGAAGGGCCTCCTACATCAAAATATCCCCTAGCCCAGTGTTTAAGCACTCATTGGAGAGGTAGAAGATGGAGGGGGGGACTTGAACTGGGGAGTCTCCCACATCCCAGGTGAGCACTCTAACCACTGGGCTAAAAGTTATGATGGAGGTCCTCTGCTCACATGAGCTGTTTTATGTAAGCTTCTTTATGGAGGCCCGATCCAGTAGGCAGCCTCTGAGCATAGCTAATGGATTGGGCCCCTCAGGCAAGTTAGGCAGCTGAACACCTTTCTTCCCCTGGTTTGTGAATCGCTCTGGGGCTTAGGTGGGAGATAGACATCTGCACATTTAGGGGGAGGCAGCAGCATCCATGCCCCGAGACAGACACACAGGTGCCCAGGAAACTTCTCCTGTGAAAACCTAGGCACCGAGTGAGTTTAGGCACCTGCAGGGTTTCAGGGGGAGTTCTATGCATAACAGCAATCCCAAAACTGGGACATAGTGCCTAAAAGAGAGGCGTAGGCACCTGACTTCTTCTGAGCATCCAGTTCTCAGGATCCTAATTTGGGACAGTTTTAACTTCAGGAATTGCCACAGCGGGTCAGACCTTTTGCCCATTTAATCTAGCCTCTCGTCTCCAACAGTGGCCAGCACCGGATATTTCAAAGGAAGAGGCAATAAACCACTGACCATTTGCTATTCAATCTGTTATGTAGATTAATTTATTTTAAATATTTTACTGCATTTTGAACATTCAATCAAGATCATGACACCACCATGATATAGTGTCTACATCCTGTACAGAAATTTCCCAGTATTACTAAATTAGTAAACTAATAAGGTTACTAAATCAGGCACCAGCTTTTGAAGTGTGTATGATTAATTATAGATGTAGAGCTACATTAATTAAATTAGAGAGTTTTCTGCATCTGTTTCCTTTTATTTTGGGTTGCACACTAAATGTAGTAGGATATTGAGCTGGCAAGAAGCACAGGGAGGAGGGCTTTGATTTGGGATAAAATAAGCAATTTTATTCAATCTTAGTACTGGGCTTTTATCTGCAAATTGTTCAATCTAAGTCCAACTCCCAGAACAGTTAATGGAAGAACTCCAATTGATTTTGTGATGAGTCAGAATCAGTGAAAAGCCATCTAGCTAATCAGAAGGAGAGCCTCACGAAAGGTGAAGAAATACACCAAGAAAGCTGAGATACTGGGGCTATCTTGTTTTGTGAAAGGAATTCACACTAGGAATCAAGAATCACCTCTCCCCTTATGGGTTCCAGACAAGCTGGTCCAAGAAACAGTCATTTCTGGTGTCCATAGATTTTATCTCTGCTTCTCTTCCTGAGGTGCCATATACCCACTCAGTAGAAGGGCAGCTGAAATGCACTGTTATTGTTGCATTTTTTGCCTTCGTGGCCTCTCTGATCTCCCTGAGCATTTTATAATCACTGTTACCATCCTGGGCAGGTGGTCGATAGTATATTCCTACTGCTATACTCTTATTGGTCAAGCGTGGAATTTCTATCTATAAAGATTCTGAGGTACCGTTTGATTCATTTAAGATTTTTATTTTATTTGATTCTATGCTTTCTTTCAAATATAGTGCCAGCATAACCTACTCTTTCATTCGTATATATTTTGTATGCTGGTATTACTGTGCCCCATTATCTTCATTCCAGAAAGTTTCTGCAATGCCTATTATATCAATATCTTCATTTAATACCAGGCATTCTAGTTTACCAATTTACTATTTAAATTTCTAGCATTTATATGTATTCACATGTATATTTTGTCAGTATTCGGGTGCTTGCCTTTATGTGTTATATTTAAATGGGATTATTTTACATTGACTATCCTTCATTAGCTCCTACCTGTACGTTAACAACTTTCCTATCCTCTTAACTAGGATGTAGAGCTTTCTCTTTAATACATTCAGCCCTCACGCATGTTTCTGACCTACACCTATCAGCCTTCCCCTAGCCCTTAGTTTAAAAAATCCTTTACAACCTTCTTAATTTTACACACCTTCAGTTTGGTTCTGTTTTGGATTAGGTGGAGCCATCCTTCCTGTATAGGCTCCTCCTTTCCCAGAAGGTTCCTTGGTTCCTAATAAATTTAAATCCCTCCTTTCTACACCATTGTCTCATCTACACATTGAGATCCAAGGACATAAAGGAGGGAACCAGCTCCATGAGGAAGGGTGGGGACCAGGAGAGAGCTGAGAGTACATTCTCCTGTGGCTGCAGCAGAAGGCTGCGAGAGGGCAAGTAGGCCGTGTTGATCCCTCTGAGCTGACCTTTTAGCTACTGGAGGCCAGGTGGCCCCAGAGTTGTTACCCAGAACAGGACTGTTGCTTTTGTTATTACTCCACATTTCCTTTTGGTTTGTATGTTGAAAAATAAACAGCCATAAGGAAAGGGCTACAAATGAAACTGAATGTGGCTGACCATTTGTCCCAGTCTGGTGATCAGGTCCACCAACTTACTTATACGCTGCAATAACTCTGTCTTTTTTATAAACTTAAAAGTTTGATCTCTTTAAATCTCTCATTGTAATGCATTTTTTCAACTCAAATATTTTTGTTGCTCTTCTCTTCATCCTCTTCAAGTTACCTAATTCTTTGATGTCATATAGTATTTTGTTTGTTTAAGTGAGTATATTTCTGAAGCATCAGTTTTGCAACTAAAACAATTGTTTAGTCAGAGAGATAGAGTAAGACTTTAAACTACTTTACTGGTGATATGCAGTTTCAAAAAATAACAGACACAATTAACAATAAACATTTCTTCAAGATCTAGCTGCTTTTACAATCTGTTAAACAGAACTTATAAGGCTATAAAGGGCTCAGCGAGTAGTGATCAATGGCTTCATGTCTAGGTGGCAGCCGGTCACAAGTGGAGTGCCCCAGGGGTTGGTCCTGGGGCTGGTTTTGTTCAACATCTTCATTAATGATCTGGAAGAGGAGATAGATTGAACCCTCAGCAAGTTTGCAGATGACACTACGCTAGGGGGAGTGATAGATACCTTGGAAGGGAGGTATAGGATATAGAAGGACCTAAACAAATTGGAGGATTGGGCCAAAAGAAATCTGATGAGGTTCAAGAAGGACAAGTGCAGAGTCCTGCACTTAGGACGGAAGAATCCCGTGCACAGCTACAGACTGGGGACCGACGAGCTAGGCAGCAGTTCTGCAGAAAAGGATCTGGGCATTACAGTGGATAAGAAGCTGGATATGAGTCAGCAGTGTGCTCTGGTTGCCAAGAAGGCTAATGGCATATTGGGCTGCATTAGTAAGAGCATTGCCAGCAGATCGCGGGAAGTGATTATTCCCCTCTATTTGGCATTGGTGAGGCTGCATTTGGAGTATTGTGTCCAGTTTTGGGCCCCCCCACTACAAAAAGGATGTGGACAAGTTGGAGAGAGTCCAGCGGAGGGCAACACAAATGATTAGGGGGCTGGAGCACAAGACTTCTGAGGAGAGGCTGAAAGAACTAGGCCTGTTTAGTCTGCAGCAGAGAAGAATGAGGGAGGATTTGATAGCAGCCTTTAACTACCTGAAAGGGGGTTCCAGGGAGGATGGAGCTAGACTGTTCTCAGTGGTGGCAGATGGCAGAACAAGGAGCAACAGTCTCAGGTTGCAGTGGGGGAGGTCTAGGTTGGACATTAGGAAAAAGTTTTTTACTAGGAGGGTGGTGTAGCATTGCAATGGGTTATTTAGGGAGGTGGTGGCACCTCCATCTTTAGAGGTTTTTAAGCTGCGGCTTGACAGAACCCTCGCCGGGATGATTTAGCTGAGGTTAGTCCTGCTTTGAGCAGGGGGTCAGACTAGATGACCTCCTGAGGTCCCTTCCAACTCTAATATTCTATGATTCTATGATCTGAATTAGCACCTCCTGGTGACTCCCATTAATGGTACAAGATGTACATCATCATCCAAAAAATGCAGAAGTAGAAAACTTGAGTTTGGGAATTATTCATTTTTGAGTGCTTCATTTCTTAAGCTTAGCATTGCATCAATGTTAGGGTTATCATTTGTATGGGGACAGGATATTTGTTGGAAGAGAATAAGCTTGTTTATTAATTATGATTACTAAGGCTAGTTGAAAATCTTCTATCAGAACTAATTTTCGGTGGAAAACTGGTTTTTTGACTAAACAATTTTTTTGTGTGCAAAGTGTCACTTTCTGCAGAAATTAACTGAAAATGTTCAGCTGAAAAACACACACACACACACACACACACACACACACACACACACACACACACA